>CM073542.1:23835067-24160067 GCA_037074615.1 Leucaena leucocephala | reverse complement strand
CCCCTAAACCCTAAACCCTAACCCCAAACCCCAAGTACCAAGCCTCAAGCCTGAAACCCCACCCCGACCCCCGACCCCTACACCCTGCACCCAAAGCCCCTAAGCCCCAACTCCAAGCCCCTAAGCCGTAAGCTTTTTTTTTACACCCCCAACCCTTTTCTAAACCATCCCCCCAACCCCAAACTGAAATTAACAACACGCACAACAACAATCAACTTAGAATAGATACTACACTACTTAAAATTACATACTATGAATTTTCATGTTATTAGTGTTTATTAATTTACTTTCTATTATTTCCCATAAAGATCACATAATTTATTTAAAATTGAAAATTTGTGTTCTATTTTATATTACTAACAAAAAAAATACAAGCATTTAAAATTAAATGATCTTTTACTTGCCTGGAATTTGTACTTGTAGAATATGTAACCAGCTATGTAAACTCCAACCATAACTACCACGAATATAAAGGTGAGACACTGGCCCGATTTTGATCCACTTCCTTCTGTAAAAGTAATACAATTTATGATACATCAAGCCACGTATAAGGAATGCTATGTTTGTGAGATAAGAATTGGAATAACAATATATCAATGGCCATCAGGATGCAATGTACTGCATGTTCTAACATATGATTTCTTCAAATAAACATCAAATCAAACGGGAAGGTTATCAATACTTTCAAATTTAAAAATTGAAACTATACTTGCATCCCAAAAATACTTACCCAACAGGAAAGAGCATAATGTTTCATAAGCAGCGAGAAAAAACTCATCATATAATCAGCAAAGACATGAATACGACAGCAAGCGTTACTGATATGTTTGGACTGACAGATTACCCATTTAGTGTGCCCACTTCTTTAGACCTTTCAATTATTTCTTCTCGCATATACTCTATTTTCGTTACCCTGCTTCCCCTCTTAGACTATAACTTATCCTACAACCCATACCAACAATGTCCATCAAGCTTCAAGCCCCACTCATAATTCTTACACATAAACATAAAGCTCAATTATTCATTAATGAACTTAACAAGGGAAAATAACTCATCCCAACCACTTTATTAAATAAAACATCACATGCTTCCAAGTATATCAAATACTATATTCATAATAACCATCTTACAACTCACTTATAACTCTACTTTCTTTCAACCATTTTACCAAACACACAATCTACAATGCTTGAAAAGTATTCGTTTTACTATTACAGCCACCAAATCTTCACACATTCCAACTATATTGAAACGTCCTCAATAGCTCACTAAAGCAGAAATTCAGATTATGAACAGTACAATCACTCAATAATTATAATAGCAAGCACAATACCGGCAAGGGAAATGCAGCACAATTCTGTGTAGCAAGTGGAAACAATGAATATATCTCAGCAGAATGCAGCAAAATAGTAAATTAATTTTATATACTTAAATTAACAATCCAAGAAAATAGTAGGCCTTGTTTGCAAGTGAAATTTGACAAAAGCTTTGAATACGTAAACCTCCGAAACTAAGTTGAATATCTTTAACCCTTACTGACTCACCGTTAAGATTCCTGTGAGTTAGGCTTTGCAAGGAAAACAGGAACTTCACCAACAATACCTGTAATAGATTACCCCACAAATTATTCAGAAAAACAACACATGCTGAGATTAAAAATAAATATATGAGGTTGAAGAAGGAAGACTGAATGCCATGGACAAACCTTGGCAAAAAATGGCTTTGCAATGGTCTGTGTTCATAGCAATCGCATGTGATTCAGCAAATGCATCAATCATCTCAAAGCCAACCTGCTTTCAATAACATTGCATTATCTTTCAAGGAAACTAAAAACAAAACCTCTAGGATGCATTAGCTTTTAGATTACTGTATACATTGTGTCTAGTTCCCTTGTACTTGTTACCAGGATTGCCCAACCCGACAAAAAGGCATGGCCGAGTAGCAGCAGTACACAAGCAATGCCTACATAAGTGATTAAGCATCTTGTCCAGGAACTCAGGCAGTCTTCACCTAATTGCAACTCACTTTCTATGCATTGAATTTGGTTCACCTGCAATTCTGCAACTAAAACTATAAGTTTTAATAGAAGTTTCAACTTGCAACCAAATGTTCTTGTCAATGAAGTTGTCCTTATATTAGAGGTGCTATATAGTGCATAAAGAACAAATATGAATAAAACTATTTCATTATAATTTCAATCCTGAGTGCTAATAACCAAGGCTTTCCTGACTTCATATGTAACCATACCATACAAGTCAAGGAAAAGAAACAGGATAAATACAACTACTTGAAGCTACCATAAAACATTGCAACACCATTTTTTAGCTACTAAGGAAATTTCTGAACACTTCCTCTGTCATAAGCAATTCCTATCAAACCTTTTACAAAACATCCATTTGAGGCATAAATAAATGAGCATTTGATTGAACCATTAAACGATACTCCATAATCAAATCAATCTATAGCTGGTGAGTAAATTCTAAGGCTTTTCAGGCTTCTAAAACCACCAACAAAATTTTTTTGATAATGATCCAAAAAATATGCCATAAACCATAACAACTATGAAGTTAGGAAATGAAGAATGACAAGGATTAGATTATCAAACTATGTAAAGCATCATAAAAGGTAATGACCAGTATATGACCCGGTCAACATAGCATAGATGGGCTTGTTATAGGATGATATGGTGCAGAAACAATAAGCAGGAGGAAATGAGAATTTCTCACTGTCATTTACACTTCATTGCTGCCATTAACTTCTCACCGTCAAGTTGGAACCAGGAAGTTTATAATTGAGTTTCCCACACGCACGTGTATCTATATTTATCCATACTACCTTTTAATCAAATTGGTTCTAAATTATTCAAATATCATTTTACTTTACTCTATTAATCCTTCTATATTCTTTTACATAACCACATATTTTTGTTTTACCAAAATATACTACTCCGTTGTCGTTTTACCTTTAAATTGTATATGATTTTGATGCACCACCGTATTGAAAGCACACCGAGGAGCTTGAAATAAAATATTTCTTGCTGTCTCACTCTCCACATTAACAACTACATTGTACTTCTTTCCTAACAGCGAACCCTAAAACCTCTCAGAACCACCAAACGCCAAACCCCTGCCCCCAAAAAATCTAAACCCTAAATCCTAAGAGTTCATTTGTTTTCTTAACTCTCATATGGTTTTGAAAATTATCTCCACAGCACAATTAAAATCATCTCCACAGCAGAATTGCCTCAATCTCCCAAAAAAAATATTCATATTAACTAAAATACAACAGAAAGTGTTGCAGAACGCTATTTTTCAGAAACATTGAGGAGGAGAATCATCAATCTTACCAGATCTGAAGGCTTGAAACCCCCTTCACCGAGCTTTACACTGAGAGACCTTCTACAATGGAACACGATGAGCACGATGGATGCTAGCTTGCGAGAACGGAGAATGGAGAACGGATTGCAGAGAACGACGAGGTACGGGTTGAGAGAACAGCGACCACGATGGAGTCGGTTGAGAGAACGAAATGGTTTGCGAGAACGGCTGAACGGCGAGCACTGTGGGTTGCGAGATTGGATAGCAGAGCAGTGATCATGCTTCCCCCGACTAATGAACGAGTACATTTATAGATGCCAAGCTTGTCTGAGGTGTTTAAAATGGATTGTGACTAAAGTAGATTTTGCAAAACATAATAATCATCCTTCTACTTAACATAAATTAATTGACTTTTTTTAATTAATTAAAAAATTAAATAAATTAATTAATTATAATTAATATAAAAATTAATTCATAAAATTAGATATATTATAGAGTATATTATATAAATTTATTTTTAAGATATTAAATTTAGTTATAATTATTTGATTTATTTAGTTTCATTATTTTTTTAAAAATAATTAAATTTTATATTAAAAATTACAGAAATATTTTTTAGTAGAATAAATTGTGTCAAAAGAATTTATTATCAAAAGTTATTCTTCTTAATTTATACCAATATCTTAAAATGGTTTTAAACCTGTACATAAGTCTTCTGTATTTACAAACCAATCACACAATGAGACTCTAAAAAAGAATGAACAGTGTGAAGAATGAATTAATCTAACTTAAATCTATTTAGCATAAGAATAATTATGCCTTGAGATTTCCCTGCATACAATAGCCATCCATCAAAGTATTATATGTTATATGATTAGGTATTACACCCACACAAAACATTTCATTCAATAACTTTTCTGCCTTTCTTGATTCCCCTACCCTACACCATCCATCTATTAATATGTTATATGTCACTATATCAGCCCTCGAGCCCTTATCCTCCATTGCACTTAAAAGCTCCTTGGCTGCTATCATATTCCTGCTTTTACATAAACCTGCTACTAGGCAATTATAGCTTGAAACATTTGGGAAAATTCCCTCATCTAGCATTGACCTATGCAGTGCAAATGCATCCTCCATCATTCCTTCCTTACAGTACGCATCAATTAGTGTATTGAATGTTACAGCATTGGGAGCCAACCCTTGAATATTTATATCATCAAAGAACTTTGTTGCTTCCTTTATCATCTTCTTCTTACAACACCCCTTAATAAGAGCATTATAAGTAATAATATTGGGCTTTAAACCTAAGCCTGCCATTGCATTCCATAAAAGCAACTGCCTCTTCTAGTTTCTCATTACTACAAAGGCCATTTATCAATGAGTTGTATGTAACTAAAGTAGGTTTTAGCCCCCGTCTTTGCATTTCTTTAAAAGCCTCCATTGCAGCCATTGCCTTTTCATCCTTATAAAAGACATCAATAATAGTATTGAAGGTAATCTCATTCGCACAAACTTTATTAGCCAGCATTTCCTTGAAAATAGCTTCAAAATAGCATATGGGAAAAATCCCCAAGCCTTGATATCTTCAATAACATCTCCCGCCTTATTCAACTTCCCAGCTTTACAGAGGCCATTAATGAAAATGTTAAATGTGGTCAGATTAGGTCTAATCCTCCTTTTCATCATAGTCATGTACACTTGTTCCACATAGCCAAATTTATTCTCCTGTACCAAAGCACTCAATAACGGATTGCAAGAATTCAATGATAAATTAAAGCCATAATCTTGAGCTCGCTTGAATGCTTCACATGCAGAATAGAGTTCCAAGTTTCTCACATAAGCCAGGATCAACATATCAATTATTATAGCATTTGCATGAGTTCGATCACTGCATTAAGCAATTGCTCAAGAAGTGCCGTAGGTTGAGTGACTCGAAGATGTGTTTTGAACTTTGACCAATGTTGTTTCCGTATTAACTCTAAAATGGGCAGCATCCTGAATGACTAAATTATTGGGCCAGTAGGCAGAATATAGAAAATAAGTTAGATAAAAGAATTATATGTATACATGGCATGGACATTGTCTCTTTTCCTTTATAAATAGATGAATCTCATTTTCAAATTAATGGTGACAGTCGCAAATAAGGGAATCTAAGTATCAAGCCTTTGGAAGTCACTTTGGCAAGTTACACAGCCCTTTTTTAAAATTGAGGAATCTCGCTAGCAAATTAATTGTTATGGACTTGCAAACCAATGACTAAGAGGATAATTGCTAGAAGCCACGGAATCATAATCACACGGACAAGTAAAATCCCTCTTTATAAACGAAGATCATGACTTACATGTTTGCAAATCATGGAAATAATGTCCATTGTAGTATATGTGAGACTATTCATGAGATAAAATATCAAAAACAACCCTTTCACTTTTTTTCAATAATCAACATAGTCATCTTAAAATTTTGCTAGGCAATCTTAGAAACAAGGGAAAGGCAAAACAAAAAGAAATTATAATGTATAATACTTAAAATCTCAACCTTAAACATACAGGACTAAAGCAACACCCGAAACCTAAACACCTAACCCTAAACCCGAGACCCCAACCCCAAAGCCTAAAACCCAAAACCCCCAACTCCCAACCCCAAAACCCAAAACCCCAAACTCCAAAACCCTAACCTCAAACCCTAAACCCAAAAGTCCAAACCCTTACACACTAATACCTAAACACTGCACCTTAAACCCTAACACCCTAGCCCTTAGGCCCTAGCCCAAAACCCTCTACCCCCAACCTTCAACCCTTAACCCCTAACTTAAACCACAAACCCCTAACCCCAAAACCTAAACCTAAAACCCCAAACACAAAAACATGAACCCCTAACCCCAAACTCCAACCCAAAACCTTAAACCCTAAAAAGAATAATAAAAAATTATTCTTCCTAAATTATACCAATATCTTAAATGATTTTTGGTACGCTAAGTAGCTTAAAAAAATTTCTATTAGTACATAGTATATATATTATTTCTAAAGTAAAATATAATCTCCAGAGTGGTACTCTATTAATGACAAAATTTAGAAGAATACACTTTTCAATTTTTCCTTATTTATAAAAACAGAATTAGATGGCACATGAATTACTCAATTTAATATATTTGATTAAACTAAAAGTCAACTTAAATCTAGAAAACAGTTAGGCCAATATTGAACAAAAAAAAAATTTACAAATACTGATCACTCCCCAAGTGAATACTATCAGGAAAATTTGTAACTTAACAAATATAAAAAATGTAGATGACACATGAGATGCCATATCAGTATATTAGTCAATAATTTCTTAAAACCTTAAACCCCTAACCCCTAACCCTAATCGCTAACCCTTAACCCTTAACCCTTAAATCTTAAATCTTAAATCTTGACCCTAGCCCCCAAAGTCCCAAAACACCCGAGACCCTGACCTTACACCTTGAACCCCAAATCCAAACCTAGACTTGGAACCCAAAAGCCCAAACCCTACACAACAATTGCTTTAATGATTAATTTGATATTTTCTTGCTTACAAACATTACAATTTTAACAATATCGACTATACCCATCCTGGATAAGTGAGCATCAAATTATGTTCTTGGAATAGCTATGGTCAAAACGAAATATCAGTTAGGTCCAAGCGTTTTATACGCTTTCTTTTCTCCTATGCCCTTGATTTCCCGTCTCAAATTGATTACAGTTATCAGCAGGCATAGGAGAACAAATTCCCTCCTGTCTACCCAGATCTCGATGTTTACTCGCATCCCGCAAGCTTTAGTGAAACCCACCAATATCTCATACAGGAAGGGTTTATGTGAATTGCTTGAAGAACCCATCTTTGAACACTCTTGAAGGACCTTCCCCTGGACTGAGTGGTAGACCCAATTTTCGACTCTCTTGCAAGCAGATGCATTTGAAAGAAGAGCTCTGCAGGTCTCAGTTCTGAGAGATAAAACAGATACCCAACGTTAATCAAGAATCAACCGTGAATATTTATTTGTTAACAAATACCAGTAGGGATGTAGAACAGCAATAAAAAGGGAAGAGAGAGAGTAAAGGGAGAAACACGTAGGAAAGTAGTTAGGGAGGAAGTTGGAAGGAAAAACAGACACAAAATCTGACATCAACTTGTCCAAAATTCAAGCCTTAACTTATACTACTATAGGGCTTTTCATAGGGAGCACACAACATGGAATGAAAATAAACAAGTCAAAGTAACAAAACAACAAAGAGCCAGAAAATCCATAAATCTAACCTAGAATTTCCTATATTTATCTTTAACCCCTAATTTACAATTTGCAAATGTAGGAGATAACAGAATTAATTAGGAAGATTCTTATGAATTAATTCTGTAGGAGATAATAGAATTGATTAGGAGATAACAGAATTAATTGGGAGGATTCTAAGGAATTAATTCTATAGGAGATATCGCGGAGAGAAAATCATGGAATACATTTAATGAATACAATCAGATCATATTCCCCTAATTAAATCAACCAACAAAACAGGGATCAGTTTTTAAATCACAAAGCATTCTAATTCAACCTTCTAGTGATATAATTAGGTTTTGATTTGAACAAATGTCATAAGCCGGTTAATTTTCCTTGTACAAGCAGCTGGTCTTTTAAGGACTACAACAATCTGCTATACAGAATAAGAAACCAAAAGAATGCAAGTAGTTAGAATTCTAATTATTTATTTATATACAACAGAATCTCTTCATATCTAAATAGAATCCTTGTTGTTTTAAGAGCTTAGATATCAAACCTGGGGGCCACGAATGCCATTCAAAGCCAAGGTTTCTGACCCAGTTCTCTTTAGAACCAAGGCTACCTTCTGCTTGAGCCAGCAATAGTCTAGCAAGTGGTAAGGGAATCATTGAGTGTTCATGAACTTTGGCAAGGCTCTTTGCGGCCCGGGATAAGAACATAGAGCCATAGCACTGTCTGCCAAATCCCATACAGATAGCACCTACACGAATGATCAAAATGGTGTTAGAAATCCCTCGTCATATATGGAAAACAGAAGATGGTGAAACGAGAGCAGGGGACAGAAATGACTAGCAACAAATGCATATGATGAAAAGAGATAAACTTGTCAGGTGAAAGGAAAGCCGGGTAGAAAACAAATCATTTACCCAATACCAAAGAAGTGTCTGGCAATAATATATAAAAAATTATGGTAATAATCCTAAATGAGCTGCCAAATACCCCACAAATCAGACTAACTGGCTAGTTAGCCCCTTCTACCGTTGGTTGCTAGGTTTTTTAATAGAGAAACTTTTAAATGATAAATAAACTCTTGACAGTTTGTTTGGAAGTATGGGATTTAAATCAAAGGAACAGAGACTTTTGTGAGAGCTTTGATGCCATGTAGGAAATATTGAAGACATTGGTGAAGAGTTGTATGGTGTGAAGAGTGATTAGGGGAATCGGTGTTTTATCTCCTATCTAATGAGATTGATAATCTACAAGTGTGGGAGGCATGTATTTATAGGCCTAAGGAAGAAAATTACAATAATTCTCAGAATTAAAAATATATTTACAAGTACAATTTTACCAAGAGAATAAAAATAAAAATATCTTAATACTTCCACATTAACAAACAATTATAATGGTCAGAATAAGCTTATTCCAATTCAAGTATATATCTCCAAGGCGCCCTAAAGGTTTTACCGCATAAGTGGAAAAATTTAGGTAGAACTTTGAACACATTAGATGAGAAATACAAACCATGACATAGATAGAGGCAGCTTTCAGAATCCACCAACAAACAAGCCTGTGCCACAAGCTCTTCTGCTGAGATTAAATCCCCGTTCTGCAAGGAAATTAAACCTCTCACCAGGTTATATACAGCCATCCACCTTTTCCATAAATTCCCACACTTTTTAACACTCTGTTCAAAGTTCAAGTCTATAGCATTTGAATTGATTTGCAGCTGAAGTTGATATTGAGATTCCACTAGTTTGAGACAAATCCAGCCAATATGACAATCTGTTCTAAGCTCCAAGCACCTTGTGTACTCTTCCTGGAGATTTGGAAGATCACCTTTAATAGCGTGAACGCGACACAACAGTAGGTGTGCAAAAAATAAATAATCATCAGGAAGTGCAAATTCAGCAGCCCTTTTAGCCTGGGTGATACAGGTAACTTGGTCCCCACATTGTAAACTAATCTCAGCAGCACAGAGTAGAAGTTGGAATTTTTCATAGTGGTAAGACACTTCTGCCTTACAATATAATTCATTAGAAAGAGCCATGAAGATTAGGCGATTAATTATAACACAAAGATGAAGAGGAAAATTCTCTTCACGCGCCCTCTGAAGATAGTTAAGAACAAGCAAGTATCGAGCATTTTGATTCCATGGTTTTTGATGAAAGCATCTGTAATTTTGCAGGGGAAAAAGTGAGATGAATATCCTGTTCAAGGAATAAAATAATAAAAAGAGAGAACAATGACCGCACAGATTGGCAATGAAAAGATTTGATTGAGGATTTTAAAACTATAATAACGCATGGCTACAAATTAAAATAAGGGGTGAAAAAGTAATAACAGTACTTCTGTAGGTATCTGATAGATTTCGGATTAGCATGATACTGCTTTGAGCATGTTGGAAAAGTAAGCTTTGAATTGTTGTTTCCAATGGCGTAGCAAGATATTGCTCCAGCACCATGAATATCTGATGCTAATTTGAAGCCTTCTTGATTTGAAAGGTCAGGAGGTTCCAATTTGCAACACCTTATTGCTATGTGACAATTGTTTATCTCTTTACAGGATAGCAAGAGATAACCAAGTAAATTCCTGTTCTCCATAAAAAAATCATAGGAGAGATGTTATTATGTTAGCGAAACATTGTTAACAAAGTTGACAAGAAAAAATAAGCAAAGTGCAAGAAAAAGAGAGAAAACGACAAGAATTAACCCGACAGTTGGAGGTAGGTTAATTTATAGTAAGAACTAATTGGAATTCTCCATAGATAACATTTCTCTACTAAATCAAAAATTCTATTAATCATTTTATAACTATCTTAGATGAACCATTAGCTACTGGGCCAAGAGTGTCATAGTCTAATGAGAGAAGAATGAAGCGGGAGCATAACAGTGTTATAGGTTCAAGCAACTTACCCATGTGCGAGACAGAACCCAAACCCCTGCCCCACAATTGACCGTCCTTTCTATTGCTAATCCATTCATACCCATGTCATCAACCGTTTAGTTTCTGGGCACTGAGGCTGCGTGAGACAATTTTTGCGTCTACTTGAGTCAGCAACGGTACACAATAGACTAACTAAAGTTTAGGTTGGAAAATGTTTCACCATCACCAAAAACTATGGCAGTGGGAAAATTTTGTCTAAAATTTATGGGAAGCCACTCATAGATCCTTCAATTTACATAGATTTGGGGAGTACAATTTCTTGTTCATACCAGAGCAGATATCAATTTTGCAATTGATAAACTCAGTTAATTTTGGAGTATGTCTACAGATATGCATTGACAAGCAGTAAAATGAGTGTTTAGATATTTGAAATGGACTGGTATTCATATGAAACCATGTCAATTTAACCTCAAATGGATTTTCAAATGCCGATTGTGTAGCTTGCCTTATGACAGATGTTTTGCAGCTGGCTATTGTTCTTTCTTAGGATATATTCCACTTAATTGGTTTATCTAAGAAGCACAAAACGTGGGCCCGGTGAACTAGGGAATTAGAATATCAGTCATGAGCCTTGTTAGCCACTAAATTAGCATGATTGCAGTCATTACTTGAAGAACAAGGATTTCCATTGCAGCAAGCACAAGTCATCTATTTTGATAATCACATAGCAAGGGCTTTAGCAGCTAATTCAGTTGAACACTCTTGTACAAAGCACAATGAATTCAATGTACACTGAGAGATATAACACTAGCTAAGCAGCTTGTTATTTATTATATACCCACTTCTGAATAGCTGGCCAATCTTTTCACAAAGGTTAACCCAGGAGTAAATTCCACACCCTCCAGTTTGACATGCGGTGTTAAAATATGATGAGTATGGTAAAGGACATTAAAGTAATTGAATTGTTAGTTTTGTATATATTGTATTTAGCATGTGTTTGTTATTCTTTATTTTGTCCATCACTATGTGGCAGTATACAACAGAATTCATGTGTTATCTAATTACTATAATAGAATAACATGGAATGATCAGCTACTCACTCTAGACTAAGACACTCTCCCAACTCTTCTTTTCTTTGTTTTCTCTGTTATCTTTATAGGACTTCACAAGCTTGAAGCCACACCAATCTCTCATGCAACAGCTTTATCTTCCGCTGAGGACAACAAAGATACTTTGGAGATATGTCATCGATGACTTGGCCATCCTACATTAGATACAGTGAAAAGATTCTACTAGGACCGGTGTGTAGAGGGTTCTAACCAGAGAGTACGTTGAATCAAGCATCACATAGTATAGCCAATTAATGGACTGGATGCTGACTCTCCAAGAGGAGCCAATTGATGGAAACTAAGGTAGTATAAAACATCTAAGTTTTGTATTAATACGAGATATTCTATAGAGGTTGATTTTCCTACTTCAATGGTAAGCTTATAGAGAAAGGTTCCTTATCCTACATGGGGGCCCAATAGATTATAATTTTATCCATGAAGACAATCATTTACTTAGCCATCTTGCTAGACATAAATGTAACCAACGCATTATTAAGAGTTTCTGAACAACCAGAACTAATTTCTTAGTCCAGTCATAGAAAAATCTACCTCAGCAAATTACTGTTGGGGAACATGTGCAGAGCTTTCCTAAGGTGCACAACTCCACTCTGAATTCCAAGGCAGCATTCAGACCCATTTTTCACCTGTAAAAACCAAAAGTTTTGTTTTCCTTTTCACTGATTACAAGAATTTTTTTTAGGGGAATGGAGGAAATGAGGGAGGGGAGAATGGAAAAGGTAAAGAGGTTAAGAGCATTATACCAGTTTACCGAGCACAACTAAGAAGTGCATCCTGGAAATTTCTTCATCAGATGTGAGAAAAGAACGACTACTTGAGACAATAGATCCAAGATAGTCGTTGTGCCCATCAATCGCGTGAATAGCTGACAGTACAAAACTAACTTTTGCACTCTGAAATAACTCTTTAGGTATTTTCACAATCGTAGTGGTAACTGCATCCAATCCACGTAGGGAGTACAATAATCTACAGATGAAACAAATGGATGTTGCCACACATGTCTTCTCCATACAAGAAAGATTTGCAGCAAGACTTCTAGCTACAGAAAGGGCCACGTCATCTTCACCAAGTTGCCAGAGAGAGAAAATGTATACTTGCAAACCTTGTACATCAAGCACCCCTTAAACAACGATATATCATACAATAATGTTAGCAAGACCAACAAAATTCAAATACATTTTAATATGCATTGAAAGCTTCCTTTCACATTGTAATTTATTCTTACTACCACTAATAAGAAAGAAAAAACACTGCCTAATTAGAATTCATAAGACTGACCTCCCAGAATTAACTACACAAATCCTCTTCCACTATCAACATGCCAAAAAATCCCCACATTTAAAAACTACACCACTATTTATACCCTATTTGACCATGCTACTTAGGGGAACGAAGCCCCTTATTCTCCCACAAAGTACTTTATTTGAGCTTCATAAGTGCTTGGCAAATCTTGTGCAACAAAACATTACTTTTTCATGAGAAGGAAACACGAGCTTTTCCTTGAAGACAGTAGCTGAAGTTGAAAATTATTTAAGATAATCATACCTCGACACAACCAATGTTTACCAAAATCACCTTTAATAAACTACACAACTATTTATACCCTGTTTGACCATGTTACTTAGGAGAAGGAAGCCCCTTATTTTCCCACAAAGTACTTTATTTGAGCTTCAGAAGTGCTTGGCAAATCTTGCGCAACAAAACATTACTTTTTCATGAGAAGGAAACACAAAGGCTTTTCCTTGAACACAGTAGCTGAAGTTGAAAATTATTCAAGACAATCCTACCTCGACACAACCAATGTTTACCAAAATCACCTTTTAATTATTTTTAACAAATCTCTATAAAAACAGTCAAGAATTTACATCTACTTTTTGTTAAAAGGACTAGATAGAAGAATTATTTTCAAAATATGAGGGGATCATGGATTAAAAATAGAGAGAAGTCTGTGTAATTAATGCTAAATATATATAACCAGTAACATAACGATTCAATCTTCAATTTCAACAAGAAGTCTGTGTAATTAATGCTAAATATATATAACCAGTAACATAACGATTCAATCTTCAATTTCAACAATATTTAATTTAATTCTACAATAGAGATAAGGAAATTGAAATACTAAAACAAATAGTATAGTTTTAACAGTTTAAAGTCAAAGTTTAAGATGGACTGAGTTGAAGGGGAAACTCCCCCCACCCCATAAAACTCCCACTTTTGTTCTCCTTAAAATAAGGGTGGTAAAGGGACACAAGAAGTTCATTTTTAAGAGATTATTATTACAAAAAACTACAAAAGTTTCCCTTTTTTGGTTATCTCTATCGTAAATCATTCAAACAAGGATAAGGTCCCTCTTTTCCTCTTTTTTTGATATCTTCGCATAGTATTATCATACCATTGTTTCACTTCCAATTCAACCACCCACCCCATCTTGTAAAACTTCCCAACACAGCCTAAATTATGGTCAAATGAACCCGAACCTTCTTTCTTCAAGTGTTCACATTCTTGCAAAGCATCAACAGTATTCCCTGCCTGAATCAGACAGAGTTAGTGTTTATAGCCAACAACTAAAAGTTGAAATAAGAAATTTGCTTTCATATGAAATTGAGTACAGAACGTTATTGTAGAATATGTTCAAAACAAATATGACTGAAAACCTCCTAAATATTTACCTTAGAAAGTGCCCTTGCCAAATTGATTGATACATCCCTGATCTGTGAGTTTGGAACATTACATATGTTCATTGCATGGCGTGCTAATCTATATGAAGCAGAAGCAGATTGATAATCTTTTCGAGCCTCAAATACCAACCCATTTAAATTATGGGATTCAGGATATTGAGGTGAACGCTGCACAGCCTGCTGAATAGCTCCGAAGACCTGAAAATCAAACACAGGTTTGGCCTAAATGTCAAAGAACTCAGCAGCCTTACACGAGACAAGAAATTTTATGCAATCACAGCAGCAAATTACTTTACTAATCTCTCCTATAATCTAACCTGTGAAGATGAAAGATGACCAGTGCGTAAGGCAAGCTTAGTGAGGCCAATTTGGAATTCAGCTAACTGCATTGTAATTCAACAATCTTTTCAATGAAAGGAATGAAATTTTATTACAGCGAAGAAAAAGATTGAACAAATACAATGTGTTAGATACAACAATGACAAATGTACAGATTAAGGAATCACTCCAGCCGAGACCATGAGGGGGCAGACCCCAATGCTGCCACTGATAATTTTTCCCAAACAAATACATGGTGATGATGAGGAAAAGAAAAATTCTTGCAGTAGGATAATACAAAAACCAAACAACACCACTTTGCTCATGTAAACAACCAGCAAGAAAAGAAGATAGTAATTACAGGCATCATTTGTACAGCTCGCAAACAGCTTTCAAATGCCTCAGCTGGTGCAAGATCCCTAAAATAAGAATAGAGTAGTAAGATAATAAATATAGGGAAAATTACAGTTACATGCCACATAAATTGGCTATAAAAATGACGTTAGAATTATACCTTGTGCCACACTCAGCTGACATGCTTGCCCAGGGCAATGCAAGGCCAGGATCAATACTTCTAGCACGATCAAATACTTGCCTTGCCAATAGCTTTTCACCCTCTTTTCTATAAAGCTGAAAAATATACAATCACACTATAATTGAGAATGACACACAAGAATATGTCCATGTCTCGTCATAACTTTTAAGACTATTACACTTTCCTTCTTTACTATTCCCCATCAACTTGTTATCAAAATTGATTTGACAAAACTTGATGTGATGAAAACAACCAATAGTAATACAGATATAATTAATAAGACGGTTAATGTGATGAAAACAACCAATAGTAATACTGATATAATTAATAAGACGGACCTTCAATGATGACACAAGACCATACCTTCCCAAGATATCCCCAAGAAATAGCTAGAGATACATTCAACTGTAATCCTCTAATTAAAGCATGTTGCTTTAGGGCATTATCATCAGACACATATCCCAATGCCACCCAGAACTCATAATTGTCACTTTCAAGCAACAAGGCCCCCATAGACATCTTCTCTGACAACTGCCTGCCAAAACAAATAAGTTGAGGGAGCACAACAGTAAATAAGATTAGGAAATAACTCAGATAGTGAAGCCATACCATGCATCCGAGTCTTCTTTGTGATCATAGTCCAATGACATAGTAAGATCTGAAGTTACTGCAATGTCAGCATAGATGTTAGCTTGCCATGGAGCCAAATGCAAGGCCCGTTGATATGAAACTCTGGCATCTCTTGCAGCAATAGAGCAGGTCTTCCTCCATGACAAGATGGAAACCTTGAAAGCCTCCTCATCAGATTCCAACTCTCGAATCTCATCAATCCAAGGGAAACATTTTGCATATGCAATCTACCGCAGGCCAAAACCAAACAGTAATAATAAATAGGAAACAAAAAATAATCCATGTTATGATGCCAATATATTGGCTAATATTTGAAATATCAGCAACAAACAATACCTTTGAAAACTGAATAAATAAATGGTACCTGAATATCAGCATGCAATTTCCAAATGCATGAAATATTTTTAACAATATATGTACACGCCCTAGCAAACTGAGATGCCTCCTGTAGTCAAATCAATGAGGTTTCCTTAATGTAGCCAAAATGGTTGAATTAATAAGTGCCAATATTAAAATGATCAACTTAACAAAAATATGAAGAGAACAAACCTGTAGTATTGAAGCTCCCCACTGATAAGCTCCACAATTAATGCAGTTCCTTGCAAAACCAAGTAGCCCAAATGCAAGTCCATAGTGTGCAGAAACACAATGGGGCGAAATCTCCAAAGCTTGGCGAAAGCGTTCAACTCCCTTGATTTACAAAAATAAACCAAGACAGCATTTCACACATTTAGATAAATTGAAACAACTGAGCTCTAAAAAAAAAAACCTTAACCATATATTTGTCAAATAACAAAAACTTTTACCCATTCTAATGCATGCGTTCTCTCATACACTTTAAATAAAAACATGTTTGCCACACTAATATTTAAAGAAATTTGGAATTTAGAGTAATGCGTGTTCTCTCCTGTGCTTTAAAAGCCCTGCAAGTTTCTCCTTTCACCTTACAAGAAGAAGGAAGAGTAATTCCTAAATGAGGTAGCTGAAAACCTCCTGAACTAACTTAGAACTATAGCCTGAAGTGTCTGTATAAAGCCCGTACTCATAGCACCTCCTTAAGCTGGAGCTAGATGCTAATCATGTACAGCTGGGATGAAGAGCAAAAACCTTGAGAGGCTTAGAAGTTATAATAGAATATATCATCAGGTGAGATTCATAAAAACTTTCATTCTTTCTTCTCTGCAATGCATGGTGGCAACAGATTTGAGTGGATAATGTGTCCAAGGTGGTGGACCTCATGGTGTGGTCTGTTCGTTGATTTGACAGATGGAAGTACGGATCTAGTACAGACAGATGATTTCTATCTTCTTACCAAGATTTTGGTAAATTTTTTAACAATAAAAGCAAGTGAGGATCGAGGGAAACCATATTCTGATACCAGCTGATAACAATAGGAGAAAGGGAGAAGGGAGAAGGAGAAAAAGGGTAAACTGGAGAGAAAGCAAGACAAAGGGAAAAAAGAGAGAGAGAGAATTTTGACGTCAAGATAACTCTTGATAGCAATGGAATAATGAGGTCTACAATGAAGATAACCCAAAGGTTGCATATAGCCCTGAATACAATAAATAACAATATCAACTTAAGCTTACATAAAAGATAGCCTAATTAAAATAAAAATAAAAGAAACCCACTTAAAATAAAATGAATAACTAAAACAGCAAATAAATTTAATTAAAATCTTTAAGCTCTTCTACGCCAAGAGTAAATGTTCCCAAAACTTCCATCGCTAGAGTCCTTTGCTCAGTAAGGTTGACTCTTATTCAATGTAGAAAAAGGAATAATCTCCAAACCATACCACAAGAGTTTCTTACTTCCACATGCACACAAATATAACAACAATCTTATATAACACTTCTCATTCTCGTCTATGTACTTCTATTTTCTAACAAGTTTCCATATTAACATATGAATAATGAAGAACATAAAGTCCCAGCCAAGATTTTAGTAACTTTACGCTTTTTTCAGTGATGCTCAAAACAAATAAACGGTCAAACCATTTAAACAAGGTTAAAGCAACTCATGTATCCACAATGAAATGTCATACAAGCTCTTCCATCTCAATGCTCTTTGGTATAAAAGCAACCCATTAAAAACAGTTACCCATATAATACATCTTTTAGTTATATAATGAATAATGAATATAACCAGGCAAGTTTCCTTGTGCTCCAAAATTACTCTTTAAAGTTCAACAAACTTGACTTAATTGATAGTACTGATCATTATTTATGGAAAAGAGGCCTACCATTCACTTATTTTATTTTCATTGCACAAAAATTAAGCAAACAAATTCATGGGGAAGAATAAAATCCTGGACTAAAAAGACAAGGAGAACCACTTACAAATAGCCAAAATTACCTTTTCAAATGTGCCAAGTGTCAAAAAGATATTTCCACTTTCAACCAGAGCAAATACACGAGCATTATCCAATTCCAAGGCACGGCCATAAGACTGATGGACAATTCATAAATATTTAGGCAGTTGATAGACCATTTATTGAGAAAACATAGAAGCAAGTCAAGCACAACTCACCTTAACAGCTGCAGTAAACCTGCCCAGTCGCTGATAAGCAAGACCCAAAGCCTACCATAATTTGAAATGCTTATTAGAAAAAGAGTGACAGCAGGGGAATCTAACAGAAGGATAGAGAGAAGAAATTACTTCCCACAAATTAGCACAAGTAGGATAGCCTCGAAGGGCATGTTGAAGACTCTGTATGGCCTCAGTCCATTTCTTTAGATAGACCTGTTAAATTTTAAATAACTACTAAATGATGTTACAATTTACAAACCTTTAATAAATTGAAGATTTACACTCATCCTGCCCCATGCATCTCACATGCTCTCATGTAAAATTTGTTTGGCAGCACAACACTTTGTTGAGCTTTAAGAGATCGGCTAAAACATAATTCAAGGACACCATTCTTCAGGTCATTGAGGCTAACGCAATTTAATTCAAAAAGAATTTGAAGAGGATCCATTTATAATTTAACAATGTTCGAATGAATTATTTTCCTTGCATTATGAAAATGCGGTAGTGTCTGGTCATGAAGTGGATCTATAATTTATCAGGGCACACCATAGGTTCCAACTAAGGGAGTTGATTTGTATCCAATTTATAAAACAAATGGAAGTTCGACTGGTTGTTGCACCACAGAAGATGTAACAGTAATTCCGTCTACATTAATTCAAGAAAGACTAAGAATAAACCTGCAAGTAACCCAATCTGCGGAAAGCCCAGAAAGCCTTGGGTGACTTTTCAGTAGCTTCGCGGCACGTTGCCACCTCCAAGTTCTCTTTTCCTCCTTCGTCAAGCAAGTTGCATAAAGCTTCCTGATATGAAAATTTGTAACGCCGGTGTACGATAAGAGTTGGAATTCATTATTTGTCTTTCCTTTTAATGACATGAGTTGATCCTAACCCCTTACCCCGGAGTCAGAATCATCGGGATTGAGCGCAACAGCTCTTTGATAACACTTAAGGGCTCTTTGAGCATTGCCAGAAACGCATCGGTAATAATGGCCCAGAAATTTGAAAGCGTCTCCATTCTCAGGGTTCAACTTGGCCGATATCAGAAAATATTCAGCAGCATTTTCCTTGGTTTCCTTCGCTTCTCCTTTTTCCCACAAAAATATGCCCTATGATCATTGTGAGCGAGTACCACTGGATTAACATGATGGAGATCATTGAACAAGGAAGTAAGAAAATAAATGCACACCATTTGAAGATTGAGCGAGGCATCATCTGGGTGAGCATCTAAGGACTCCTGCAAGCGCTTTATGAGGGCATCCTCTTTATCATGTTCTGCAACTTCTTCCTGAAACAGTGGAAGGGATAAATCTAGGATTAATGTCAATACACAAAGGAGCAAAAACACCCAACATGAATGAGAATAAGCAAAAGATTTGGACAAGACCCCTCTGCGCGTTTGAGAATCCACAGCGGCGTCTGACAGAAAATATTTCTTACTATCTCACTCTCTACATTAACAACTACACTGTAACTTCTTTCTGAACACCGAACCCTAAAACCTCCCAAAACCCCCAAACGCCAAACCCCGGCCCCTAAAAAATCTAAAACTTAAATCCTGAACAATTCATTTGTTTTCTCAACTCTCATGGTTTTGAAAATTATCTCCACAGCACAATTAAAATCATCTCTACAGCAACTCAGTCAATTTAAATCATCTCCACAGCACAATTGCCTCAATCTCCAAAAAAGCCTTCATATAATTAAAATACAACAGAAAGTGTTGCGGAACGCTGTTTTTCAGAAACATTGAGGAGGAGAATCATAAATCTTACCATATCTGAAAGCTTGAAATCCCCTTCACCGAGCTTTCCACTGCGACCTTCTACAATGGAACACGTTGAGCAGGATGGATGCTGGCTTGCAAGAACGGAGAACGGATTGCAGAGAACAGCGAGGTATGGGTTGTGAGAACAGCTGAACAGCAAGCACCGGGGAAATGGGCGCGAGATCGGATAGCCGAGTAGAGTGATCAAATGTGGGGCTTACTGCGTCAATCCGTAAATTTATGGGTGAGAAACTTACCTCAAGCGTTTAAATTGGTTTCTGGAAAATACATTTTGAATACGGTAGATTTTGCGAGAGAAAAAAAAATTCCAGTAGAATAGATTCTGAAAAAAAAAAAACTGATAATCAAGAGGTGATTCTCCCTATTGTTCTCCCTTACTTGTACTGTACTAAAACTGTTGCATAGTTTGGCACATTTAAACACAACTATTTTTTTAGATTTTGTGTTGTTGGATCTAAACTTTTTTTATATATATAATATAATTCAATCTATGAAAATTTTACTCAAAAAAATATATCATCTTATCAATCTAACATTAATATGACCCATTTAAAAAAATTATAAATATTTTTACATCTAAATAAAATTATAGTGTTAGACTCACATTAAAAAAAAAAGATATTTTTACTTCTTAAACCTAAATTCAATTTACCTTTATATTTATATCTATTTTTGTCTTCCGTTTATTATCAATATATTAGATAAATAAAAGTATTGCAAATAGACTTCTTTCTTGAATAAAAAAACTAAAATTTTTTAAGTAAATAAAAAAATTTAATAGAAAAATTTATTTATAATTCCTATTAAATAAATTTATATAAGATATATAATATACTATTATAAAAAAATTAAAATTATTATATTATATTTATTATAATTTATTTATTTATTTTAATTTATTTAAATTAGATAAATAACTTTTAAATATTGTATTAAAGATTAAATGAGTATCTTTTAATTATTGGATGGTTATTTGCAATGGACCGCTTGCCGCAACAAATTCCTTTTGCAATGATTGGCAAGAAAACGCTTCTCTTTGCACTTCATGAAATTAGTAGTAACAATCTTGCTACTCAAGGACCGCCCAGACCTCATCTTCTATGATAACCTTGTGTTCTCATGGTCTATTCACAAAGTTAAAAAGAAATAAGAATGGCATCATTACACTCGTGTAAACCCTTCATCATTCTAAACTAACCAACCGCCTAATCAACCAATTGAAAGATGAAATAAATTGAAAACGAAACTTTGGCTTAAATCCTAGAACACGGATATATATATCCCAGCTTTCCCTTCCTTGCTGCAGAAGTCAACCTAGGTGCCACAAGGGCAATGAGAAGGCATTGCACCAAACTGCTTGCCCATATGCTTGCATCTGAGTAATGTGCAACCCCAATCTATGGCCAAAATGGCATTAGCATCATTTCACAAAGACAAATTCAGGAAAAAAAATTCTTTGATGAAAAGCTTTGAATTTCATCCCTGCAGTGGAATCAACCAACCATTTGCCTTGTCCCCTTCCCAGCAACATTTTACCAAGCGAAAAAGTTGCCAACAAGGCTCCAGAAAATTTTGGGTTCTCTTTCAAACAGTTTCCATCTTCATTGATGCATTCCCTTCCTGTAAGGATTAACACAAGTTAGAACAGACAAAGGAGACAGCTACGAAACAACTAAACCTTTAAATATGTAAATTCATCACCAATCAAAAGATATTCCTTACATAAAAGATATTCAAGAAACTTAAAATCGAACCAGAGGAAACAACGACGCAGATTAAGCTTCAACTCCTTTTTTTGAGGTAACGAAGTAGAAATAATTATTAGGCAGAATTATACTAAAGGACCAAGTTCACAAAATAATCATTAAGAAGGCCCTCAAATTTACCACTTACGTAATGAAAATTTAGGAGTCTAACTACGAATATTTACCATTTATATAACTAAATTTATAAAAGCCTCGTGCATGGTAAGAAAAACTATATATGCAAGATTGGCATTTGGCCCACGCTGCCTTTGAACCATGAATACTTATCATTCCTAAATATTTGCCTATCCAGACGTGAAGACCATGAGACTATGTTGGGGAGAGTCTGACTCTCAAGAGCACAAAATTGTGGAAATTTAAAGGATTAAAAGTAGAGAGAAAAAATCTCAATATTATTAATCTTTGAATAAATGAGAATATAAATAGGTTTTTAAATAGATAAAAATATAAGCTAATAGGTTAAACTAAAATCTATCATAATCCTAATATCTCATATTTATTCTTCTAAAATATGATAATTCAAATTTGATTCTAAATAATATCTAAAATTAATTAAATAACTAACAAAACATAAGATTAATTAATAATTAATTATAAACTAGTGTATCTTAACACTTCCCCTCAAGTTAGATCTACATTTTGAATACTCGTACTTCTCAACACTCTCCCTCAAGCTGGGAGAGTGTTGAGATACAACTTTAAATCCTTAAACCAGTAGTAACCAATAAACTGAAATTGATTGGATCTTGAATCTGTATCTTAAGACAAAGTTGCGAACTTGACAAAAAATATCACTATTAGATACCTGACAATAACATTTGTAAGAGAGGAACTTGACGAAAAATCATATATATTATTCAAGAACAATATGCTCATACAATCATGATAACCCACTTGGGCTTACACACTAATTTAACCTCACTTGAGGGAGATGAATTAATCCCATAACCTATAAGATTTTGTTAGAAAAGACCCAAGTTGCCATCTTCCATCAAATATTTTATTCAAGAGCAACATGCTCATACAATCATCGTAACCCACTTCAGTTTACACACTAATCTAACCTCACTTAAAGGAGATAAACTAATCCCATCACCTATGAGATTTTGTGGGAAGAGACCTAAGTTATCCTCTTCTATCATATGTAACTAATCCTCACTTGAAAGCGTGCCTTCTTTTTAGACTTAATTTCTTCTTCTTCTTCTTCTTCTTTATGGAGACCTTAACCAATATTTAATATTCTTGCTTTGATCCTATGTGAAAATTTGAAGGATCTCAAAATATTATTAATCCTTGAATAAATGAGAATACAAATAGGCCTTTATATAGGTAAAAATATAAGTTAATAGGCTAAACCTAAAATCTATCACAATCATAATATCTCATATTTATTCTTCTAAAATATGATAATTCAAATCTGATCTTAAATAATATCCAAAATTAATTAAATAACTAACAAAACATAATATTAATTAATAATTAATTATAAACTAGCGTATTTTAACAAAAACTAATGTACTTTTGTATTTCTTTGTTACTTCCTTTGTAGAATCTGATTAAATCTATAAATTCTAAAATTATTAGAGGTTGGGTTTTATCAGTATTACAGTCCCTTAAACTCTAAAGGTTTGTTATTCACCTTGCCACATGAGCTAAAACACATCAAATCCTCCTCTAAATGAGAAGTTACTATCCGGCATCACCTCAACCATAGAATAAGAAAACCAGAATAAATCAACATAATCAAATTAAATCATGTCCCCCGTCAGCTAGGGAATCTTAGGTAACAACTTAAAACCCTAAACTAACACATCTTGCTTGTAAGCAAGGTCCATATTGGCGTCAACACTCCCCTTCAAACTGGTGAATAGATGTCCATCATTCCCAGCTTGCTTTTAAGCTCTTCAAATTGCAGTCTTGTCAATGCCTCGGTAAAGAAATTTGCCACTTTATAGTGAGAGGACATGGGCGAGTTCAATTATTCTTGAATCCATCTTCTCTTTGATAACATGCTTGTCTATATCTACATGCTTAGTTCAATCATGGTGAATAGGATTTCTAACCATCCCAATAGTAGACATAAGGTCACACCTTAGCTTGATAGGTATGTTTGGCGCAAGTTTTAATTCTTTCAACACCCTAAGTAGCCACAAACCTTCACATACACCATGAGCTAGAGCTCAAAGTTCAAATTCTGTACTACTTTTTGACACAACTGACTCTTTCTTAGTTCTCCATGTTACAAGGTTACCCCACACCATAGTACAATAGCCTGAAGTGGATTTTCTATCTGATAGAAAACCCCATAGTCTGCATCCATGTATACCTTGATCTCTCTAGACTGGCCTTTAGCATGGAGTCCTCTGCCTAGAGTCATTTATAAGTAGTTCAAGATTCTATAAACTACATTCATGTGCTCTTCTAGAGGTTCATTGGCAAAACAACTTGCCACACCAATAGTACAGCTTATGTCAGGTCGTGAAACCCATTCAATAAAAGTTAACCATGGGGAAAATTAGCCTCTAATTGCTTTTGTCAGAAAATCACCATGTAAAAGATGAGAGGAGAAAAGCATCAAAGGAGGAAATTTGGATTGCTGTAAATAGACTATTGCCAGTTTGCAACAGTATGCACATTGCTTGCTGGGAAGCATGAAGAAGACTCTTTCACCCTCTAAAGGACATGCTTATGAAATATTGAAGAGCAAACGTGTGATAATATGCGTGATTACTCCATGTTCTATAAATGAACGGTTGCTTGCATAATTCTAACTGTTGTGTAATACAATGACGCTATCATTACTGAGAATGCCACTTTAGGAATCTCATCTATTAAAACCTTTCTGCATTCTCAGTTTTAAACAAAGAATTAGATGCCTTTAAAATATTCATTAGGAGTTAAAGTTGCATAAAGCATGGCTTTTTTTTTTGTTGTGTATAGCAAAAAGGTATCTTATTTATTCAATGAAGTATGTCCTTGACTTGACAGAAAGAAGAAAATAGCCCTAATGACTAACTTGTCAAGAATGATGGTGGGCCATTTGAAGGTCCTAAGAAATATAAAAGATCAGTAGGGAAACTAAATTATCATATTGTGACTCACTTTAACATTGCATACTCTATAAGTGAAGTTAGTCAATTCATGTCTTCTTCGACTATCACTCATTGGGAAGCTAGAACAAATCCTTTGTTATCTTAAAGGACCTCCAACACATGGTTAACTAATTGTATGGAAATCATGAACACACTCAAAATTGAATGCTTTACTTATTGTGAATTAGACAAGATCCAAGCCTGATACATGGTCATCCAATAGGGCATGTGTTCTTCATATCCTAAAGTAAGAACCAAAATGTTGTGCCATGATCAAGTGCAAGATCGAAATATAGAGCTAGAACACACTCAATTTGAGGGATTGCATGGATATATTTTAAACATGGCCTCAAACCTTATGTTCCATGAGCAAACAAAGCATATTGAAGTTGATTGTTGTTTTATTTAAGAGATTCAAGAGAAAAGCATCACCATGGAATATGTCAAGACTAGAGATCAAATAGGGAACATTTCCATTAAAGGGTTGAATGGACCTCAAGTTGCCTCCTAGTGACAAGTTATTAGCATCTCAACCTAACTATCTCTCAACGAGGAAATTTGATCACCCCCCAACTTGGTGTGAGGACTTCTTAATGATGAAATGATGATAGAAAATACTATTGTTAACAAGTAACCTCTTGTTTTCAATGTATGATTTCACTTTGGGTTAAGGTGTATCCAACACCCTAAAATATTTTTTCAGGTACATCTAGTATCTTAAATTATTCTGTTATGCAATTTGACCCCTGATATATTAAAAAAATTCACCCCATGTTAACACTCCCACAAACATCCATTAGTATCACTCGCTCTTCCTCTCCCTCCTCTCTAAAACATCTCTTCCTTCCTCACCTAAATGAAGATGAAGCCATATCTTCTCCATGGAGCACTATTAACAACACCATCAGCATCTTCTCTTTCTTTGATTCTCAAATTCCATGACATAAGCAATTGGAAGATGTACCAATGGGAAGAAGACTCAGACTCCAATTCGTGACACATTAAGGGGGTGTTCTTATTTCTCGTCTATTTGGCATTGACCGTTGTGTGATATTTGTGTCTTTGGCACATTCGTCACAGGCCCTTTAAATTTGAGTTACATACAAGAGTTCAAACAAGAATAAGAATTCCATATGGGGGAGATTCTTAATCAAATAAGAATTGCAATTTTCCATAGTCCTTTTATCAGTTTCTCCCCTTTCTACCCGCCTCCACCCTCACTATTCGAACATCCAGAAGATGAAAACGAGTAACAATAACGGAGATTGCAAAGCGACTGGGTCAAGGGGGAGTTTGACAGCAAGTTGAGGAAGGGAAGGAGGGGGTTCGCAAACAGCTTAAGTTTAGAGGGAGTTCTTAGACGCCTATGGGTCACTCAAGCTTTAATGGTGAGGTCCTCGGTGATTCGAGCTTTAATTCATGTAGAAGCTTTTGTTTAGATACACAAGTGGAAGCATCCAGTTTAGCTGAGGTGAGGAAGGATGACATGTCTCAGAGAGGAGGAAAAGGAAAACAGAAATATGCTAATTGAGGTGACATGAGGTGAGATTGATCCTAATTTAATATATTAGGGGTAACACTTCACCATAAAATAATTTAGAATACTAGATGCACCCGAGAAAATACTTCCAAGTGTTGAATGCACCTTAACCCTTTCACTTTCTATTCAAAGAGTGAAAGAATACTTACCTGGACCTTACTTTCTTTCAATGAAAATTAGCATAGACTCCTCTTCTTGAACACAAAATACTATTTAATATATACCTTGCAAGTATGAGAGCAGGGCTATAGGCTTCGTCATACATGATGATGTTTCAAAGCTGACAGACTACAGAAAGGGGGGGAAATCATATACTTACATCCACAACCTGCATAGATCTGTCCATAGATGACTTTTGAGAAGCTTCAACAGCTGAACTTGACTCATTCTCACTAAGATCTTGATTATGCATCTGCAAATGGCACCAAAAAAACATGTGGACATAAAATCCTGAGCTGCTAAATCCAAGAAATTTTCTAAGATTGTCATATTTAGCTCCACTAGTTATTACAATCAAAATGTAGTTAAGGTTAAAAAAAACTATAAGCCACAAAACTCTGATTACTTTTGAAGTTCAAAAATTGCATTATAACAAGCAAAACAAACTACAGAAGACGAATATGGATTATTGATAAGAAACTTATCAGGGTGCCCACTTCAACCATCCTAACAATGGAACTTCTAACGCACAGAAGCACCTCTCATCAGAAATAACTTTAAGATTCACCAATATACTCTTATCCTAATGCGAATTTCTTTAAAAATTATTATCATCCAACAATTATCAAGTACAAACTCATCCCCATGATGGGTTGTAACCAAATTTGACCTTATAGGAGGTAACTACAGATGTTATCTATATAAAACTTGCATAAATTGAATTTCAATTACCCTTATTACGTATTGGTTATCTCATATATCATATTTTTTATCTACAATATTATATTTTATAAAAAGAAATTGAGTGGAGAAAAAAAGAAACATGAAGACAAGTGATCCTCCTGAAACAAATAACAAAATTACATGCTCATCAGCTCAAATAAGTATTACAGACCCTTCATATATCCGCAAAGGAGACCTCCCTAAAATAACACAAACTAGAAAACTATACTACTGATTTATTGTACGATAGTCCTTCATCAATTGTGTGCTAATTTAGCCATGTGAGCAGTCACTCCTGGACATGAAGATAAATTTCCACCTAGTAATACCTAATGTAACTGAGACCTATCATTTTCTTAACATTAAATTGAATACCTATAGAATGATGTCCCCTGCCTCATACAAACATAAATGAAAATAAATTTCCTACGGATAAGACACTAATGATGAAAAAATTGTACAAATTGTGCCCCATGTCAGTTGACATTGAAAACAAACCATCCATGAACAAACGTACAAATATAGGGTCCCTCATAAAATATAGCATACCCCAAATGAATATTTGTTCTCCTGGCCATCCTCAAACAAGGATGAGAAGTAAGCTGGATCATAGATAGAGCCCCCAAGAATCTCATTGGAACTCGAACACTGCCTAACTACAGCAGGTGTTGTAGGACTCAAAAAACTATTTCTTAGGTCAAAATCTGCTTCTCGAGAATTTGATTCTGCATAAGCCCCCAGCCTATAAATCTGTATCCATAACAATGAGGATAATAACCTCACTAGAAAACCAATAATTTGCATAGCTAGTGTAAGTTTCACTGAGAATATGAAAAAAGTAGTATAATCTTCTGTGGAAATGTTCCTGCAAATATCAATTATGATTTACATCAGACATTAACAGGCATGATGGCTTGTTTGATAAATACAAGTAAATCATTTGGCTCCTATGAATAATTATAATTTTACCATTATGGACAGCAATGAGTCATGCTGGCAAATAAATATTAAAAATAAAACTAAATTGTGGGCCCATTCATATGGAATATGAAGTAACCCGCATTTTACATGAGTGCTTTAGTTGATGTCATTAACAACAAAACTATATGAAATAGCAGCTATATAACCTATAATAATTCTTTAGTTGACCCTTCCTCAATTGTAGTACCTATAGTAACCTACATGAACCAGCTAGTGCATAACCTATTCATCAGAAAAATGAATGTCATACGTGATATATCATTAGTGAATCAACTAAAATAAGAACATTAGAGTCCTATCAATTCAGTTATAATAAAATAGCAAAAAAAGAAAGTAGTATCATAAAGTGACAAGAAAAAGAATTAGGATATCTAATATGTCTAGCATAAGATGGATAAGCCTGAAGAGACATTTGGCACAAAATATAGAAATTAAATACTCCTTTGGTCCTAAATATATTTGCATTAAAAATTAGGTCTTATATTTAGGATTGGAAGAGTATAAGAAATGAAAATTGGAATTGAAAGAGGATACGCACCAAATTTCATGAGTGAAGAGAATGAACCAAGAGATATCAAGTAGAATAGCACAGAACAGGAGAATCGCATAGGTACGGCCAAGGCTTTGACTGCTACTCTCGATTGCAACTAGAGCAAACAATGCGATCGCCAAATTAATAAGCAATACTCCGTTGTATAATGCTCCCAGTGATCCAATTAACGCGCAGCCAATCTTGCATTTTGATTTTGAAATTGAAATAAACATCCAGATACTATGGTTTTGTTTTTAAACATGACAACTTGTATTAATCACAAGGAAAAGATAATGAGGTAATAGTACCTGAACATATATGAGAATGACAGCAAACGATTGTAGCTTATCATAATCACGTAACCACGGCTGTATTCGATCTCTCAGATTTATACAGAATGAACCACAAAGCGTCATATCATGTAAATGCAAATTTTTACATATGTATCTAACCACCACACTTTTCTATCGAAAATCTTGTGCATTCATCAAACAAATTGTCTCCAATGAAAACCAAGAATGATGAACAAATGCTTCATCGCCTGGTTTTTGTGCATCAACCCATTCCTCTCTCCTTCTCCCCCTTTTTTTGTGTTGTCTCGTTCTCTTTCATCTTTTTTTGTTAGTCTTTCGTCATTTTTATTATCTTTACTCCTTGCAAGAGCAAGACTGGCAGTTCTCCTCCACGGCCAACCCACACAATTTCTGTATTTGCTCACCTCCAGGCTGCTAAGTGCTAACTGCCACGTATATATTCGGTTAAAAGTTTTGAATCTCAAAATCAAGTTTTAATCCCAAATCACATCAAAAATTTCTAGTAGCCAACACTTTTCAGAAAAACTCAGTTTGCCCTAAAAGCCACGTTGCTTTTGCGTTTCAATATCACGGCCAAGCATTAATTGTGTTATGAATATTTCTCATCTACCCCTATTGCCCATCCTCGCTGCCAAACAAGAATTCCAGAATTTATATTCACATCAAGATAGAAGAATATTATAGTTCCAAAAAATGTGAATTCTTCCAGTTCCAAAAATTAAAATATCCTCCAGAATTTTCATTCAGAACAACAAATCCAACAAAAAAATGGCCATGAAAAGAGAGAAGAATAAGGATACTAACCAGCGGCCAGCTACCGACCACGTAACAGAGGAGAAGAGTAGACGTTCACGGATTCGGGGAGATGGGGGGCTGTGAGATAGAATAAGGCCGAGGGAGGGCGCCGTCTTACAAGATTAGCCAAGGGAGAGGAAGGGCTGCCGTCGAACTTGTTTCCCGTCGATAGCCAACAGACTGAGAGAGGACGAGGAAGGGACTTGGTGAAGGAGAAAGTGACTCAATAGGGAATGGATCGGTAAAAGCAGACCAGAAGGGGAGGGCGATGAGGCCCAGGGAAGAGCGGCAGAGCAATGAGCAGAAAACAATTTTTTCCTCCCTTGCTAATGGAAAAAGTATGGAATGATCTCTGAAACAGGCCACAACTGAATTCTCCCATCTTTTATATAAGCCCGAGATAGACTAATAGAAATACTTTATGAAAATAACAAGGTTTTTAGAAAATTTTTAAAAAAGAACTTATATAAAAAAAAAATATTATAAATAAATAAGTATTTAGATAATTATTACTAAAAATATTTTTATAATTAATAAATTATTAGTAAGGATATATTTTTTAAAAAATAATCAATTTCTTTCATTTTTTCCTTCTCTATCCTATTTTTTCTGTGCCACCGACCGTCGATGCTATCTTCCTCTTCAACGACACTGTCGCGCTGAAGCTAGTGAGCCTTGACGATAATGTTGACACCAACACCGACTCCTATCCTTCATCTTCTTCTCCTTCCTCTTCCTCCATCATCCACATCTCTTAGTTCTATAGTTGTGACCCATGACCGACGCCGACTTCTAGATCTGAAGGGAGGAGCATGACCCATGACCTATAACGATGGCAAGAGAAGTGATAGAGGATCAATGACAACAAGAGAAGTGACAGAGGAGCAATGCTGCTGACAACGATAATGAAGAAGACTGAAGATGGGGAAAAAGAGGGAAAATGAGAGATAGTGCAAAAAAATATGGACAAAATAATAATTGGTTAGTCCATAAGCTCTTTTACTATTTTAGAAGTTATTCTCAATAGCTTATCTAAAAATCTAGTAGTTTGGTCCAGAAGTCCTTTTAAACAAATATGACTATTTGTTTTAATATTTTTTTAAACTAAAGTTTGGGTCATAAATCTTTTTAAAAACTAGGTTTTATCACTATATGAACAGGCACATAATCTCATCTCAATAAAAAAATATAGTAATTTTTTTATAAGGAAAAAAGTGTAATCTTTTAAAATCAGGTGTCGAATAATTTATTTTGATTAAATTAAATATTACTATTTGATTGATAAAGGGAAAATGACAAGAAAGGCCTATTTCAATTTTAAAAAGATAATTTGGGTATCTGAATATTGAAAAAGATAAATTGGACAAGAGGTTCAATCTGTCATTTTACAAATGTGTGTGAAAATAAGAAATTACCCTTGACTAAATAAGAGTATACTGCAACAACAACACTACACAGAATGTACTATTAGCGCAAATAGAAGACGAAGTTTAGGGGAGACGTGTTTCTGGAAATGAGGAAGTGTAAGTAAATTTTTTACACAAATTTTCTTATTTTACTACTTTAGTGATGAGCTACATTTTGTTTATTTTGATGGTTACGTGGGAAGAAAGAGTTTTACAAATACTATAGCTTCTACTAGTTTAAGAAAATTGTAGGAGAAAATGGCGAAATTTCCCAAGCAATACTTGAAGGTATGGAGAAGTCAGTGCAATTATAGGGCAAGCATGGATATGGTTAATGTAAATAATGACGTGTTTGTGTGCTGTAGTCAATTGAGATATTTCGCAATTGAGGTTTTCTTTTCAACCAATTAAGATTGAGTAAGAAATAGTAGTCATTTGGGAAAGAGCAGTGTTTTGCTTTTAGCATGACTCATAATGCTTATAGTAAGAGTAACATGTAAGTCATGAAACTAATTAATTGGGTCATTTATTACTCTTTAATGGTATTTATAACTTCATGAATGATTTTTATAAATTCATGTAAGACATTTAATACTCTGTAGAAAAGTTATAAAATGATCTTACTTTTTTCTTAGAAAAGTTATTTATTATTTCTTTAATGGAATATATAACTTTAGAAATGATTTTACACAACATCAAGTTAGACATTTAATGCTCGAAGAAAAGTTACTTGTAATAAGTTGGGTCATTTAATACTACTGTAATGGAATTTACAATTTTAGTAATTATTTTGACAACTTGAGGTAAGAAATTTATAACTCTGTAACAAGTAATTGATATTGCTTTTAGGTTTGCAACTCGTGTAATAGAATTTACAACTTCAATAATAGTTTTGACAACTTAAGCTAAGACATTTACTATTCCTAGAAAATTTTATAACTTTTATTGCATCAATGGTTTTTGTGTTGTTGCTATCTTCTAAAGTGTTAAATGATGATTGTTAGGGGTGTAAGATTGTGATGAATGCTTTGTTTGTTACAGGCTAGTTGGCAAGATAATATGTAATATTAGGTCGACATCTTTAAAAAAAAATTTGTTGAAGGTGGAAACCGTGTATATAATGTTGAAGGTGGAGTTAAATATAATGATGGGGATATGAAGGTAAAATGGATAAAGGAGGAGATGACACTTAAAGAGTTAAGGGTAATGATAGGTGGATGGTTTGGTATAGATTGTAATAGTTGTATTATGAAATATTTAGTGAAATTTGATGAGAGGATATTACTATATTGCAATGATGATAGGCGAGGAGACGCTATTTGAACAATTTGGAGACTCTATTTGACGGAAGTATTGTTGGATCTATAACTGATAGGGGTGGTAGGGGACTTAATTTAAGCATACTATGTGGAGTACACAGTGCACAAACATCAATGCATGCACACCGGTTCGAGTTTAGTATTGCACACATTTAAGAAGGCATTGCACAAGTTTAGTGTTGCACATCGGTTTGAGTACAAATATGTAAAAAATTATAAGGACAATGGGCCCGTTTGGATATGATTTTAAAAATGGGCTTATGGAAAAAAAGGGTTTTTAAACAACTTATAGAAAAGGGCTTTTAGAAAAGAGTTTATGAAAAAAGTGGTTTTGAATAAATGAGTGTTTGTATAGTTATTTTCAGAAGTACTTTTATTATTAGTAAATTACAAAAAAGGGTATGAGTATTAAATGAGGAGAGATAAGATATGAGAGAAGAGAGAAGAGAATGTGTAAGAAAAGAGAAGAGAGAATGTGTAAGAAAAAGTAGGAGAGAGGGTGTAAGAAAAAGTTGGAGAGATGAGATAGTGCAAGAAAAGTAAGAGATATGAGAGATAGTGTAAGAAAAAGTAGGGGTAATATAGTAATTGGTTAATTCATAAGTGGTTTACTGTTCCATAAGCTACTCTGACTAACTTATCTGAAACCTTAGTTTTAAACCATAGTTTAGTTCAAAAGCCCATTTGAACAAATATGGCTGTTTATTTTGAAATTTCTCTAAACCAATATTTTGCCCCAAAAGGGCTTTTAAAACCTTGGTTTTGTAAAAACCAAATAGGCACAATATGTATGTGAAATATAAGGTTGAAGGTTGTTAATGGCATGTAACTATGAGAGTGCTTGAGAAGAGCACACCTTTCTTACATGTGACAAAATTTAGAAACGACCATGTTCATAGTGCCCAAGATAATCTTAAAATAACACATGGTGAAAGTGCTACCTTGACATCATCAATTATAATTGACAAGGTGAGGGATTATGTAGACAAGCATCCAAATAAAATCATAAAGAGTTTGGAGAGAGATTATGGTGTGAAGTTGTCATATAAGCAAGCATATCGGGCAAAGGAAAAAGTATTGGAGGACATACATGGCAGACCTAATTGGTCTTATATATTAATACCATAGATATGTGAATGGTTGAAGGAAAATGATGACAAAACTGTGGCTAGTGGGAATATATTTGAGAGTGTATTCATAACCTATGGATGTTGTATAGAAGGGTTCATTACTGTTGTAGAAATGTTTGTACATTGATGGAACTCATTTAAGTGGACCGTATAAGGGAACATTATTGGCAGCTTCTGCGTATGATGTAGACAATGAATTGTTTCCGTTTGCATTTGCAATTGTGAAGGGAGAGACATTAGAGGACTAGACATGGTTTCTTTACATGATTAAATGAATAGTTGGTTCTATGCATGTGACAATTATGTTTGACCATCACAAGCAATAGCATGTACTATACAAGCAATATTCGGAGGTGACATCCATGCATACTATTATAGGCATGTAAAGGAGAATTTCATCACATAAATTATTAAACTGAATAGAGATAAGAGAAAGATGAGTGGACAAATAAGGGAAGATGGACTAAAGTTGCTTAATGATATTGCATTTGCAAGGCTTGGCACTAAATTTGATAAAGCAATAAAAAACATGAGAGCTTTTAGTAAACAGTTATTTGAGTAACTTGTTAATCATGGTGATGTACATAAGTGGGCATTAAGCAAATTTCATTTAAACGCTAGAATAATATAATGACAAATCTTGCTGAGCCCTTTAATGCTTGGATTGTGAAAGAGAGACACCATAACGTCGCCCAATTTATCCATGAGCACCGAGAGAAAGTGGCTAAAAAGATGTATGCAACAACAATAGCTATGAGTAAATGGAAAAATGGTGTAGGCCCAAAAGTAAATGTAAAAGTAATAGAGAATGTAACTAATGCTAGGCATATGACTCCTGTTCCTTATGGAGGAGGGTAGGAGTGTGTACATACATCTGAAGGAGTCTTACATGTGAATCTTGGTTCACATGAATATAGCTGTGCGGAGTGATAAATGTTAGACATCCCATGTGCATACGTTTGTATGGCTATCAAGGTTTCACATATCAATATGTACGATTATATTGATGAGTGCTACAACATTATATCCCAGCAAAAAATTTACAGCAGTACCATAATTCTAGTGGTGATAATTGACATGTCAAATCCTAATGACTATCGGCTATAAAATACAGATGACCAAACATGGCTAATACTAGGGGTGAGCAATTAGCCTAGAACCCGTAGGCCCGCCCGCAACCCGGTACTATTTGAGCCCATTTAAGCCCGCTCAAAATAGGCCTGTAACGGGCGGGCTTAAACGGGCTCAAACAGTAAATTATATGGGCAGGCTACGGGCTGACCATTGGGTAGCCCGCCCATATATTTTTTATTAATTATTATATTATATTTATTTAAATTTATTTTTATTACATACTAATATACTTTTTTAAATTTATTTTGTAAAGGTATGGGTAATTATATCTACAACCATAAATATAATGTAGATTATTTATAATCATAATCTAATTGAATAATTAAGATTATAAATGATTACATCATGTAAGAATTGTAGACTGTATGGTTATAAATTTGTAGCTATTATTATGATATTTTATTTTCTAATTTTAGGATGAACAATCATATCATGTGTGTAATATTATTGTTTTATTTTTATTGTTATTAAAACTTTAAACATGTTTAAATAAAAAAATATTTTTATTTTTTATAAATAGGCTGCACATGTCCATTAGAACCCAAACGGGTTCAACTCAGCCCATTTAATATAGCTTAAACGGGCTGAGGCACGGGCATGGGCTAGCCTGTGCCCATAAAAAAATAAATGGACAGGGCACGGGCTAACCATCGGGCCAGTCCGCCCCGCCTATTACTCAGCCCTATCTTATATCACCTCTTATAAGTATACCACTAGGAAGGCCTAAAACTAATAGGAGAGAAGTTTTAATTGCAAAACAAGAAGATATATCACTGCAGCATATACTACCAAGCTGGTCACACTAGAAGAACATGCAAAAATCCAAATCTAATGTGAAGTTGGTTATCAGTAAATGATTTTTTGGTATTCAACTTATGCTTTTTGTACATAATATTTTAGGTATAAGAAGAAAATATATAGTACATAGAATATGATGTATAGTGTTCATTGACAGGATTATTTTTTGTAAGTGGCCTAAGTTAAGTAGTCAATATCAACAATGAAATTGTGTAGCACGTTATGGCTACAAGTTGTAAATCCCACTATTAGACTTGTCAATCCCATTGTAGAAATTATAAATACTATAGCAATAATTATAAATCTCACTGTCAGACTTACAAATCAAATTAGCTTATAAATCCCATGAGCAAAGCTGCAAACACCATTATGGGAATTGTAAATACCATTAGTAAAGTTACAAATTTTATTGTGGAAGTGACAAATCCCAGTAGGAGTTACAAATACCATTGACAAGCTTGCAAATACTATTGGAAAAGTTACAAATATCATTGTGAAAGTTGTAAATATCATTGTTAAAGTTGTTAATCCCATTGGCAAAGTTTATTCTTCTCCTTTATAGGAGTTACAAATACCATTGGCAAATTTACAAATACTATTGTGGGAATTGCAAATACTATTGGCAAAGTTGTTAATTCCATTGACAAAGTTGCTTCTTCTCCGTTGTGGGAGTTGCAAACACCATTGGCAAAATTGCAAATTTAATTGTGGAAGTAGAAATACTAGTTGAGTTACAAATACTATTAATAAACTTGCAAATACCATTGTGGGAGCTACAAATACTATTAACAAAGTTGTTAATCACATTGGCAAAATTGCTTCTTCTCCATTATGAGAGTTACAAATATCATTGGTAAAATTGTAAATGCCTTTGTGGGAGTTATAAATACTATTGACAAAGTTATTAATCCCATTGGTAAAGTTACTTCTTCTCCATTGTGGAAGTTGTAAATACCATTGATAAAATTGTAAATGCCATTGTGAGAGTTATAAATACCATTGACAAAGTTGTAAACACGTTGTGTAAGTGGCAAATACTAGTGGGAGTTACAAATATCATTGACAAACTTACAAATACCATTGACAAAGTTATTAATTCCATTGGAAAGTTGTTTCTCCTCTATTGTGGAGTTATAAATACTATTGGTAAAATTACAAATATCATTGTGGGAGTTGTAAATACTATTGGCAAAGTTGTTAATCCTATTAGTAAAGTTGCTTCTTCTCTATTATGGGAGTTTTAAATATCATTGATAAAGTTACAAATCACATTGTGGAAGTGGCAAATACCAGTAGGAGTTACAAATAATATTGACAAACTTACAAATACCATTGTGGGAGTTGTAAATATTATTGGTAAAGTTGTTAATCCCATTGGCAAAGTTGATTCTTCTCCTTTGTGGGAGTTGCACATACTATTGATGAAGTTATAATCACCATCGTCAAAATTGAAAATACCATTGTCAAAGTTATAAATACCATTATGGGAGTTGCAAATACCATTGTCAAACTTATAAATACTATTGACAAAGTTATAAATATCATTATATGAGTGGCAAATACCATTGTCAGAGTTGTAAATATTATTGGTAAAGATGTAAATCGTATTGTTAAACTTATAAATACTATTGGCAAAGTGAAGATTAATTTGGTCTTTATACACAAATTTACAAGTGATAGATTGAACTTCCTACCCAATCTATTATTTTTAATATTGAGATACCCAATTTATCTTTCTGAAATTAAAATAGGTTTTCTTTATCTTTTTCCTATTGAAAAATTCCAAAAAGATAATTGGCAAATCTGGGACTTACATTTGCAAAACACACACATGTGAGGATTAATTCTAACATTTTAAACTTAAGAGTGAAATGACCAAACTGCCTTCCCTTTATTATGAAGAGTCCAAAATGCCCTCTAAAAAATTTTGAAAAAATCCATCTTCCCAGTCGCAATGCGAGCCCCAGTAATGTAGGAAGGTGAAGCTTAGTTGAAAGAGCATAATCGCCAGAGGTTCTCACCCGTTGTTGCTTCAAATTTAATCCAGCCAAGTTTCATTTTTTTGTTCAAAATTGAAAATCAATGCTCAAATAAAGAACAAGAAGGCAAACAAAAAATAGGAGTTTGGAAGCCTTTAGTAATGATATATATTATTTAATTGCCCTTACTCTAGGTTCAACTAGGTCCTGTGTTCCAACGCACATCACAAAGTGTTACATCAATTCAGGAAACATTAAAAATATGAGAAAGTGATAGTAAAAAACTTTAAAAAATAATAAATTCTAAAGTAGGACTAGTACCAATAATAGATTAAGTATTACCAACATAAAGTCATACTTTGACATTTATAATTTTTTTAGAATTTTTTCTATTATTTTTCCTAAAAATATTCATCTTCGCTTAAACATATATTGGATTTGAATTTTGTGAATAAACCTAATTAAAACAGGTATCTTCTGTATCCCATATCTGGAAGGAAATTAGTATTTATTATTGGTGCAAGATATTCCACTTGCATAATAATAGATCATATTGAAAGAAGTATCTCATATTTTTTTGGTCAAGAGCTACCCAATTTGATTGAAACCCCAAGAATATTTGAATCTATTGGTTTTTTTTGGGGGGGGGGGGCTAAAAAAAAGGGATATCAAAACGTACAACATTGATAGTTTTAAAATTTAAATAATCAAGTTATTTTTATAAAAATATATAATATAATCTTAATCTTATAAATTGTGCAGGAATTAGATTTGACTCATGTGACTTGTTAATAAATTTACTCCGTTTTATTAAAATTGTAGCTTAATTACAATTTAAGTCCATAATTTTCTTCACGAAAAAAATCAACAATTTCCTTAAAAATTTTATAATTTGACTCAGTCATGGTTTCATTTCCGAACTCAATGGCTTGAAGTAAGGAAGAAAAAAACTGACAAAAATAGTCATTTCGAAATGTCTCTGAAACCAGAAGGATCTTCGATCTGATTCTTCTGGGGCCAAGGTTTGAATCAAGAAGATTCAGATATAATGATGATTCTGGATTAGTGAGGGTTAATAGAATAAACAAAACCTACATGATTTCAAAAGATGATACTCTGAAGTGTAAGAATTTTTACACTTTGGATGTGGGCTTGCTGGAATAACAAATTTAGGGTTGGAAAATGAGTTGCTTCCCGTGTTGTGCATCGAAAGAAAGGATCAACAGGAAGGCATTGCAGAAGAGCAGCAAGGAGTACCATGCTTCAAAATCTATAGCCTCATTTGCCAACATTTCTTTTAAAAGTGGTTAGTTTCTTCATCATCATCATTATATGCAAAAGCATGATCGATTGGTTGTTTCCCTTCCATGTTCAAAAAATTCTCTAGCACATTTTATCCAAGGATTCAACAGGCAAGCTGACGCAAAAAAAAAAAAAAAAAAAAGAAGTCAGAAGAAATAAAGAAAACAAAGAAATGATTGTTGTAAAGGTGAATCAAGTCCCTTGATCAAATTATGTACATCATGAGTGCATATTTGTTATTAAAAATATATTTTATATTTATTGATATATTTTTTATACAATTTTATTGATATATAACCAACATAAGGGGGGAGAAATTAGACAATCATACCAATCGTTGTAATCAATCAATTAACTACAATCCCAATGTCTCTTGTCTTAAACTCAGTGTTATTTTCATCGGAAATAAACGATATGAATTGTGTGCTACGAGTTCATTTGTTGTTTGTGAAGGCTGCTCCATGCATTATTAATTTTAGTTTTATAACTATGCGCATTTCGACAATACATGCAGCTGCAAAATGCTGAAATTAAAGCATTTTGCTTATCCATTCTATTGTTTCAGGGGTTATATTACATAAGTAAGGTTCTTACTTCTAAGGTTCAATCTAACTCCTGACATTCTTAGTCCGAATTAATGGGTTTCTAAGATGTACGAGCAAATAAAGCATAAGGATTGATAATGTGTCTTCCTTGAACATTCCACACGGTGCATTATTAATCCTCGAATCTGCTGTTCCTTTGTTTTATATATTCAGTTCATCAGCAAAGAATAATAAACTATATGTCTTCCTTTATCCCATCCCATGGAAGATTGGTAATTAACGAGGATCAGAAGATGTCATTCTAATTGATAAACCGCCTACTTATATATACTTCAAATCATGTTTTAAGTGTTAACTCTTGGGGTGTTAATCTTTGTAATTGCATTTCCTTTTTCTTCGTGTTTTTCGTGACATAAGTTAGTGGATATTGGAGCCTTTGGAAACATTACACCAAAACTTAATATTTTTCTAACATTCACAGATGCCAGCAGGCAAAGGTACATAACGGAAGAAATCAAGAAGATTGGAAAAGGAAATATTACTGCTAAAATCTTCAGCTATCGAGAGCTGTGTGTTGCAACCCAGAATTTTCACCATGAAAACCTAGTTGGTGAAGGAGGCTTTGGCAGGGTATACAAAGGATATCTCGGAAGCACGAATCAAGTATAACTATGTCACATATTTAAAGCTTTGGTTGATCATATATAAGGATGAGAGGTCTGTTTGAAGTAGTAATTAAAAATTGCATTTGACTTGTAGGTTGTTGCGGTGAAGCAACTTGATAGGAATGGATTCCAAGGAAACAAAGAATTTCTTGTAGAGGTTTTGCTTTTGAGTCTCTTGAGCCACCCCAACCTCGTCAATTTGGTAGGTTATTGTGCTGATGGTAATCAGAGAATTTTGGTCTACGAGTACATGGTCAATGGTTCTTTAGAAGATCACCTTCTTGGTAAGTCAAATGAAATTTTCACATACTCTTTGCATCGTCGAGACAGTTCAGCGATGCATGAAAGAAATGCAACAATTATATTCAACTAGACATTTTATTGTACATTATATAGAGTTTGAGGAATGACTCGTAATATTTAAAATTAAAAAACAATACGACTTATTATAAAATTTAATGAAACCTTGTTTGGAAATTTGCATCAAGAAAATTATTTGACCCACAAATAAATTGTCAGAATTAACTGATGAAGATAGAAAGCCGTTGGATTGGAGTGTCAGAATGAAAATTGCTCAAGGTGCAGCGAGAGGACTTGAATATTTACATGAGGTAGCAAACCCGCCGGTGATATACAAGGATTTCAAGGCATCAAACATCCTATTGGATGAAGAATTTAATCCAAAACTCTCTGATTTTGGACTCGCAAAACTTGGTCCAACTGGAGAACACTTTCATGTGTCCACAAGAGTGATGGGAACTTATGGCTATTGTGCTCCTGAGTATGCATTCACAGGACAGCTGAGTACTAAATCAGATGTATACAGTTTTGGAGTTGTTTTCTTGGAAATGATATCGGGAAGAAGAGTGATTGATCATTCAAAGCCAACTGAAAAGCAAAATTTAGTCCTTTGGGTATTTCTTCAAACTTATTAAAATGTTAAACATCATCACATATTATGTAGCACATAATTAAAACAATATATTTCTTATTCAGAGATTCAATAACTAATTAGCATTAATTCATTAGTGTATATGTTATTAAAAAAATATACATCTATTTGATAAAGATATCCATAATTATTTTAAATACAACAAAAACTTTAAGGAAAAATCTTTTATAATCTTATATATGTTGTGCTTTTTTTAATTTCAATATCCATTTCTCTTGTTTAGTTATAGTTCTTTTTTGGCCAAACTGTTTATTAGTTATAGTTAAGTCTAAGCTAAAACAAGTTGGTGTCATGACTTGTGAACACATTTGACGCATGGAGATACTTAAAATGTACAAATATTAAAATTTCGAGACTGGGGTCATGTTATTAAGGGTCAAAAGAAGACAAAAAATGAAATGCATAATATTTACTATATTTTCATTATCATTATTAGATAATGATTATATGATTTCAGTGTGTTTGTCATTCTTCCTTTTTATCTATGCTATTTTACGTACCAAACGAGTATAACACTTGCATGTTATCATAGTGGTGACGTATCAAGTTCTTTGCTATATTATATGTTTGTGCTATGACAACACACTTATGAATAAAGAAAATAAAGAAAAATTGAGGGTTTGAGGTTGATGTTGCAGTCTTCTTTTTCAGGCGCAACCACTATTGAAAGACAAAAGAAAGTTCACTTCAATCGTTGATCCATTACTAGAAGATGATTACCCCATAAAGGGTCTGCACCAAGCTCTAGCAGTTGCAGCAATGTGTCTCCAAGAGGAAGCTTCTACTCGGCCTTTGATTAGCGACGTAGTCTCCGCTATGGAGTTCCTGTCCAAGAAGAATGTGAAAGGTGATGATGAAGAAAATGATGAACATATTTTTGACTCTTCTACTGAGGAGGATGACGACGGGGACTGCAGAATTGGAGGCTATGAATCTGATAGCATACTTGATCTCAAGAAACAAGATTAAATGAATAATTGCAAGTGAAGCTTTTTTCAATCCATCTATTAATTTTCTTCATACTGCAGCTTACCATTCTTGCATGTGAGCATATTATACCTTCCCCCGATAGTAATTTGTTGATTATAACTAAACAAGAGCATATTATAACGAGGATAAAATTATGGAAATGTTGATTTTAGTAATTTGTATGCTAACTTCAGAATGAAAATATCTCGTATATATAAAAGAACTTTGTGAAGAAATCTCGTATAGAATAATCGACGACAAACGAAGAGGCAAATCTAGGTATTTCACGTAAGTCAAAAGGAGGATCAGATGGGGGCGAGAAGGATGATGGAGTGTTGTTGACGCGCCATCGAACTCACTCCTTCAGATCTATCGCAGTGAAGAGTCATCATCCTCGCCGTCATGTCATCCATGAAGCTCCATGGAAACTCCGTCCTGTAGTTGAGATTTGCAGTGGAGCTGGCGAGTTGCAAGCAAGGGTATTTTTATAATTTATGATGGATTATGTTTCATTTAGCAACCACAAGTATTTTTCTGAGCGTATCCTCCGTCCTAAAATGTTCTATGGCTCAATTTTGTCAACAATTTTATCCACCTTATCAATTCTCCAAAAAAATTATTAATTAAAGGTACATTTAACAATTTAAATTATTTTTTAAGTAACATTTAACATTCTAAAATAATTTTTTAGTGTAGTTTTACCCTTAAAATATCTTTTTGAGTTAATTTTTTATCATTCTTTTCCCATATTTTCCATACCCATCTTCTAGATTTTTAATACTCATCTTTAACATATTTTTAATAATTAGTTTTACAGTTTTCTAAACTTCAATTTTAATCTTTAATTATTTTCAATATTGAATATACATATTTCTAATTTTTCAGTATTCATCTTAAATGTTTTCAGTACTGAAATGATTTAAGATGAATACTACATAAGTAAAAGATGAGTAATAAAAATATAAAAACAGAGTAATAAAAACTTTAACTTAAAAAATATTTTAAGATTAAAATTGTAATAAAAAATTACTTTACTTGTTTAAAAAATCATTTTAAGGTGTCAAGTATATCTTTAATTAATGATGTTTTTTTTCTTGAGTTAACGACAAAATTAACTCAAGTATTTACTTTAAATATTATTTTTTTATCAAACATAATTTATTTTAAAGACCTTTTCTTAATCTTACTCTCTAATGCCATGTCAATTCAATGGGAGTTAGTATTACGCGACGTCGTTTTTTATGTGGAGGCGCTGCATAGGAACTCTGCGGTGCATGGGAGGGAGTACAGAGTCTGAACATGGGTTTAGCCTAATCCCTGTCTCCTGCGTTTCCTTCCTTCGTCCACTCGGCTTCGCTCCTCCCTTCCCCTTCAGACCCCGCTTGTCTTGCAGCTCGGATAAGGTCCTCTATACCACCTGTCTGCTTACTGTGCCACTAAAACGCCCACCGTCATAACGGCTTCTTGTATAAGCGACTGTGGGAGAAAGCTGGGGAGAGTGGTGGAGTTGATTGCCATGGGGTTTTCTACCCAGAAGACCAACCCCACTACTTTGAGGCCCTTTTGCCCCTCCTCTTTCTGGAATTCGCGCTCTTGTCGTCGCTCTTTTCGCTTCGCTTCTTCTTCTCGGCCTTTCATGGCTCCCTCCGAAACTCACTATAGCAGGTTCACTTCTGCTCTTCTTTTTTACCTTCTCTGCAAGTTTTTACCTGTTGGCGCATGGTTTTCTGTTTTTGAACTGCGCATATTTTAAATTTCATTCAATAACCTTACGTTTTAAGTAGGGCATAAGTGTTTTTGGGGAAACATGGCCTTTGTAAGAGTAAACATAATAGTCATCTTTTTAACTTTTGTTCTGAATTCACTATATCTATTTGGAAGTGCAATTGTAATTGTTACGTGGTTAGTAATGCATTTTCCTAGGTGCTTCCACAAAAAGGTAGTTGGCAGGACATTGTCCGAGGCGAACGTGGACATTTTTTTTTTCGGTGCACATTTTCGAAATTCGTTCGATAATTCGAAGTTTTAGATAAGGATGAGTGCTTTGGCGAAAACCCATACTAACAGAATGGTCAGTTAGTTTGGGCTATTTGTTTATATTATTCAATGTTCTCTTCATGCATTCGAAATTTTTGTAATACATTTGGGGGGAGGGGGTTGAATTTTGAAATGTTAGTTTAGTAGCATATGTAACAAGTCAATAGTGTCATCTTGAGGACTTTTTCTTGCTGGCAAAAAATCTTGTTTGGCTTGTTAAAGGGAGTAGTTTAATTGGCAAAAAATCTTGTGAATTTTGAGCCGAAAAGATATTCTCTTGAAGGAAATAGACATACATATGAATCCAACAGAGTAGTTTAATTGTCCATGCAGAACATAATTGCAATCCAGATACTATTCGAGTTACACAGCAAATGCATGGAAGAAGGAAGTGAGGGAGCTTCAATTCAGAGAAAGCTATATGCTCTCTATTTGTTAGTTTCTGCGCATTTGCTGTGTAACTTGAATAGTATGCGGACTATGATTTTGTTCTGTGTAGGCAATTAAACTACTCTGTTGGATTAACAAGCATGTCCATTTCCTTAGTCTCTTTTGTCAGAAACTGTGATTTCCTTAAGAAATATGTCAAGTTTTAATTTATTTATTCCCCCTGAAGCAATTCATTCGTGGATTTAATTAAATCCTGTATATATAATCAAAATGCTTGCAAATTTGGATTCAAGAACATCTTGAGGGAGTAGACTATATAGGTGTGATCAGCTTTAAATTTTAAATTCTGTCTTATTATTGCTTTGTTGCTAATTATAATGGGCAATAAATAGGATCAGGAGATCATATGGAAGCTCTAACATATAAACCAACAAATTTTCCAACAAGGTTGCGTCTGAGTCATATAAGACAACTTGCATAGCTTTAATTCTATGGGCTAAATTGATATTTAAATTCATTATTGTGTCTAAGCGATTGGTACCTTTATTTTCTTTGCATGATATAAACAGCAGAAGAAAAATCCTCTCCGTTCAGGTAGCCAACAATGGCCTCCAAAATAGCACCGTGTCTTGTAATTCTCTTCAACTTAGAGAAGGTTCTTTACAATTTCAATCGAGAATAGTTATTGGGATGAGTAAATATAATGGCATGGAATATAACCGTAATCTATATAAGACTCCTATTCATGTTTCATTCATGAAGTTCTCAACTGCAACGACTGGCATGTTGGAGGAAGTGACAGATGAAGAAGAGCTGAATTCTTCACATTATTATGAAGCAAAAGTTCAGAAAGTAAGTATTTTTGCTTGCGACCGTGGAACAGCCAGTATTTCTGCTAAAGGTGAACTATTTGGTGATAGAAGAGGCTGGGTGCGAGCTAGAGATAATTTGACTGTAACTAAAATGCAAAATAAGCTTGGGTGCAATAATGGCAGCACGTATGCATCTAAAATATATATTTCCAATGGCCAGGAACAGGTTCGTTCTAAGGATGGAGGGCCTGGTCCTCTTTTACTGAGGGACCAGGATGTACTTATCTCATCCCCTTCAGTTAGTCATTCTAAGTTGAAAAATACAAAAGTGCTGATGGACTCTAAAAGGGTGGGAAGCCAGTCAATTGAATCCCATTTGGTAATTAGTAAAGATGAAACTTCTGACATAAATGAGAATCACAATTTGGAGGCATCTAGAAAGCATGCTGACATTGCATCATTGTCCAGAAAAGAATATGTTACTGGTGATTCGAAGCTTCGGGTCAGGCTCTGTGGCATTTATAAAGACATATTGGTTGTTGATAATATTTCTCTTGCTAAGGAAGTTGTTGGAATGCTTACAAAAAAGTACAGGCATCTTATTCATGCATGTGATACTGAGGTATATAGTCTTTCCAAGCATGCTAACTTATGTTGTGGTTTTCATCGCTACAACATTTTCTATAGCTTTGTTATTTATTTTCTTTTTACTTTGGGCATGAATTCAACCCCTTTGACCTTTTCAACTTGCGTATAATATGAAATTTTTTTCTTTCTTGGTAATCCTTTTCTACGTCTATGCTTTTTATTTATCATTATGGTCAAATGCCCTAAGATGAGGCAATAAGAGGCCTTGTGCCTCTTGTGATTGCTAAGTATTCTTCCATGGTGTCAAAAGGGATTTTTCCTGCATCTCTTGACTATTTTTGTTTTGCAAATGGGGGACATATAATATGTGCTGGTGAAAACACCTTTAAAGGTGGCCAAGATTGATGTCAAAGTGGAAACACCTGTTGACCATGGGGAGATAGTATGCTTCAGTATTTATTCTGGTCCAGAAGCTGATTTTGGAAATGGAAAATCCTGTATCTGGGTGGATGTTCTTGACGGTGGAGGCAAAGAGATGTTATTTGCATTTGAACCATTTTTCAAAGACCAATCTATCAAAAAGGTGAACTTTCCTTCTTACCATTCCATTTTTGTATGTTCTTGATACTAACAAAACTGCTTATATGAAATTTATGGTAAATATTCTAGACTGGGGAGGATATTATAAGAGAATATACCTGAAGAAAGATGGTGCCTTTTTCACCCACTTGAGCTTGTCCTTGTCATTTTCAAACTATCCAACTTTGATAAAGCTTGCCATCATCTTATCTTATTTATATTTAAATGTTAATGGATCATTACTAGTCTTCAAGATTTACTATTAATCCATTTAATAGTCACAAAGGCCTTTTTTGTTGAAAATACGAATCAAATACTCCTGCAACTTTCCACCCAAGCAATATGATGCATCAGCATTATTGTAACCCTTGGCTCTAATTCCACATTATGCTTCACTGGAATAGATGGACTAATATATGGATTATCATCTTCAGTTTTGCACTGTTGACTTGGTTAATTGACTGTTGAGTCTAATTCTGGATCCTATTCCTCCATTCTATCCTTCACTTAAAAACATGCATACGGGTGATGGATTATAAATTTACATAATCTCCTGGTTCATCTTGGCCTTTCCAACGACCGGATGAGGAATGGGTTTCTTTTTCATCATTGATATCTGAAATTTGAATATTGGATGTCTTTATTGGTGCATTTTTCTTTCAAAAAAAATGATGAGTGATAACTATTAAACCTATTTTAGGTAATGGTTAATTCTCTCTTTGGGTCATGTGGGTTAAGTTTGATATTTGAAGGGAGGTGGGGGTGCTTGTATTGTGATATTCTATGCTCATAGGAGTAGAGATAGAATACTCTTGAGAGGAGATAAAATCTGGGCCTCTTTGCAACTACTCATCTCTTCCCATGTTTCAACCAATTAACTTATTGTTGGAGGAGTTGACTTTTTTCTTATTGTGTAGTGTTAATTGTGATTGTGATAGAGAGACTAGGTTGACTTGATTATCTAATTAATAGGTATTTTATTTTGTAAATGTTTTGTATTTATTAGTTATTACAGCCCTGCCTTGTACCTTAATTATAAATAAAGTTCCATATAAGTGAGGACTTTTGCACTCTGGCTCTTTCTTTCTTACTCTTTGTATGGTATTAGAGCCAAGCTATTTGCTTCCCTTTTATTTCTAGTTAGCCTCTAGCGATTGTGAATCATCTAATTACTTGGAATCACCTTTTTTTGTTTTTGCACGTGCCCCAAAACCTGTGGCTTGAAACTATAGGGACCAAAACCAAAAAGAAGGCAAACTTTGAGGAACAAACATTGTATTAACCCAAATAAAATAATATTTCAATTTACAGCTAATTAGTGAGCCCATCTAAATGGGCTTGGGCTTTCTTCTGCATCTTCCAACAAGGTTAGAACTGACTACATTTGACGATCTTGCTCGTTCTCTTTGTGAAGTTAAATATATGTTAGCAATGCTATTTCATCAAGGACACGAAAATAACTCTAGAGCTAATGGAGGTTTTATACTCCCAGTCTTTTATGTCAGTTGGATAATTAATTTGAAATGGTCACTTGTATCTTCTCCAGGTCTGGCATAACTATAGCTTTGATAATCATGTTATAGAGAACTATAGGCTCAAAGTTTCTGGTTTTCATGCTGATACAATGCACATGGCACGATTATGGAATTCATCAAGACGCTTGGATGGTGGTTATTCTCTTGAAGCACTTACAAGTGATAAAAGGGTTATGTGTGGGGCTCATTTGAACCATGAAAAGGATTTGGTTGGTAAAGTGTCGATGAAAACTATATTTGGGCGGAGAAAGGTGAAAAAAGATGGATCTGAGGGTAAAATGATTACCATTCCTCCTGTTGAAGTTCTACAAAGAGATGAACGAATACCTTGGATTTGTTATTCTGCCTTAGATGCTAGGAGTACTCTGAAGCTTTATGAAAGCCTTAAGATCCATCTCTTAAAAATGCTGTGGAAAGTTGATGGAGTACAAATGATGGGACCAGCTTCTGAAAAAACCATGTATGATTTCTATGAAGAATATTGGCGGCCATTTGGTGAACTTCTAGTCCAAATGGAATCTGAAGGGATGCTAGTTGACCGTGCATATCTTGCTGAGATAGAGAAAGTGGCCACAGCAGAGCAAGAGGTAGCTGTTAATAGGTTCCGTAAATGGGCATCTAGGTATTGTCCTGATGCGAAGTATATGAATGTGGGAAGTGATGCTCAGTTGCGCCAGCTGCTATTTGGTGGCATGGTGAACAGGTTCACATCTATTCATTCTTATCTTCACCTTTTGATTCTACCTTAATAAATAGAGCATTCGTAAGTTGAAGACTTAATTTATTGACACAAACTGTATTCAATATACAGAAGACATGTCTCTGTTATGATACTATTGTCATAAAATATGAAGTCCACTATTTATTAAACAAACAAATTAGGGGAATGTATAATATCTGTATCATGTAATCAGTATTAGGTGCATACAAATATCTAAGTTATATTCATTTGTAGCTTGAAAGCCTCTGTCATTGAGATTAAGCATTTTTTTATTTGGAGTGTTTGCTACAGTAATCATTTTTTTTTAATTTTAATTTGGATCCTTAATGGTTTGAAGTGTAGAATATATTTCTCTCTCGAATTAATTTGACTTAATAAGCTCCCTGACACCAAATCTCTGTAAACTGTAACTTAGAGTTTAGACTCGTTCATCTGAAATGATACTCATTGCATTATATTCTTTTAGTAGGCTCGACATTTATCTGACTTCTGAGCTTTTTCATTGTATGTCTCCGTGAATCCTTTTTAATTAGTTTGCAGGGTTATAAAATTAGTAGGAACTAATTTGTAAAGTACATTTTGTGATTTTCAAATGTTAACAATAGTGCAATTTCACTGGATTAGTGTTAGGCTTGATGTATTCCAAAATCCAAACATTAGCTGCTGTTAGTTCAGACTTTGGGCTAATCACAAACAAACAACATGAGTCATGTGTTTATGGATTCTGACCCTTTAATACACACACGCACGCACATTGTTGTACATGAGATTATGGGAAAAAAAGAAGTGCTTTTCTTTTTAATTTTTAACTAAACTTACTACTTTCTGCTACTACAGTGATAAATGTGAAGCTTTCATTTTCATTTTCTGCATTCTTATTCCAGTAAAGACCCTAGTCTGGAACTTCCAATTGAGCGGACTTTCAAAGTTCCCAATGTTGATAAAGTCATCAAAGAAGGCCAAAAGGCTCCCTCAAAATTTCGCGATATTAAGTTGCATAGCATTGGTTGTCATCTGCAAACTGAGATGTACACAGAGACTGGTTGGCCATCTGTCAGTGGTGATGCTTTAAAGGCTCTTGCTGGAAATGCTTCCGCTGAATATGACTTTATAGATGAGACCTGTAACTTGGATTGTGGTGATAAATATGAAAATTCTTCTCAGGATGAAGTTACTCGTGTAGAAAGAGACAATACAGCTTATGGAACAGCTTTTTCTGCCTTTGCAACAGAGGATGAAGGGAGAGAAGCTTGCCATGCAATTGCTGCTTTATGTGAAGTCTGTTCAATTGACTCTTTGATATCTAACTTCATCCTTCCCTTGCAGGTAATTTATTCTATTTGTATTTTTGTTGGATTTTTCCCTCCCTTTTGTTTAAGCCAATCATGTCATTGTTGTGTGGTAGAAAATATCTAAACTAATTTAAATAAACATTTATTCCTAATATTTCTCTAACTCCCCTATCATCCATTATCCTGATACTCTATAATTGTGTTTTGCCGATATTCTTTGACTACTTTGCCTGAGGCGTATTATTAATGAAGTTTTGGTTAGTAACTTGTAAAGAGATTATTTGAGCATGTGTGACAGGTTGGAGGGGGTAGCTTGGCATCTGTTAACTCCTCCACAAATGCATTTTTATGTACTTTATTCTAGGATTGTTAATATTTTTAGTTTTGTTGGTTTTGGTTCTGTGGCAGGGTAATAATGTCTCAGGAAGGAATGGGCGCATTCATTGTTCCTTAAATATCAACACGGAGACAGGACGCTTGTCAGCTAGAAGGCCTAATCTACAGGTTTTTTTTAAAAAAACTTATAAGACATGATTAAAGTCATCTTTATGATTATGATTAGGTTGCTTTTGAATGTTAAATGTTGGTTTACTTGAAAAAGCTCAAGAACTGTACCATATAAACTCTACCATTGCCCCTCATTTTTCTTTGGTATATGTACATGTCTGTCCTAAATTAGAAGTTGGATCACACATTGCAGGATTATTTCACAATTTACTTTATTACTTGATGCAGGTGCCTCAATCTGTGGGTTTTACTTACAACACAACTGATATGTAAAATATAAATAAATAATTTAAGTAGTTTTATTATTTATTAGAATTAGTATTAGATATTCTGCGATTAGGATTATATATCATAATATATATATATATTATGATATATTAGGATTAGATATTATAATATATATCATGATTAGATATTATGATATATTAGGATTAGATATTTAATTAGGATTAGGATTACCCACCACTTATAAATAAGGGTAATCATCAATTTTATGGGGAGATGCTTTGATTATGATGTGAACCCTTGAGTATTCAGTATGGTTTCTGTTTTTCTTCTATTCTCCTTCTATTCTTCTCTATTTCCCTTTTATTTCTACCAGTTACGTAACAGTGGTATCAGAGCAGTTGTTCCTCGGCTATTCACAAGAATCAATAACAAAATGAGCATGGATATAGAACATTGTCTTCAGAATATAGCTAATAATCTTGACAGGATGAGCATGGATATAGAGCGGCGTTTTCAGAATATGGTAAGGCGTCTTGACAAGATGAGTTTCCTTCTGCAGAAAACTCAGCCGGTAAAGAAAGATGTGGCAGAGTCACAGAAAATATTGCAAAAGGAAAAGGACATTTTTGGTAATCAAGAAGAGTACCCGGCATCTCAAGAAGATGAGTCTTCCCTTTCAGCACCTATTGATGAGCAAAAAGATATGCAAGAAAGTCCCAAAAACCCTAACCAAACTCAAGATTCTAATGCGGTGCAGATAACAGTTCAGGAAAAGTTGACAATTCAGTCTATTATTCTCCAAAATGCAAGAAATTTAGCATGTACAAAGGAGATAAATTTTCAGAACACAGCTGATAGTTTACAGGAACCTTTACACATAACGTGTAAAAAGAAAGTGATGAAACAAAAGTTTAGAGCTGATGGATCATTAAATCTCAACTGTTGTGAGGGGTTTAAGAGTGCACTTTGCAACATGTCTTCAAACTTGGCACTGATAACGCTGACGATTTCAAATCTCCTAGTCCAGATTTGGTTCAAAGGAAAATTGATTAAAATGCTTCTTGGCTCTAGTTTAGTATTGTTCTTGGTACTTGACCCTTAGGGACAAGGGTCTTTTGGGGAAGGAGTATTGATATGTAAAATATAAATAAATAATTTAAGTAGTTTTATTATTTATTAGAATTAGTATTAGATATTCTGCGATTAGGATTATATATCATAATATATATATATATTATGATATATTAGGATTAGATATTATAATATATATCATGATTAGATATTATGATATATTAGGATTAGGATTACCCACCACTTATAAATAAGGATAATCATCAATTTTATGGGGAGATGCTTTGATTATGATGTGAACCCTTGAGTATTCAGTATAGTTTCTGTTTCTCTTCTATTCTCCTTCTATTCTTCTCTATTTCCCTTTTATTTCTACCAGTTACGTAACAACAACACTATCTGTAATAGTAGTTGCAGAGTGATAGAGAAGAATACTTCTGATAGAAATGAATTAGAGGAATGAAGAGAGGAAGAACAGAAGAGTGGAACAATAGAGGATTGAAAGAGAAATAGAGAAGATTGAGAGAGAATAGTAGAGGAGAGTTTCTAAATAATACGCCATTTCATTAACATTATAGTCCGATTATACATTTGGAACACTCATCTATTTATAGGCTTACCATCTGGCTTAATATCTAACGGCTACTTAATATCTTCCTATAACTAACTCTGACGGATACGTAATATCTCCCTATAACTAACTTTAATTACTATTGTTGCTACTACTACTATTATTATACAACACATCTATCTTTCTGATGAATGGCTGCAACAATATATTATGGCACCGAGATTTTAATTCTTTTAAAGATTATATTCTTTTAGTTTGACTTTCGTTTTGTTATAATGCATCATAAAATGCTTTATCTTCTTTGTTTATCTATATCTTTATTTAAATGACAACGTATTCAAACTTGAATTTGTTATTATATTTTGGTGAGTAACTTTATGCGATTATGATTTTTCCTTAGCTAAAGGGGTTGGACTTTTCATTTCTTTTCAAATTTGTTTGTTCTTTATATTATTGGTAGCCTTATTATAGATAACGTGGGATCCTGTTGATTACATGAGTAGGGCTGAAACTTTATTCTGTTTGTTAAGTCTTTGCAGTTTCCATCACAAGCATTTTCTCTCTTTTCTGTAATTCGGATGCGTACTTGGTCTTTTATTCCATTAGCTATTAATTCGATCGTGTTGATTTATACAGTTAGATGGTGTCATGAATATGTGTTTCTGGCTTTTCAGTCAGACTTTCACTTGTGGGTCTTACATTGATTAGATTAATAATTGTTTTTCAAAAACTTTAGAGCTCATCTAATATATGTATGCTTTTAATAAAATAGAATCAACCTGCTTTGGAAAAGGACCGGTACAAGATCCGTCAAGCTTTTATAGCTGCACCTGGTAATTCCCTTATAGTTGCTGATTATGGACAGGTTAGCAGTTTATGTTATTGATCTATTTGCATCGATCGCAATAAAATTTGTTCTGTTGATTGAGATGTTTATTGTATTACAGCTGGAGCTTAGAATTCTCGCACACCTTGCCAGCTGTAAGAGTATGCTGGAGGCCTTTAAAGCTGGTGGAGATTTCCATTCAAGGACTGCGATGAATATGTATCCACATATTCGAGAAGCGATTGAAAAAAAGCAAGTGATTCTGGAGTGGCATCCTCAGCCTGGTGAAGATAAACCCCCAGTTCCTCTACTAAAGGTACTAGTATTTATATGTTGATTAAATCAGGACAATGGCTGTGTACATAGATGGTAACACCCTCTGCATAGAGATATGCAAGTAATGTCGCTCTTTGATGTGTCTGGTAACTGATTTGACTAGGTCAGGTTCTTGTCATTTATTTTTGTCTTGCAAATAATTATTTTTGAGAATTAGAGAAGCAATGACATGATACGTAACTGTCTTTTAACCTGAAAATCAAACCCTTGAAGGTAGAGATAAGAGAATACATCAATGCGAATGAAGAAAAATTTAGGAAGTAAGTATTCGTATTTTCTATTGAATTATTCATATTTCCTTTTTATATTCTTGTCATTTCAGGATGCATTTGCTTCTGAAAGAAGGAAAGCCAAAATGCTTAACTTTTCAATTGCCTATGGGAAAACTCCCGTGGGGCTAGCCAGGGATTGGAAGGTATCATGAATTCTGCTGCTGATCAAAGATATTATTTAATTGTCCAGACAAGTTAATGGATATGTTTTCTCAGGTTTCTGTGAAAGAAGCTAGGGAAACAGTTAAGCTCTGGTACAATGATAGAAAAGAAGTATTGGCATGGCAAGAGCAGCGTAAAAATGAAGCCTGTGAGCATCATTGTGTACACACCCTGCTAGGGCGAGCCCGGTGGTTCCCTTTGATGGCTAAAGCTACATCATCCCAAAAAAGTCACATTGAGAGAGCAGCTATTAATACGCCTGTGCAGGTCCTTCATTCTATCTAATACAATAATCCATTCACCCTCCTGTCTCTGTATCTGAAGTATAATGTTTGCCTCATTGTAGATACACAACGTTTTGAATTCTTTTCTCTACCATGAGCATGGCAACCTCTTGAATTTCTTATGCAAATTTTCAGAGTAAAGTCACTCTGATTTTCTTATTCGTCTCAGAAAGGTGAAAATTAGTAAGGGACTGTGGCAACAAGCCTGCCACTATGTCACTTGATTGTAGCAATACGTAATTAGAATAAAAAGAATAAAAAGAATTAAAGGAGATGTGGAGAGAGAGAATACATATGGAAAAAAAATTAAATTAGAGGGTCTGTCTTTCAGTGAGTTGCACCTCCTCTTAAGAATGACCTCCATAAATGGTTTTGTCAAAACAGATTTCATTTGTAGTTAGCTACTGATTCTTGAACTTCTTGTTGTTTCATGCCCCAGTAATGGTCTATGCCCGAACATAAGTTTGTGACCCCATCCCTGTGGACCTTTTCTTTATGGTTTTCTGATTTGTGAAATTGCCACAGGGTAGTGCAGCTGATGTTGCCATGTGCGCCATGTTACAAATATCCCAAAACACACGGTTGAAAGAACTTGGATGGAAGTTACTTCTACAGGTCAACTTCATGTTGTGAATATGTCCTTTTAAGATCTATGTAATATTGTTTTGTTTCTGTCGATGTGCCTGACATGCACTAGTATTTTCCTATGGCATGCTGACTTATATGGGATAAAGTGTCCGTCATGCAATGACAAAGCTAAGAAACTTATATATATTGCAGACTACATATTTCACACTTATTTGACTTGTGTTTGGCAATTATAAATTTTTTGTTTTATGGAAAGTTGCCAAACTTGGGTATTAAGGAAAAAATCTAGTTTTCTGTAAGTGTTTTCTTCTAAACATTTTTCTTTGTCCGGAGTAACCTAGATTTTATCATTATTAGGCTATTAGTACGTCAATTTGATGAGCATTCAGCTTCTTATCAAGGATGGTAGACGTGGTCCATGGGATTGACATGATTATCCCGTCGCTCATTGTTGTAAATTCCTAGGAACTTATTTTATGACTGCACTGTGCAGGTTCATGATGAGGTCATACTTGAAGGGCCAACAGAATCAGCTGAGATTGCAAAGGCTATAGTTGTTGACTGCATGTCCAAACCTTTTGATGGCAAGAATATTCTTCAAGTTGACCTCGCTGTTGATGCTAAGTGTGCTCAAAACTGGTACTCAGCAAAATAGATACTTGGTCTGAGCTCTTACGGTATGAAGGCCGTACATTGGTTTTGAAGGGGCTTACTTTGCCCCATCGTGCCGCTGCCATTACTGGATCTGGGGAATGATTCCTCTCATTTTACGTGACCGTAGCTCCATTATTGGGTTTGTGATTGCAATCGAAGCTGCTTTCGCTTCAGTCTCTTTTTGGTCGTGAGAGCAAGAGGTTTTGGACGTGTTGGGTGGCGGTCCAATTTGAAGCCTTGGGAATATTAAAGCAGAGCGTGAACGTCCATAGCAAGAAGCAAATGGCCCAAACTAACTGCTGTTTACGCCTTTGACTACTTTCATTGGTTTAGTTTTAAAGTTCATGTGATTTGCTTAATGTACCTATATGATTTTCGGCTCGATGTAGATTGTATTCTACAGGTATATAGGTCAATTACGGTGACCATGTCAATCTTACTTGCAAATGGCCATGTTTAGTTCTTAGTTGTTGGCTATTGCTCCATGTCTAGATTGTGAGGTGTACCAGCTGTGCAGGCATGGAGAAGTAATGACTCATTCCTATATTCACAAGTGAATCCGGGTCCTTAGTATAAGAGTTACTTTATAGTACAAATTAGGAGTACTATTTATTCCTTAACTTGGCATGAGATCCTTTCATTAATTGAAGTTTCCTCTTCATATGATGTAAATGTTGTTGCTTTAAATTCCTTCTTAAGTACTTTCTCTGTAATCTTTTCTTAATATATAAATCATTTTGTTTTTGCTTAAAAAAACAATATTATTTGTTACATAAAAAGAAAACGAAGGAGCATCACTATTGTAGTGTTATTTAAAATTATTTTATGGACATGATTGTACTATATAAGGATTCTAAAATAAAATAAGTTATTTTTTTATATATTTTTAGTATGGGTAATAAATTATAGTAAACTAGAACATATTGTCTATTTTTTTATTAGGCAAGGGGCGATAAATTTTGGATAAAATTGTTGCAGTTTTTAATATATATGTACATGGTAACAATAAAATAGGTTGTTGGCTAGATTTTAACACTTTAAATTTTAATTTATGTAGGAATTACACATATTAAACTAACAAGTTGTAGGTTATATTTTTAATATGCACAAGGTAATACATTTTAAATAAATTGAACTTATTAAAATTTTTCATATTCTTCCTTCCGTTTCCTTTAGGATTTATTTGGTTGGTGGGTTTTAGAGGGGAGGGGAAAGTGTGTTTGGTTAGGAAAAATGGAGGGGAAGGGAGATTTTTTGTCTTTTTATGGTCCCCTCCCCTCCTCTCCCCTCCAAAAGTGGGGGTTTTTGGAGGGGAGAGAAAATTTTATCCTCTTTTTGACTAAAATGCCCCTAAGCTTTTTTTAATATTTCAATTATACCCTCAAATCTTTTTACTTTTTTATTTTTTTCACATCTAATTTTTTTCTTTAATTACATAATAATTATAATAAATTATAATAAAACTTAATAAGTATAATAAATTATTTATATATTATATTAAAATATATAATAATTATAAAATTAATAAAAAATAATGTTAAAATTTTAACATATTTTTTATTTTTTTTATTTTTATTATATATAAATGAGATAAAAAATTTAAGATTTATAAATTAAAAAATATTAATTTTAATATGAATATTGTAAATAAAGAATAAATAAATTTAAATAAAGAGATAAGGGTATTTTTGTCAACTTTTAATTAACTCCTCTCCCCTCCCCTTCCCTTATGAATCAAATAAAAAATATTATTCATTAACTTTTCCTATCTTTTCTTATCCTCCCTTATGAACCAAAGAAAGCCTTCAACCAAATAGAAGACATGTTCTCATACCTACACAAAGTATAAATTCTAATTACTTTTTGATATGGTATCGTGTTATTGTGGTTTTGCCTTGCCTGTTCGTGGTAGTTTGGAGCCTCCCTTGGTGTGGGAAGTGGGCCATATTTATGTGTGTGATTGCTCGGTAATGGGGGGTTGTTAATAATTATGGAGTTATAGAGTCTATGTTGCTCAGTATGGTTGATTTCTTGTTTGTTTTTTTTTAATACAGATTTGGTTGATTTCTTTGTGAATGGGTCTTGGGGGCCAATTCATGGTATATGATTTTTTTTAATATAAAATTTTTTTAAAAAAAAGTTGAGCTCATACACAATTTAAAGGTAAGGTGAAATCTTTTTTTTTAAACGATATCAATATCAGATAAGACGAACAGTTAATTACTCTCAAATATAAATTTAGTTATCTAAGAGTTAAAATGTCTCTAAAACATATTTTCTTAAAAATTAAACACTTTTTAAATATTCATATTTCCCCATTCAAGAAGTTCTCTGTTACTCCTCTTTTGGCCACTCCTTTCTTTCACCTTCCCCTTCTTCCTTTCTACATTCATCTTAAATTTTAACCTTAGATTCTTAATGCGTTTTTATGAGTTCTTCTTAGTATTACTTCCTCCACTCCTTAGCTACTTTTTCCCATGTATTGTCATTATTAGCACCTCCTTTATTTTTCCTGAATACTACAACCTTTCACCTTGTATTCACATTCTCTTCCTCCCACTTACTTCTTCCACCTCCAATGCCCATAACATCCAATCCCATAACCTATTCATGCTTCTAACACCCTCCTCCCTTTTCTCAAACATCCCCCTCTTGTACCTCTTGTACTTATGCAAAATAGACCAAACCTCATGCAGCCTTACCCTACTTCCATGATTATCATCACCTATCACCTTCTCATCCGCTACCTTTTCCTTATTCCACTCTCCACACTTTCTGTTTTTTTTTTTAAACTGACTCTCTACACTCTCTTAACACTACCATATTTACCACAACAGTAACATAGCAAGTGCAATCCATCATATTCAATAATGACTCCTCCATAATAGGTAACAAAGGTTCATTACATCCCATTTGATATACCCACCTTGATAATCTTCCCAATTCTATCCATTTTTGCAGCAATCCAACTGTAAATCAATCAGCCTGACTCACATAAGACTTTTCTTAATAATCTCTTTCATTAGATTGAAGTTCCTCTGCTATTCCCTTATCGTTAGATAGTTATTTAAAATTAGCTACGATCTTTTCTTTTCATAATCCTCTCAACTTAATAATTTATATATAAATTATTCCTTAGATCAATCACATAAATCACTATATCCCTTATCTATAAATTCTAAATTCTAAGCTCCATCCCCATTTTATGATCCAAAAGTTTTACCATTAGACTTATTTTATAAATCTCACATATTTTCTTCTTATTTTTTTTAGATATTACAATATCTAGAATCTTCAATCTCTCTTTCACGTGCTCTATAATCTTTATTTCTAACTCCTCTTCACTCCCTTCATAAGATCAGTATGGTTTCCTCCACCTATATCAAAACTCTTCACGTCTTGTCTCTACTCCTTCCACCATCTTAATCATCTCTATTTTTAATTGTCTTACTTCTTCATAGGAGATTAGATTCATTCACAATAATTTTCTCTCTAAAAAGACAACTAAGATGCTATAATTTCATTTTTAAACTAAATGTGATATTAAATATATTAAACATCGAGTTAAAAAATGGTAAACATTATTTTAGGGATTAATGAGATTTGATAAAAGTTTAAATTTCATATTGGTACCATAAATAAAAAAATTAAAATTAAAAAAATTAAAAAAAACTTTTTTTTAATCAACAATTTCTTCTCTGGAAAAAAAACCTTCGCCCCTTCTCCCTTCCCGTTTCTTCTACCTTTTTCCTTCAAACCAAACACGAAGAAGATAAAAAAGGGTAAAACCAACAACAACAACAACAACAACGAACTATTCATTTATTCACGTCGGGGAGAGGGGATCATCAAACTCTAGGTTTGAATCAAGCGGAGCGATTACATTTGATCTGCTCTTCTCTTCTCTTCTTTTGATGGGATTAGCTTCTTCGGATGCGATAGAGGTCAAAGCCTTAGCTAAGGTCGCCATCGTCTAGTGGCGCTGCTGGAAGCCTGGAAGTTCTTGCTTTCGTCTCCCTCACATGTATCACCACCGTTCTTCATTGGCAATTAAAAAGTTAGCTTCTTCACTTTTATTATCTTGTCTCTCAATCTTCTCCCTTCCTTGGGACTTATGCCTTATTTTTCTTCTTCTGCTAGTTTTGAGATCTTATATGAATTTGCACTAATCATATTTGAATTACCACAATCATTTGAACGCTGATTTTATCGGTAGTCATTTTGGTCAAGTTCTTCAATCAGTTTTTATTATTTTAAACAAATTCGTCTTCAATGGACGCTGCTTTTATTTATTGCTCTAACCTGCGCAAAATTTCCTTTTGTAATGAACTTCATCTGCGGAGTTTATTTTTTAATTTTTTTTTTGCTACAAATTCACCTTACGAGATTATTTACCAGAAGAGGGTATCGTCGTTGGACCAGTAAGATCTCTCAGGTTAAGTGCAGTACTCTTGATCGATACACCTTACGGTGGGCGGTATATCTATAATTGCAGTTTCTCTCACAAGACATCTTCATTGAAGCTGAACGGTGCTATTGATCTCGAGGCGATGGAATCATTGGGTGTAGGTGAGCTTCTTCATCTTGTGCATCTTATTACGTTTCTATGCACTCTTGCATTTTCCTGCAATGAATAATATCGTTCTAATGATTTCAAGTCAACATACTTTCTTGCTGATTACATTGTATGGAGTGTGAAAATGATTAGCCAGTTAATTGCCTTGATCTCTATTTAGCGTAGCTACTCCCCTTCGCTAATTAGGATCATAAGATGAGTTTTTCCAAGAAGAGGTACAGTGCATCTAACTATGCAGTTACACTCTTTAGTTATGTTTTAAATACGTTTCTCATTTCTTCTAAAATCTTGCTTATGCATGCTTTTTCCTCCTTGTAATTGTTACAGCTGGTGGTTTAAGGGACACATCAGTTATAGTTGTTACATTGGATACTGATGAAGTGTATATCATTGTCAGCCTGTCCACTAGACCTGACACACAAGTTATATATGTGGATCCAACAACTGGAGCCCTCTGCTACAATGCGAAGTTGGGGCTTGATGTCTTTAAATCTGAGAATGAAGCTTTGGATTTTATCACGAACGGATCCCATTGGTTATGTAGAAGTAGAACTTATGCCAGGGCGATCCTAGGTTATGCTGCCTTGGGAAACTTTGGATTGCTGCTGGTTGCTACAAGATTAAGTGCAAGCATCCCAAATTTGCCTGGTGGAGGTTGTGTGTATAATGTATCTGAAAGCCAATGGATCAAAATATCACTACAAAATTCTCAACCCCAAGGTAAGGGAGAGGTGAAAAATATCCAAGAATTAACCGAGCTTGATATTGATGGGAAGCATTACTTCTGTGACTCAAGAGATATAACTCGGCCTTTTCCAAGCCACTTTCCACTGAACAAGCCTGATGATGAATTTGTTTGGAATGGGTGGTTTTCAACACCTTTTAGGAACATTGGACTACCACAGCATTGTGTCACTCTCCTGCAGGTTTTGCTTCATGCTTGGTATTTTCATGGGTGCTCAACTGTTTACTGTGATATATTCTACTTCCCTTCCTGCCTTTCTACTTACCTCCGCTACTCGTAGCTGTCATACAGTCTTTATGCTTACGTAGATGCATATATTATATATCTATGTTCTAGATAATACTATCAGCAGTAATGTGCACATCCAGGGTTATAGTTTATATTCATGGTGATGAGGCATATTTGAATGATGTGTGTATAACTGTTTAGTTGCTGTTCAACAAAGATGGTAGTAACTGAAGGTGGATAAGCATTTGAGAGAGAAACTAATGTTGCTATTTTGTAAGATCTTTGTTACAAGTAATTAAAGACAATTGTTAATGAATATGCAAACAGAAAATTTGTTATTGATGATTAATAATCTGAAGGAACTAATGGATCCAAAAAATATGTTTTAGGTATAAGCTTTCACAGTAGCAATGCATGAATTTAGCTTTGTACCAACTAGAAGGTTTAGTTCATTTCAGTTTGTTGAAACTGCTGAGATATTTCAAATAAACTATTTATCGGTTAATCCATTAAGTTTTGGAGGATAGGAATTAGTATATTTAAATTCTATTTCTTAATCTGCTTTTCAAATTAACTAGTTTGTTCCTACACATTAGGATTTGTGTTTTTGTTTGTTTTGTTGCCTCTTGTTTGATTTTCCCCTTGTTTCTTCTATCATAGCAGGCGTCTTGTTCCTATGTAAGAATGTACTTAATATACTAAAAATAGGAACTCTTTTGTTCAGATGGTACCAAAGCCTCTATAACTAAAAGGTCAAGAGCTTGATCTTTTCTGGTCCGTGTTCACTTAATTAAAATTAAGTCTTAGTATGAGGAATTGCAAGTTTGTTTCATGTATTTTGCCTTTATATAAATACCATGTTTGGTATGCTGGAAGAATTTTTGAAAGAAGTGGAAGTAGAATCGGAAAATGGATGGAAGTTGAACTCAAAAATATGTTTGGTATGTGCATAGAATCCTTAGATGATTTTTTATTTGATATGTATATTTATAATCAGTGGCAGAACCAGAAATTTGGGACTAGATGGGTGAACTTTTAACATTATTTTACATATGGACAAAGTGGATTGGGGTCTTATATTTAGGTCCAAATTAGAATATCTATTTAGCTCTAAAATTTAGAACCGAAGGGAGTATAATATTATAAATATAATAGTTTGAGTAAACAAGGGATGGTATAAGGAAATTCTGGCCAACGGGAGGGGTGGCCACCCCCTTGCCCTTCCCCTGGTTCCACCACTGTTTATAATATTAAAATGCTAAGATACCCTTGGAAAAGAAGTCCTAGATCTACTATCCCCTGCAATAGTTTAATCTCTTCCTTCCACCTTTGATGCATGTATGTTGTGAAGAGCAACACATATGACAGATGGCATACGGCTGATAGTGTTGAATTACTCTCACTAGCAAAGGGCTCTCACCATCTTCACTATTGAAATGGTAGTATGATGGAGGTGACAACAACTTCATTGGAGGTGGCATTGATTGCGGTGATAGGGAGACTAGTGGTGGGGATCCGGGGGATGGTGGATAGGATTGTAGAGGGGTAAACATAGATATGCTTTTGCTTCCATAGGCCCTGGCATGGAAATGAATTCTATCTATTTTGGTGGAATTGGCTTCCCTTTAGAACCGGATTCCAATGGACCAAATAAGCAATTTTGAGAATTCCATTTCCAATTTTAGTTCCGCAGTCCAATTTCCAGATTAACAAATGAGGCATAAGTGCGAAGACATTTTGTGTGCGTCATGGCTACATATTTATTCTTGTTATTTACTCCCTTTCTAACACATGCAAATAAAAAATCCCACAAGCTTATCGTAAATGTATTTAGAGCTATGCTGTCCATTGGTTATCTTGGTGATAGTATTAATATGCCAAAAGTTTCCACATATAAAGCAGTTGATATACTGTCATTAAAAAGGCAGTTGAGATACTATTTTCTCACTTTGACTTCATGTGTAGGGGTTTGCAGAATGCCGGAGTTTCGGAAGCTCTGGTCAGCTTGAAGGTATTGTTGCTCTCATAGCACGTCGAAGTAGACTGCATCCTGGTACTCGATATTTGGCGAGAGGGCTAAATTCATGTTTTAGTACAGGTGAAGAAACATATATGCACCTCTTGGACTTAAATACTCTTTATTTTGTACTTTTAGCTTATTTCAGTACTGAGTTTTCTTCTGACAGTTATAAAATTTGGAAACATCCATTGATCCCTTACTTCAGTCTTCACCTAAATTTATTCTGTAGTGGAAGAAGGGAAATGCTCCTGCTTTCATTTTTTATTATGCTTCATCCTAGATCACTTCAATAATTACATGCGCTGCCTAGAAGCGCTTTATGTTTACTTTTCTTATGTACAGGAAATGAAGTGGAGTGTGAGCAGCTTGTATGGGTTCCTAAACGGGCAGGTCAGAGTGTACCATTTAACACATATGTGTGGCGAAGAGGAACAATTCCTATCTGGTGGGGCGCAGAGCTAAAACTGACTGCTGCAGAAGCTGAAATTTATGTTTCAGATTGTGATCCTTACCAAGGAACTGTGCAATACTATGAAAGACTGAGTAAGAGATATGATGCTCGGAGTCTAGATATAGCTGCTAGTGGGAATCCCAAGAGAAAGGCTTTGGTTCCCATTGTATGCATCAACTTGCTTCGAAATGGGGAAGGAAAGTCAGAATCCATTTTGGTTCAGCATTTTGAGGAGTCTGTTAACTATGTTAGATCAACTGGAAAACTTCCTTATACACGGGTTCATTTGATAAATTATGACTGGCATGCTAGAATAAAATTAAAAGGCGAGCAGCTGACAATTGAAGGGTTATGGAAACTTCTGAAAGCACCAACTGTTTCTATTGGAATTTCTGAAGGGGATTATTTGCCTTCCCGGCAACGAATTGATGATTGCAGGGGTGAAGTCATCTACAATGACAATGTTGATGAGGCATTCTGTTTGAGAACACATCAAAATGGGGTAATTCGTTTTAACTGTGCTGATTCCTTGGATAGGACCAATGCTGCTAGTTTTTTTGGTTGTCTCCAAGTCTTCATTGAGCAATGTAGACGTCTGGGAATATTACTAGATAGTGATTTCGCATTTGGTTATCAGTCAATGAATGATTATGGTGGATATTCTTCTCCGCTGCCTCCTGGCTGGGAGAAGCGTTCTGATGCTGTTACTGGTAAAACATATTATATCGATCATAATACTAGAACCACGACATGGATGCATCCATGCCCTGATAAACCATGGAAAAGATTTGACATGACGTTTGAGGATTTCAAGAGATCAACAATTTTGTCTCCAGTGTCTCAATTAGCTGATCTTTTCCTGCTTGCTGGGGATATTCATGCAACTATTTATACCGGGTCTAAAGCAATGCACAGCCAAATTCTTAGCATATTTAATGAAGATACAGGAAAGTTTAAACAGTTTTCTGCAGCACAGAATATGAAAATCACTTCACAGAGAAGATATAAGAATGCTGTTGTGGATAGTTCTCGGCAAAAGCAATTAGAATTGTTTCTTGGAACGAGGCTTTTCAAGCATCTTCCATCAATTTCACTTCAACCTTTACATGTATGTGTGGGAATATCCTAATATCTAAATCATTAATATTAGGATATTATTGTTAGAGATATTATTGTTATCATATCATTAACATAAGGATATTATTGTTAGAGATATTATTGTTAGTATGTCAGATTTAATTTAGGTATAGTTATTAGAGATTTGATTTTATCTTGGTGTATCTCATTTGATTCCCAAGAACTGTGTATATATATGAGGCATAAGCCAAAGCAATGATCATCGGACAATTCATATCCTAAAAACACCACATGGTATCAGAGCTAGGAGTTCGACAAACCTCCTCCGTGCTGCTGTCTTGCGAATGAGTTGCTTCTGTGAGCAACAGCGTCGCGTTCTGTCCAGCAAACACTGCGCAAGTCCAGTATCTCCAATACAGCTAGCACAGACAGGAGCAGCCCAGTCCAACGGAGATCAGCGACGACCAGCGGCGCCGTGACCCCTCCCAGCGGCATCGTGATCCCCTTCCATCTTCAGTTCCTACGGCGTCGTGATCAATTCCTGTCAGCACAGCGGCATTGTGATCCCCTCCCAGCGGCGGCGTGATTCTCCGCCCTGCACTGCCGCTCTGTTTTTGGATTGTTACGGGTCTCTGATCGTGCTCCCAACAGGCGTCGTGTTTACCGCTTTCTTTCAGTTCAGCGTCTTGTGTTAACAACATTGCTACAGTGCCGAGTGCTACAGTGCCGAGTTGAGATTCTGCCATGTCTGACCAGCGGAAGAATCACGGGTTGAGTGCAGGCTTTGATGGGACATCCAGTGTTCCTGTTTCCATTGTATCCAACAAGCTCACCTTGACAAATTATCAAGACTGGGCTCAGGCAATAAAACATGCAGTTGGTGGGCGCGGGAAACTTGCTTATCTGACCGGTGATGTTAAAAAACCAGCGAATGAAGCATCTCCTGAGATGCAACAATGGACCATCGACAACCATTTGGTTTCTTCCTAGCTTATCAACTCTATGTCTCCAAACATCAAACGAAGCTTCATGTATCTACCCACAGCACGAGACATTTGGGTAGCCGTTCGTGACTCTTATTCAGTCACCAAAGACCATTCCCGCATGTTCAACCTCCAACGTAGTACATGGCGCTGCGTTCAGGGGACCCGTGGAGTGCACGAATATTGGCTTGACCTCGTGGCATTCTGGCAAGAGCTGGATCTTTTTGACGAAGATGAATGGGATACCCCTACAGACGTAGTTCGAAATCAAAAAAGGATTGAAAAGGGAAGAATACTTCTTTTCCTTGCTGGTCTAAATGATGAATTTGATGCTGTGAGGGCCAGAATTCTCAGCAATTCCATACTACCATCACTTCTGGAAACTTGTGCTGAGGTACGCAGAGAAGAATCTAGGAGAGAGACTATGCCTGTTGAATCCAAACAACCTCTTCCTGAGTCAATAGCCTTTGTTAGTAAACATACCAATCCTGATGTTTCTGGTAAGACTAGACCCACTTGTGACCACTGCAAGAAGGTGGGACATACTCGTGAAAAATGTTGGGATATCTGGCAAGCCTGTTGATTGGAAGCCTCGTAAAAACAAACCACGAGCTTACCAAGCCTCAAATGAATCAGCATATGTACCATCCCCATCTGAGCCATCCACATCCTTCAGTTAGGAGCAACTAAATCAGATTACACGTATATTTAGAAGCCTTCAAGCTGAACATCCTCATGGATCTGTATCCATGGCTCATAAAGGTATAATCCCCATTGCTTTACATACCTCTCTTCCTCCATCACAGTGGATTGTGGATACAGGGGCCTCTGATCACATAACATCAAATGAAAAGATATTTGTCACTTACCATCCCTTAGCAGGGAATAAGAAAATCACTACGGCTACAGGCACTCCTTCACCCATAGCAGGCATCGGTTCTGTAACTATCTCAGATTCTTTGCATCTTGAATCAGTACTTCATGTTCCTCATTTAGCTTGTAACTTGCTTTCTATTAGCAAATTGACAAAACAAGCAAACTGCTCAGCTCACTTTTATTCTACTCATTGTGATTTTCAGGATCTCACATCGGGGAAGATAATTGGTTCTGCTAAGGAGTATGATGGTCTTTACTGTCTCGACACATCTACCGTGAGTGCATTATGGTCCAAGATCACCACCTCTACACCCAACCCCACTTCTGATGAGGAGTTTTTTCTTTTATGGCATAGACGACTAGGTCATCCTAGTGTTTCTTATTTACAAAAGTTGTTTCCCCAATTATCTATCAATAAAAGTTCTTTTGTTTGCGATACTTGTGCTTTCGCTAAACATCACCGTGTTTCCTTTCCTCCTGTTCCATATAAACTGTCTTCCCCTTTCTCCATTATTTACAGTGATGTATGGGGTCCCTCAAAGATTCCTAATCGCACTCGGACAAAATATTTTGTCACGTTTATTGATGATCATACTCGCATGTGTTGGGTCTATCTCCTAAAAGATAAATCTGAGGTCCCTAATGTCTTCATCGAATTCTATGGTTTTGTCCAAAACCAATTCCATACCTCTGTCAAAGTCCTTTACACTGATAATGGCACTGAATACTTCAATAACTCCCTTCACACTTTCCTGTCTGCTAAAGGAATTGTTCATCACAGCAGTTGTCCCTATAGTCCTCAGCAAAATGGGGTTGCGGAACGAAAAAATAAACATATTCTTGAGGTTACTAGGGCTCTCTTATTTCAGTGTCATGTTCCTTTGTTTTATTGGGGGGATGCCATCCAGACCGCTATTCAGCTCATTAATCGTTTTCCTAGTCGTATTCTTTCCTTCACCTCTCCCATTGCAGAATTACAAAAAACTCACGATGTCTCTCACTTACAGTCTTCTCTTCCGCTACGTGTCTTTGGATGCACTGTTCTTGTTCATATTCATCATCCTCCCTCAAAGTTCCATCCCCGTACCACTAAATGTGTCTTCTTGGGCCACTCCTCCTCCCAAAAAGGTTACAAATGTTTTGATCCTGTGTCCAAACACCTGTTTGTTACCCGTGATGTCACCTTTGTTGAGCACCAGTCATATTATCCCAAGTCTTCGATTCCGGGGGAGAGTTAGAATGAATCTCAACCTGTGGAACCCATTGTACCTATTTCCCTCACACCACATGGACCTTTACAGCCTCCAGAAGGATCTGAACAACAAAGATGGGGAAAAATGTACTCACGCCGACATCATAGAGGCCACGACCATCATATCTCTGAGGTAGAACCAGTTCCTGAACCGTTGGTAGGTCCTGAACATGGTGACGCTAACCTGGAGCTTCCTATTGCATTGAGAAAACTACCACGGACATGTACGAAGCATCCTATCGAAAAGTTTGTTTCTTATGCTGCTCTTACTCCAAGTTACCATGCTTTTGTAACTAACTTTGGCAGTATCAAGATTCCTAACAATGTACATGAGGACTTGGCTGTCCCAGAGTGGAAACAGGCAGTGATGGAAGAAATGCAAGCCTTGGAGAAAAATGGGACTTGGGAGATAGTGCAGATGCCTTCAGGAATAAAACCCGTAAGCTGCAAGTGGGTGTTCACTCCCAAATACAATGCTGATAGTACGTTAAACAAGTTGAAGGCTAGACTAGTTGCTCGGGGGTTTACGCAAACGCATGGTATTGACTACAACGAAACCTTTGCACCTGTTACGAAACTCAATACCATACGGGTTCTCTTCTCAGTAGCAGCAAATCTAGATTGGCCCCTAGAACAACTTGATATTAAGAATGCCTTCCTCAATGGAGATTTAAAAGAGGAAGTGTACATGAAACTCCCACCAGGTTTTGAAGCAGGAAGACAGAACCAGGTGTGTAGGCTGAGAAAATCCATCTATGGGCTGAAACAATCACCACGTGCCTGGTTTGACAGATTTTCTAGTGTTCTCAAGGTTGAAGGGTATCAGCAAAGTTTAGCTGATCACACGATATTTGTATCCCGTCGTAATGACCTCATCACTATTATCATTGTCTATGTGGATGATATTATTGTCACAGGAAATGATACTAAGGAGATTGATCGAATCAAGGTAGCCCTGAATCATGAATTTGAGGTCAAAGACCTTGGTAAGTTGAAATACTTTCTCGGTATGGAAGTGGCAAGATCTAAGGGTGGTATTTATGTTTCTCAGAGAAAGTATATCCTTGATCTACTCAAGGAAACAGGAATGCTTGGGTGTAAACCTAGTAAAGTCCCTATCAGCACAGTGAAACAAAAGAAAAGGCAAACTATGGTGGAAACTGACAGAGATGAGAACAAGCAGAAGAAACGAGAAAGGGATGAAATGAAATAAGATAAAGGAAGATATCAAAGGTTAGTTGGGAAACTCATTTATCTCTCACACACACGTCCTGATATCACCTTTTCAGTGAGTGTTGCCAGTCAACATATGCATGATCCACGGAAGAAACATATGGACTCAGCTTACAAGATACTGCAATACTTAAAAAGTACTCCTGGCCGTGGGCTATTCTTTAGAAAGAGCACAAATAGATCGGTAGAAATCTACACCGATGCTGATTGGGCAGGATCACAAGAAGACAGTCGATCAACATCTGGCTATTGCACATTTGTATGGGAATCTTGTTACTTGGCAGAGTCAGAAACAGAAAGTAGTGGCTAAAAGTAGTGCAGAATCAGAATTACGGGCTCTTGCTCAAGGAATCATGGAGGGTGCAAAAGAGGCTCATTTGAAGATAGATGCTCCATTAAAGTTATTTTGTGACAACAAGGCTGCTATAAATATGGCCTTGAACCCTATCCAGCATAGCAGAACTAAACATGTGGAAATCGACAGGCACTTCATTCGTGAGAAAGTAGAGGATGGGATTATGTGCCTCACCTACATACCTACAAGGCTACAAACTGCAGATATTCTCACCAAGGGACTACCAGAAGAAATATTTGAACGGCTTCTAGGCAAGTTGGACATGGTCAATATCTATGATCCAACTTGAGGGGGAGTGTGGGAATATCCTAATATCTAAATCATTAATATTAGGATATTATTGTTATCATATCATTAACATTAGGATATTATTGTTAGAGATATTATTGTTAGTATGTCAGATTTAATTTAGGTATAGTTATTAGAGATTTGATTTTATCTTGGAGTATCTCATTTGATTCCCAAGAACTGTGTATATATATGAGGCATAAGCCAAAGCAATGATCATCGGACAATTCATATCCTAAAAACACCACAGTATGTTACTTGTAATGAAAGTTCCATAGGTTCTGAAATATGATGGCAGGTTGGAATGATTGATGCCAAAAGTTGGTACATTTTAAGATATTGATTTGAATTAGTTCATAATTGATTCTGTTGTATATTTTTGCAAACAAAGCAAAACAGTTACAGACCAACATTTAAGATCTATTGCTGTACCTAACAAATTGAGATGACAATTTACAGATAAATTTTTACAAAGTTGTGCTTTTAGGGTAGTTAATTTACAGTGTAGAATCCATATATGTAAAATCGCTTTATTTTCCTGAATGATGATGCAATGATGCATAAGAGAATGACATATGAAACGATCCAAATTGATTCAAATCTCCAAATAAAAGCTTGATGATCTTGATCCAAATTGATCCCCCATTTTCAGTTGTAAGGGGATCTTTATAAGTTCCATTACCACTGATTCGAACTTATAAAGCTGCTTGCACAATAGAACTTTGTATTGTTGACATTTTTAAATCCTACGCTTTTAACAAAAAATAGTCATCAAATGACCAAGACATTTAATCATCACAGGTACCCTCTCGACCTTCTGGTTTCCTTCTTAAGCCAGTTGCAAACTTTTTTCCCAGTTCTGGAGGTGAAGCTAGCCTTTTGAGCTTCAAGCGAAAAGATCTGGTCTGGGTATGCTCAATGATTTCTTTTTCTTCTGAATGGAACTTCGTGCACAAATTGTGGCTGGAGCTGTTCTCTTGTATTCCAATTCTTCCATAATTTTCATAAGCTTTCTTGATTTGATTTGTCACTTACAGAGAATTTTCCTTTTCCATTTCTCAGATTTGCACGCAGCCCGCTGATGTAGTTGAAATTTTTATCTATCTTGGTGAGCCTTGTCATGTTTGTCAGCTTCTTCTCACAATATCCCATGGTGCAGATGATTCAACGTTTCCATCAACAGTTGATGTTAGGACAGGACGTTATTTGGATGGGCTTAACCTAGTTCTGGAGGTCTCTGTTTTTCCTTCTTTATATCATCACTTTCAGAATTCATCAGTGAGCTTGATATTACTGCAGGATAAGATGGCTGATCATTCTTACTGAAGCAGATGAAGGCATTCACATCCATTTTCGTGAAGAAAACATGGAAATATCATTTTAGCGATATATATGATTGTATAAACTTTACAGAATTTTTTAAATTTTATCTTCTTAAATATAAAATAGAAAACCTTATAATCCAATATCTGTTTGAACATCATTTTAGTGATATATATCATTTTTATTTTAGTTACACCAAGATTTGCAACTCATGGCGTTTTTCTTATTGGACTACAAGCTTGTCATGTACATGGTTGCAGGAAATTTCTTGTGTCTGTTATGGAGCTAACTTGAATTCTGATTTCTGGACTGATCTGGCATCTATGGGCAGGGTGCTTCGGTACCACAGTGTGCAAACGGGACAAACCTATTAGTACCGTTAACTGGGGCAATTAATGCAGAAGATATGGCTATAACTGGGGCAGGTTCTCGCTTAAATGCTCAAGAAACACGGCCCTTGTCATTGTATGATTTTGAGGAACTTGAAGGAGAGTTAGACTTCCTAACTCGTGTAGTGGCCCTTACCTTTTATCCTGCTGTTCCTGGAAGGAGTAATTTGACTCTTGGTGAGGTAAAGATAACTTAGAACATATTTTACATAAAAAATAACGATTTTGGCTTGACTAAGCATGCTATTATTTGGAAGTTGCCTGTGATTATACTAAGGGATCTGTGTGGATTTCAAATGGAAAATGTAAACATATTAGTAATTAGAAATATATAGGAAAAATGACATTTAAGTCCCATGTAAGCAATTGAATGACAAAAAAAGTCCCAAGAAATGGCATAATTAATGTCAAATCCCATGGGACCTCATATGAATTTTTTCTAATTATAAAAAGACATAAATATCCTTGAAATTTTCCCTTAAGCAAGCGTCTCCCGCGATAGTAAGATACGGATACCTGATAGTGGGGTTTACCTACGGATACCCGATATTGGGGTTTACCCCTCCATCGGGGAAATAATAACCCCTGTACCTGTAACTAACAACCCCAGCGCCTGAAATAATAACCCCAACACTTGCAACTAACAACCCCATCAGCTATAACTAATAACCCTATCAGCTACACTTACAACCTCTCCACCTAAAATAACAACCACAGCACCTGCAACTAACAACTCTAGCCCCTGCAACTAACAACACCATCAGCTGTACTAAACACCATCAACTAGAAACGTGAAACTATCTGATAGTGACACAGCTGCTACAGTACAGTATTGGCACGTTTTGCTATGAAATAAGAGAACAGTACACTGTGTTGCAGGTGGATTTACTCATCATCGTGGCTAGGGTTATTAGTATAGCTGATGGGGTTGTTAGTTGCAGGTGCTAGGGTTGTTATTTTAGGCGCTGGGGTTGTTATTGCAGGTGCTGTGTTATAAGTTGCAGCTGATGGGGTTGTTAGTGTAGGGGCTGGAGTTTTTAGTACAGCTGATGGGGTTGTTAGTTGCAGGGGCTAAGGCTGTTAGTTGCAGGTGCTGTAGTTGTTATTTCAAGTGGAGAGGTTGTAAGTGCAGCTGATAGGGTTATTAGTTATAGCTGATGGGGTTGTTAGTTGTAAGTGTTGGGGTTATTATTTCAGGCGTTGGGGTTGTTAGTTATAGGTACAGGGGTTATTATTTCCCCGATGGAGGGGTAAACCCCAATATCGGGTATCCGTAGGTAAACCCCACTATCGGGTCTCCGTATCTTACTATCGCGGGAGACGCTTGCTTAAGGGAAAATTTCAAGGATATTTATGTCTTTTTATAATTAGAAAAAATTCATATGAGGTCCCATGGGACTTGACATTAATTATGCCATTTCTTGGGACTTTTTTGTCATTCAATTGCTTACATGGGACTTAAATGTCATTTTCCCAAATATATATACATATTGCGCTTTCATGGGAATATTGACAAATAAAGATTATACAAATTGATTTCCCGCATATTACATCTATATTCAAAATAGGATAAAGTAGCATTGGTGGCAAGGCGGCTTTGGCGGAAATCAAAATCAGCTCCATTTGGATATTTCTAATTTATGATATACTGTAGGAACTATGAATGATGAATTAAAGAATTGTTCTCTCTTTCTACCCATTTACTGGATGTACAATATCTTGTGTTCTTAATGCTTCTAAATCTTCCAAATATGCAAATTATTGCTGGTGGTGTTGAGTTCAGTTAAATGTTCCAAAATAGTGGGAAATGGAAATCTTTTCCTGATTGGAATGGTGCAATACACAAGATTTTTATCAGTCTTATTTTTTGTGGAATTTTTAGTTTTATGAATCAGAACTGTTTCTCGTACAATATATATTTCTGGATGAATATAGATACTGCAAACCTTGAATGTTCATACAAAAGGCAACCAAGTATCTTGGTTATGAAATCCATGGTGGAATTCTCTAATTGCATATGCACATCTTTGGGCATATTTCGATTGTTTTAGTAATAACATTATTTCTCTAGTCTTACTTTTCATGGAGGAATATAAATTTTGATTTTTACGCAAATCTTTTTATTCTCCTTTTTAATGATTTACTCTGGCTACAGATTGAGATAGTTGGAGTTACACTTCCTTGGAGGGGCATGCTTACTGATGAAGGCCCTGGTAGAAGATTAATTGAGCATGTCAAGAAGTTTCAAAAGGAGATCAATCCCTTTTTATCGGGCTCAGATATGAATCCATTTAATTCTTCATCCTCAAAAAAATTGTCACAACCTGTGCAAAGAAGCACTTCTGCTGATCCTTTCATTGACCTTCTGACTGGGGAAGACCCACTTGCACACCCACTAGCTCAACCCGTTACTGAAAATGTTGTCCATAATGAAAGTGATGCCCTTAATTTCTTGGACCAAGCGGTTGTTGAATATCGTGGTGTGAAAGGTGATAATAACATTTCTGCATTTAAAGATGCAAGTTCCGATTGCAGTGCTGAGCAATATCTAAGTTGCCTGAAATCTCTTACAGGGCCAAGTTTGGTATGTTGTTATACCATTAACGTTTCTCTTAACAGCTATTAGTCCTGTTTACCCATAAGGTTCTTTTTCATGCATTTTAATTTCCCAGTAAGGTTCTATTTTTGCTCATATCTCTACCACTGAGTTTGGCTTTCTTAAATAGTTTAGGTGCTTATTTAATGTGTGAGTCATAAATATTATACATATACATATCTTTCTGCCAAATGTTTTCCTCATGCTATTTAAAGTAAATTCTTGTGGGAATATGGGCTTGGCGGCAGGCCCGCACTAGGCCCAATATTAGTGTCTTAACCTAATTTTCTAATATACTATGTAACGGTCAGATTGAGATAAAATCTGACCACCATTTTTGTTATTATTACTTCGATATTTTAGGAGGATTATAGGGGATGTGATTAGACCCATATTAATTAGGATTATTCCCTATTTCCTCTATATATTATGTAATTTGCTTCCAGTGTAATTACAAGAAAGTATTATTCAGAAATTTTCAATTCTTTAACTTCCTTGACTTTAGTTATAACTTATAAGTACATCCATTGTACCACCAATTTCTCTGCATACTAATTAAAGTGAACACTTTCTCCATAGGGGAGCTAAAAGAAAATATTTTACAATTTGTTATGTGAGTTATTAACTTTCTGTCACAATATATTCAATGGATTTGAGCAGGACGCTTGACCATTTAAGTCTGAATTCTCTCTCTCTCACACACACACACAATTTTTCTGCGGCATGCTTGTGTGGAATAAGTTGTTAGGTGTCGTTTTTGTGTGAATGTTGAGTATCTTCTTTGAGTTTGGACTTTGGAGCATTTCAAAATTGATTTGATTTAGAAGGTCTGGACCTTGGATGGAGTAAGGAGGCCAAAACTTTATGATGTGCATTCATGTAGTCAACTGGTGTATTTATCAAAACCCACACTCGTAATTTTTGTTGGTGCTATGTTACTCCTTCCAGTCCTAAATGTAGGAGTTAATTGATGAGTTTGTTTTTGTTCTAAATATAAGACCCCTATCTTCTTTGGCTCCCATATTTATTATTTTTTTCTTAAACTACCTCTATTAATTGCACATATTAGTAGATGATGATTTCCAATATAAATGTTTAAAATGAAGGGTATCTCATGGAAATCAACACATGTTTTTTACAAATAACTAACTAAACTAATTTTTTTAATCTGGTGAATTAGTTATCTAGCTCATACATTAAGACCAAAAGGCGTATATCTTAACATGAGTAAGGAGTAGGTTAGTGATGTCTTTTGAGACCTGGTTATCACTACAAATATGCTGAGGGATAAAGAGCTTAATTGCTTGGATGAGCTTCTTTTGTTTCTCTTCGATCATTGTGTACTTTGTCTCTAATTATAATTCTTGTTTTTAATAAAAATAGGGATCATCTATCTGATAGGTGTAAAAAATATTCACCTTGAATCAATAATTTAGCAGACAGCATCTAATGCAGTTGCAATTAATTGCCTGTATGATTTTTGTAGGGGAAAAAACTAGACTTCATAGAAGCCATGAAACTTGAAATTGAACGCTTTCAGCTGAACATCTCTGCTGCTGAAAGGGATAGGGCCCTACTATCTGTTGGAATGGATCCCGCAACAATAAATCCAAATACACGACTTGATGAAGTATACATGGGAAGATTATTTAAAATGGCAAGCACTCTTGCACTGCTTGGAGAAGCTTCACTTGAAGATAAGCTAATTGCTTCTATTGGTCTGGAAAATATTGATGATAATGCTATAGATTTTTGGAATATTACCAGAATTGGGGAATCTTGTTTAGGTGGCAAATGTGAGGTGCACACTGAATTTAAAAAAATCAATGTAGTTTCATCTGGTGGAGATTCAGAACCTACATTCTTGTGTTCTCAATGTGAAAGAAAGGTTTGCAGAATTTGCTGTGCTGGGAAAGGGGCACTTCTGCTTGCTGGATATAATTCACAAGAGATCATGAATTTTAACAGTGCATCAAGCCAAAGTGGATCAAATTTTGGCTGCCAAGTCGATGTCCCTCTCAATCGAATATTGGCACGTGATGGTACAATTTGTAAACGATGCTGCAAGGATATTGTGCTGGATGCACTGATGTTGGACTATGTTAGGGTTTTAATTAGCTTGCGAAGAGTTGCTCGTGTGGAAAAGGCTGCTTACAATGCTTTGAAGCAAATTATCGGATCATCGACTTGGGATTGTCTTTTGGAAAAAAATCGGCCCTTGGACAACCAGTTTAGTGGCAAGGCCATACAGCAGTTACTTGATGGATGCGAATCACTGGCTGAATTTCCATTTGCCAGCTTTTTACACCCGGTATCTATTTCTTTTCTTTTTCTTTTTTTCCTTTTTGAATTGGATTCTAATTCTGATTTTGTACTCTGCACTTTTGCTTTTTCGATGTCTTCATACACATTACTTTGCTACATGCTTCTGTTTCTAACTAAAATATGTCGAGATGCACAACACATTACTGTTCTTAACAAACACATTGATGGGACCAATCAAACACTAATCATTTAAAAGATTTTTGCGGTATTTTAGGGGCCTGAATAATGCCTTGATTTTATTCATATGAGCTACTGAATTTATAGAGTACAATCAGATAAAAATAGCAATAATATCCTAGGATATCTTAATCTTATATGAATTAATCATCCTAGTATTTCTCATATTATCTCCCCATAATCTCTCATAATATCTTAACTGTTTACAATAATTAATTATTTTTATAAGTACCACACTCCCCCTCGAGTTGGATCATAAATATTGATCATGTCCAACTTGCCTACAAAGTGTTTAAACACATATTTTGGTAGTCCTTTAGTAAAGATGTTGGCCACTTGTAACTTGGTAGGAACATATGACAGGCTGATGATCTTATTTTCAACTTTTACTCTAATAAAATGTTTGTCCACATCAACATGTTTGTTCCTGCTATGTTGAACAAGATTTAATGTCATACTCAAAGTTGCTATGTTATCACAATAAAATTTTAGTGGATAATCAAACTGAAAATGAGCTTCTTTTACCACTCTTTTCAACCATAGACCTTTCATAATACCTTGAGATAGGGTTTTGAGCAACAGGGGCAAACATTTCATTGTAGTCAATTCCATAAGTCTGGGTGAATTCCTTGGCAAATAGCCTTGCCTTGTACTTATTTAATGAACCATGAGTATTAAATTTTGGGATGAACACCCATTTGCATCCCACGGGTTTGGTTCTTTCTGATAGTGCAGTGAACTCCCATGTCTTATTCTTTTCTAATGCTCTAATTTACTCCATTACTACATTTTTCCATTTTAGACTCTCAAGACCTTCATATACGATTTTAGGGACTTGAATCCGATCAAGATTAGTAACAAAGCTATAATGATTCTTAGAGAGAGTGGAGTAAGAAACATACTTCTAAATAGGATGCTTGATACATGCTCGAGTTTTCTTTCTTAATGCAATAGGAAGTTCTTCCTCGTCTCTATTGTCCGAATATTCTCATTAGCATTCACAGGACCTTCCACCAGTGATGAGATTGGGACATCCTTGGGTATGCTGGACCTAATTACCGGTTTATTTCTACATGAGTAAGTATTATCAAACTTTTGAGTTAGACCTCCAGTCGTGGCATGACATTTGGCATAACATAGGATGGGTCTGTAGAGAGCGGAATAGGAGTAGATTGAGGTATGGGTTCTAGAATACACTCATGCTAAAACTCACTCCAAATCTCCCCCTGAGTTGAAGAAGTGGTGAAATAGGGTTCGTTTTCTATAAAGGTAATATCTCGGCTGATGAAGAGGTGTTTAGTGGGAGGATCATAGTTGCGGTATCCTTTCTGGGAACTGGAATAGCCTAAGAAGACACACTTGACAGATCTGGGATCAAATTTAGATTGTGGGTGATGTTGATGGACTAAGACAGAGCAACCAAAGACTTGAAGTGGTAAGGAATATTCAAGGTGAGTGACAGTGTGGGTCTCACAAAGTTTATCGAGTGGTGCAGCGTAGGATAGAACGTGGCTAGGAAGACGGTTAATTAGATTAGTAGCCGTAAGTATGGCATCCCCTGGAAAAAACTTGGAGTATGACAGGTATATAAGAGTGCACAATCAACTTCAAGAAGTTTATTTTCCTGTTTGGCAATACCATTTTGTTGAGGACTATAAGGACAACTATTGTGCACAATACCATTAGTTTTAAAAAAACTCTCGAGGGATTGGTTAAAATATTATGTTTCATTGTTTGTGTAAAGGACTTGCAATGTGGTGTTAAACTGATTTTTGACATAGTAATAGAATTCGATAAAAATATAGGTAACAACTGATTTGTTTTTTAACTGGTAAACTGTAGAAGATATTCAGAATTAAAGAGGGGGATTATAGAAATTAATTAGATATGATTATAGGAGGATATGGGGGAATAAAATCAGATTGTATCATTAAACTATATCCCACGATTCACGCTTCTCTGATCGTACATTCTAGTATATATATATGTATGGACAAAATAGATGAAATACACAGAATTGAACTTATCTCATTTCTAGTGTATATATATGTATGGACAAAATAAATGAAATACACAGAATAGAACCTATCTTATTTCTCTGTTCTGTGTCAAGAATTCACTGCCCGTACCAACATGGTATTAGAGCCAGGTTGGGGATCACTGTCTTTGTCCTCCGCCGAAGTCGATACAGCCACATCTGATGACGGGATACGTCTACCCACTAGAGTCGTCGGCGTTGAAGGCTCAAATGTTGTCATCGTGCCTGAACGCCTCACAGGAGATAACTATGGAGAGTGGGCACAATCCATGATCCTTACACTTGATGGCTGTGATCGACTGGAATTAATTCAGCAGGAACCACCGCCCACTGATGATGCTAACGTTCGCCGTCGGTGGAAGACAGAGAACTCGCTGGTGGCGTCATGGCTCCTCAATGCAATGGTCCCTTCTGTTCGTCAGAGTTTCATGTTTATTTCGACAGCTAAAGAAATCTGGCAAGGCGTGAGAGAAGCCTACGGCAAGAGGCCAACAGCGTCTCTGGTCTTCGACCTGCGCTCTCGGTTGTGGACTATGTGACAAGGCAATAGACATCTTAACTTATACTACTTGGATAAGATAACATTGTGGTAGGAACTGGATCAATTAAAGCACCACGTCTGGAGAGATGCTGACGACGCTACAACCTTCCGACGGGACTTGGAAGAGGAACGTTTATTTGAGTTTCTCATCGGCTTGAACATGGTATATGAGTATCTGCATGGTCGTCTCCTTGGGCGGGTGCCTCTCCCTTCTGTGTCCGAGGCGTTTGCACTGTTGAGGGATGAGGAATCCCGCCGCCATGTGATGTGCCCAACTCTACGCCCTGACCAGTTATAGCCACCGAGAATTCCTCTACCCTTGCAGCCCGTATGAGTGAAGCAAGGGAGGAGCTCCTACCTGTGAACACTACTGGAAGTCTGGGCATACGAGGGACACCTGCTGGGAGGCCCCCAAATTGGAAGCCCTAACAGCGACGCCCGAGAGGAAACCTTGCAGAGGTGAACGGTGAAGTGGACTCTGTGCACAGCGCAAGCGTTGAAGGCCCAATGAGCAAGCCATCAGGTCCAGTTCACAGCAGCGCCTCAGGCCCAAGTGTTTTTAATCCATCAGGCCCAGTTCATGGCAGCGTCTCAAGCCCAACCTTTTTTGGCAGCTCCTCAACACAAATAGGCCCTGTTCCCACAGGCCCAATTCATGGTGGTTCCACAACCCAAGATCCATTGACTACTATTTTGGAGCGATTAACTTCCCTCGAGACTCAATCCCGTAAGCAACTAGTTGTTAGTATGGTTTAGCGAGGTAATCTCTTTCAAACTCTTGCTACTATTAAAAGGAAAATTATAGGATCTTGTTGGATAGTGGATTTTGGTGCCTCAGATCACATGACAAATGAGGCCTCATTATTCTCTCAATACACACCCGCAAAATCACACTTTACGGTTAAAATTGCTGATACCTCTAACTCTCTTATTGCTGGAAGTAGAATCATTAATATCTCACCCACACTAACATTGCACAATGTTCTACATGTCCCGAACTTAAAATGCAATCTATTATCTGTCAGCCAATTCACCCAGGATGAGAGATGCCATGCTAAATTTTTTGCTTCTCATTTTGCTTTTTAGGATCTGCTCATGGGGACGACGATTGGTGTTGCTAAGAAATTCGATGGGTTCTATTACCTGGATAACTATCATCATTCAGTATCTCACTTATGTAATAAAGTGTCACCCCCTAGGGCTAGTGAACTGAAATTGTGGCACAAGCGATTAGGACATCCGAATTTTCCATATATGTGTAAGATATTCCCTTCAATCTGCTTTAATAAAACTTTAGATTTTTCTTGTGATTCATGTGAGTTAGCAAAACATCACCGTACTCATTTTTCAAGTACCCCATATCGCCCATCTAAACCATTCTCTATTATTCATAATGATTTATGGGGACCATCACGGGTCTCAAATCGCACAGAGTTAAAATAGTTTGACCCTTATTGATGATCATACCCGTGTCAGTTGGGTCTTTCTCTTAAAGGATAAAATTGAGGTGTATCAAATTTTTGATTTTTATAAAAGGGTACTTACTCAGTTTGATATGAAAATTCAAACCCTCCACATTGACAATGGCATTGAGTACTTTAACCAGCCCCTATATAATTTTCTCAAAGAACACGGCATTATCCATAAAAGTTCCTGTCCATATAGCCCCCAACAGAATGACATTGCTAAACGGAAAAATAGACATCTCTTGGAAACTGATAGGGCCCTTCTGTTTAGCAGTCATATTCCTTATTTCTATTAGACTGATACTATCCTACTGGCCACCTTCTTAATCAATCGAATGCCGTGTAAACATTTGTCTTTCCGAAACCCTCTACAGGTTCTTCAGGATTACTTCCACCTTCCCTACCTCAAAAATACCCTTCCTCTTAAGGTCTTCAGATGCACCGCTTTTGTCCATCTCCATCATGCCTCCAAACTTGAACCCAAGGCAGTCAAATGTATTTTCCTCGAACCTGCTGGTACCCAAAAAGACTACAAATGTTTTGACCCTCTATCTAAGTGTCTTTATATCACCTATAATGTTACTTTCCATGAAACTATTCCTTTATATTCCTCTTCCTTGGTTTAAGGGGAGACTTTGAGTGAACCTCAGCAATCTCACCTTGAATCCCAACGACTGTGTCTCTACCAAGAACCTGATATCATATATACCCTTGTCTTACAAACACATGAGGAACCCGAGGAATCTAAAGGACACACTAACAAGTGGGGACAAGTATATACCCGAAGAAACACAAGTAACACTCCCCAAATGAATAACGCACACCAAGAGTCTAAACCAAGTGCTGATTTTGAACAACCACAAGTAGGGAATGACGATCTTGATCTTCCAATAGCAGTGAGAAAACAACATAAATCATGTACCAGACACCCTGTAGAAAGGTTTGTCTCTTATCATGCTTTATCATCTGACCATCATGCCTTTGTCTCTCATCTTGATCAGATCAGAATACCAGAAAATATAAATGAAGCTTAGTAGCCCTAAATGGAGACAAGCAATAGTTGAAGAAATGGGGGCACTAGAGAGGAATGAAACATGGGAGGAAGTTGAACCACCTAAAGGCAAGAAAGCAATTGGGTGCAAATGGGTATTCACCCCAAAATACTTAGCAGATGGAAGCCTTGACAAGTATAAAGCACGACTGGTGGCTAAAGGATTCACTCAAGTCTATGGTATGGATTACACTAAGACATTTGCACCAGTGGCGAAACTGAACACCATTAGAATCCTATTATCACTCGCTGCTAATTTGGACTGACTACTACATTAAATGGACATCAAAAATGCATTTCTAAATGGAGAGTTAAAAGAGGATGTGTACATGAAGAGGCCTCTAGGATTCCCTGGGAAAAAGGCAGGTCAGGTGTGCAGGTTGAAAAAATCACTATATGGATTGAAACAGTTTCCTCGAGCGTGGTTTGATAGATTCACCAAAGTATTAACAGGATATGAGGGGATAAAATCAGATTGTATCATTAAATTATATCCCGCGATTCACGCTTCTCTGATTGTACATTCCAGTGTATATATATGTATGGACAAAATAGATGAAATACACATAATTGAACTTATCTCATTTCTCTGTTCTGTGTCAAGAGAATTCACTGCCCATACCAACATAAACCCAGCTCATGCATGTGTGGTCGTCAATAAACGTAACAAAATATTTGGACTGGGTACGGTTTGGGATACGACAGGGACCCAAGATAATGGAGTAAAGGCGAGATGACTTATAGATAGACGTTGTGAAAGTAGGACGATAGTGTTTGGCTAACTCACAAATATCACAATAGAAAATAGTACTTTTATTCAAAGATAAATAGGGAAACGTGTCTTAAATAAGAAAAACTAGGATGATTTATCATTTTAATCCATAATACGATGTTATTAGGACTGGTGGTATAGTACTCTCTCCAGATTGAGAGACTTGATTAGCACGAGGCTTACCTCTTTTTGACTTATAGTCAGTAGGTTTATCATGAATATTCTAGCACTTATCTTTAGGATGACCCACCTTTTTGCATGGTCGTAGGTTACTTTTCCACGAGTTGAGCTATGGTTAGTACCCTGACTTATAAAAGTAGTGGGATCAGCAGAAGTAGGGGATTTAGATATAGGAAACATTATCTCACGTCAAGACTCTTCACATAAGATCTTAGCATATATCACCTTAGGATGTGGAAGAACCTGTGTACTCAATATCCGACCTCGGACATCATCAAATTCTGGGTTGAGGCCTGCCAGAAAAAGCAATACTCATTCATTTTCAATTTTTCATTTGTTACGAGCAGCATCATGTGCAGAAGTTCACGTCTCAGTCATTAAATTAAGTTCTTGCCATAAAATCAAAAACTCAAGCTAGAATTCTGTGACACTGTGTGCACCCTGTGTGGACTTCCAGATTGTTCGTCTCATATCATATTCCCGAAAATGGTCTTTCCAATAAGAATAGGAGTTACGAACAACTTCCCAAATTGCTTTAGCAGTGGGGAGATTGTGTGACGCCATATTAGTGACAGTGAGGAGAAAGACAAAAATGCAGATTATGCAAGGTTCTGTGTAATATTTCATTGTGTCTATTACTCTGCTATTCTATTACATATATACACATATGGGATTCCAATTTGGATGGGATTTATAGAATATAATCTGGGAATGATTCAAGGAATAAAATCACAACAATATCTCTTATAATCTCTCCTTCTCAATCCCTATAATCTCTCTCATTAAACTGAATATCTTCAACAGAGAGAAGACCAATAAATCATATGTTTTGCTACTGGTGCATGGCTATAGGATCAGATGGTGCAAGTGTGTCTTCGATTAAGTGGCCATGACAAACTGAATTGCTTGTGCCAAATCCTTATAATTTGTGAGGGTGAGCTTTTTTGAAACAATTGACATAGGCAAACTATCAAAGGTAGATATTGACCCTAGGGAACCTTTAGTTTTTGGAGAATCCATTTTTATAGAACCCTTGAACGACGTGTCCATCAGAAACAAGGACTCCGTTTGTTGACTTACGTGGCACTATGTGGACAGAAGACACAGTGGACCCTTCAAAAAATGTGGCCTTGCATTATTGATATGGATAGGAGACGCGAACATACTAGAGGACGTTGGGTTGTCGCACAACTCTAGGCTTTGCGCATGATGTTGGACTGTGGTTGTTGCACGTCGTAGGGTTGTTCAATGTCTCACGTCGCACGACTCTGGGCTATGGCTGTTGTCCGACGTCGGGCTGTCACACTTTGCTGATGGGCTCCGACGTCGTACGACCTAGCTGGACTTTATCAGACTATGGATCGCGCAATGCTGGCTGGACTAGAGGATGTTGGGTTGTGACTGTCACTGGCTCTGGACTCCATCGTCGCAAGTCTTGGCTGGGCTTTGTAGGACTATGGTTGTTGCCCAATGCTGGCTGGACCAGAGGATGATGAGTTGTGACTGTCGCTAACTCTAGACTCCTCCGTCGCATGTTTTGGCTTTGATACCATGTGGTGTTTAGGGACTTGAATAATGCTTGATTTTATTCATATGAGCTACGGCATTTATAGAGTACATTCATATAAAAATAGTAATAATATTCTAGGATATCTTAATCTTATTTGAATTAATCATCTTAGTATCTCTCCTATTATTTTCCCATATCTCATAATATTTTAACTGTTTACAATAATTAATTATTTTTATAATTACCACAATTTTAGTATTGGAAGGTAACTAAGAATCGTCACTTTGTGACAGAGGAAGGAATATTAATGAAAGAACTTGAGGTTTAAGGTGCCATACAATACCTTTGAATGATTTCCAGAATCACCAATTTTCTGATTTTGTGTGCCCTGGTTCCAATTGATAGATGATGTCCTAACCATTAGCTGATGAATATTTAAGGACCTCAAGAGTTTAACTTGTTTAAGGTTGCGCAATTATGGGGAATAATTTCACATATTATTCCAGTAAGATGACTGAAAAAATATGTAGGGCAGATAGCAACAGGCCTGCTATTCAAATCCCTGAAGTTTAGGAGGAAACACAGATGAAATAAAATATAAATGATAAAAGAAATAAACTCCTAAAAAACATTAACTTAAACAGCACCTAATGAAGATAAAAGATAACAAATTCTAATCAGCATTAACAGAAACTGTAATCTGGTGTTTGAAATAACGACTCGCCATCTATGTTTTATTAACTGAATGATGCGATACATATAGGAAAGCTTTAGGGTTACAATTAAGCAATTGAATTAATCAAGTCATATCCTATTCGAATCCAAAAATTAAACAGGATCAGATCCTAATCTTCTAAACAGAAATATATTAAATATGATATGATATGACATTAATTAAATAAATCACACTTGAATAGATTATTTATATGGGCTGGGCCTATTTTCTAACACTCCCCCTTTAAGCTGGAGAATAGATGTTCATCATTCTCAGCTTAAAGGTTAAGTAACTTGGGTTTGGCCATTGATTTGAGGAGTATATCTGCTACTAGTTGTCTTGTAGGTATATACTTCACTTCCACAAATTTTCCTTCAATCTTCTCATTTATGAAATGATGATCAGTTTCAACATGCTTCATCCTATCATGGTGACCATATTGTAACATAAAACCTTCATGTGTCCATCATAACTCATGTTTGACTCCTTAAAGAGCCTTTCAAACCACAAGCCTTTGCATAAGCCTAGAGCTAACGCTCTAAGTTCTGCTTCTGCACCACTACGGGAGACTATGGGTTGCTTCATACTCTTCTAAGTAACCAAATTTCCCCATACAAATGAGGAATAACCTGTGGGGGATCGTCTATCAGTGATGGAACCTACCCAATTCGTGTCCCTGTAAATTTCAATTCCCTTGTGGGCTCCCTTTCTGATGTAAAGTCCTCTGCCAGGTGTAAGTTTCAAGTATAGCAAAATCCTAAAAACTGTTGTCGATGTCAAATATTTCACTTAACATGCACTCAGATCATAATTCAAGAATTATTTGCTGTGACTAAGCATTATATATTCATACTTGTGTTGTTGATCTCTAGCTTCAATCTGTTATCAAAATCTTATATAAAGAAAACCATGCTGTATAGTGTTACTTGCTAGGTTTTCTAAAACTTTTCAAGTAGCAATATCAGACACTTTACCTTTTATCCAACTCCATTTTTATTTATTTAGGATTCCATTCATTTTTTTCTAACTGTGCTCATAATTTGTCAAAGGCGCCAAATTGCTGTACCATTAGAAGTTGGGTTCAAACGCTTCATTTACTATTTGTGGAGTCTTGATTTAAATTATATTGACCACTACAACCATTGAGAATGGGAGGGAATATGTCATTCATCTTCAAGATTGCTAGCACCCACAAATTTTCTTTTATTTATGCCTTGCTGATGGTAGATTAATATATTATATATCCGTTATTAACACCTTAGCTGTATGATTGTTCGGTGCTAAGATTGGAGTAATATAATATAGAAAAGTAATGGTACAGAGCCTCCAAACTAATCAGCCAGTTGGCCAATTTGTTGATTTTTTTATAAAAATGGAATAACTAGTATTTGAAAGTCATGTGCTTTGTTTACCAAAATCCCTCCCAGTCTTAATGTCTTGAATAGAGTGGGCTCTCTGTTTCATTAGAGGAACAAAGGAGATGCCCTTATCTCTTTTTTGCAGTCTTTACATTATATGATTTCTTTAGTTTCTTTATATAACTAAACAACCCTGCAATAGCAGGTTGAAACATCAATAGATTCTGCACCTTCATTGTCATTGCTTGCGCCATTTGATTTTGGTTCACAATATTGGAAAGCTCCACCTAGTGCTTCCTCTGTTGAATTTGGAATTGCCCTTGGTGACCTTTCTGATGTTAATGGGGTTATATTGATGGTCAGTCCATGTGGCTACTCCTTGGTTGATGCTCCTATTGTAAGTCCGCATTTTCCATGTGTTCTAGTTTTCTTTTAATTGTTTATTGAATTTATAAATAAAATCTGGAAGGATTATGTTGGTGCAGGTGCAAATCTGGGCAAGTAATAAAATACACAAGGAGGAGAGATCATTTATGGGGAAATGGGATGTCCAATCTCTGATTAAGAATTCCTCAGAATTTAGTGGGATAGAAAAGTCAGGAAGAGAACATAAAGTTCCTAGACATGTAAATTTTGCTTTCAGAAATTCGATTCGATGCCGAATAATTTGGATAATGTTAAGCCTTCAGCGACCTGGTTCAAGTTCATATAATCTTGAAAATGACATTAATCTGTTGGCTCTAGAGGAGAACCCCTTTTCCAAAGTAACTCGACGAGCCTCTTTTGAAGGATCTGCTGGAAGTGAACCCTGTCTTCATGCCAAGAGGATTTTAGTAGTTGGAAGCCCTGTTCGAAAGGAAGTTGATATGAAGTCACAGCAAAGCACTGACCAGTTGAACCTGAGGAGCTGGTTAGAGAGATCTCCACAATTAAATAGATTCAAGGTACACTATGATTTGTTCTTAGAGTTTGTTCTATTATTTCATTCATATCAAATATTTAAGTGATGAACCTTTTGTTTAGGTTCCAATTGAGGCTGAGAGGTTATTGCACAATGATCTAGTTGTAGAGCTGTATCTGTCTCCTGTTTCGCCCTTGCTTGCTGGATTTCGCCTTGATGCTTTTAGTGTGATAAAGCCTTGGGTTACTCATTCACCCACTTCAAATCTTCATGGCCAAAATATTTTGGCACTTATGGATGATAGATACATCTCCCCAGCTGTGTTGTATATACAAGTATCTGTTCTCCAGGTACTCATTAGACTAACTTATACTGCTTTATGTGTTCCTCTGGTTTGTGTATATCAACAGAAGACCTATCAATTTCTGTGTTTTTAAAAATTCTGATTTTGTAGATTTCATTTCTTCCCCTGACAATAATTCCCTGGAGCATGCTGTGCTTGGGTATGCTGAATGTAGCTCGTACAAAGATTGCATGTACTTATAAGATTGCTTCTAATATATTTAAGGTCAACTTTCTGAATATATTTTACTTTCTTAAAAAAATCCCAGGTCTAACTTTTTGTTTATCAATTGCAATAAAAGAAAATATAATTATAGATTGTTCATTTCCCTCATTCTAGACTTAGTCGAATTTGCTAATATTTACAAGTCGATGCCATTGTGCTGTGATTTCTTCTGTACCTAAAAATGGTCAAGAGATAAGAAGAAAAAGTTGTCTTTTTAGTTTGAGCATCAATAAGCCTTATTCCACTAAATGAGATCGATTATATAGATTGCATGATGTCATTATGCTCTATCACTAAACAACCCTTTAGATATATGATTCACCAATAGATCCTGTTCAATAATTTTGAGTGCCCTTCTTGGTCTCCCTTTACATCTCTTCACTAGTGCTTCCATTAGCCTTCTTTGCATATATTGGAATCATCTTAAAAGATTTTTTTACCATTTTCTGTTCAATAGATGTCATTCTAACTTTTCCTAGTATACAATCATCACAAATCTTATTTTTGTTTTTATATGACCATTTGTCCATCTCAACATCTTTATATCTGCTATCCCAATTCTTTATCTTCAATGCTTTTCACTGCCATATGACATCACTCGACTTATAGCAGTTAAAAAATTTCTCTTTAAGCTTTTAGGTACCCTGTAATCACAGTAACTCCTTATGCTTTCCTCCATTTCAACCACTCAGCTTCTATCAATATCTCCATAAATTTCACTATTATTTTGCAATATCAATACTAGATGTCAGAACTTTGACACTTCTGGTATGGTATGATCTCAAATTTTTACTTCCAAATCATTTCTAACTTGTCTTTTGTTAAATTTGCAATGCGTATATTTTGTTATGCTTGTGGAGATTTAAAGGATTAAAAGTAGAGGGGAAAATTTTCAAAATATTATTAATCCTTGAATGAATGAGAATATTTTATATAGGTAACAATATAAACTAATAGACTAAATTTAGAGTCTATCATAATCTTAACATCTCAGATTTATTCTAAGATATGATAATTTAATATTTAAATCTAATCCTAAATAATATCTAAACTTAATTTTAGATAATTAATTAAATAACTAATAAAATATAATATTAATTAATAATCAGTTCTAAACTGTAACATCTCAACACTCCTCCATAAGCTGGATCTATAGTTTGAATACTTGTGATTCTCAACAATACTCCGACTTAGTTGAGAACCCTTTTGATTCCAAAGTCCTTCTTTATCACTCAAGTTTAACATGTGTTTTGTACTCTTGAATTGGAACTATATCATCTACCAAGTACATGCTCTTGGTGCCTCTTGATGTACTCAATCATAATGTCTAAAACAATATCAAACGAGCATGGACTTAAAGAAGATCCTTGATATAGACTGAGCAGGTAGATCAAGAAAATGCTCTAATTCTTATTGAACAATATTGGATACAATATATACACTGAATCTAGGCTAGAAACCCAGAGCAGAGAACAAAATCCTATCTTTGCCTATTTACACATTAATGAGGAGAAGGAAAAAGGAAATAAATATAATCATATTAATGTTAATTGATCTGGAGATTTCCACATGGACTAATCTATGTAGAAAAATAATTTGTCTCACCTCACACTATTTGTTGTCCTCTCATGCATATCCTTTACAGCTGTAATATAAGCAACTTGAATACCCATATTTTTTAAGGCTGTCTGTAGCATTTATCTTGATATTCAATCATAAGCTTTTTACAGATTAATGAAAACCATATGTAAGGCTCCTTCTTTACTCTAGTATTTTCTTAATCATTTCTTAATCAATGCTCAATCACTATTTCTTATAGTATTATAGTATGGCTTATACTTGTATACAGGCACCAAAGTGCTTCTCTTATAGTATGGCTTATAGTATTATAGTATGGCTTATACTTGAAATATGCACAGTTTTGGATATCTCTCTTATACTTGTATACAGGCACCAAAGTGCTTCTCTTCCATTCCTCTAGCATTTTTCTTGGACCTCAAAATCCCATTAAATAGCTCAGCAAGACAGAGAATACCCTTCAGTCATAGACACTTCCACATTTCAATAGGAATACTGTTTAACATCAATGGCTTTACTATTGTCCATTTTCTTAAGAGCTTTTTCTACCATCATCCACCTGTCTTTAATATCTTCATCCGTAATAAGAACTCCTATTCTTATTTAGCCCAAATCTCTTGATTTCCTTTCCTTATTCTTTGCAATTTTTTTTTTTTACTCGTTCTTGATCCCTAAATCCTTGTAAAAGTCCTAAAACACTTCAGATTGTGCCTCGCACACTGCCTTCTTTGTCTCCTTTCTAGTTGTCCCAATTTCTAGTGCTATTGAACAAATGCGAGGCTTTGAAGCACTCCTTTTTGTGTTTGACTTTTTACTACACGCTTTTATTACACCACCAAGATTCTCTATTGTTAGGTCCAAAACATTTGATTCTCCCAGAATTGCTATAGCAACCTTCCTAACACCCTTAGCCATCTCATCCCTGTTCTCTTAGCACTTCTTTGTGACTCTCTAATCATCTTCCTCTAGCAGTTCTCTCTTGAAAGTCGTTTAGCTTCCACCATTTGATCTTTAGGATTCATAACTTTTTTTCGCTCTTAACAAGCACATCAATCGCCAAGACCCTGTGCTATAAAATCCAATTCTGTCAAGGAATGACTTAGCAATATTTAGAGCCTTCTATCTAGAGCTTTTTTACAAGGAGAATGATTTAGCAATTTAATGGCAGTTTGGTCCCAAAAATATTTTGTTGATAGATAAATTGCAAATATTTATTCAGTTGCAAATATAGAAACCTTAGTTGCAAATTATTGGGATTGATTTAGTAGACTTAAATGTTTGATTTGCAATTAACACTCCCATATTTAAATTGTCTGAATCTATATTTCCACAAAATCTTTTGAGATCAAAAATTAAATTTTGGGACCTAAGTTTTATTCTCTCTTTCTTACCAAAAAGAAGTTAATTTGCAACCTTGAGGCTCTACTCTTGTATGTAAGTGCCCTCTTGCTTCTTAAAACAAGTGTTGGAAATCTTAAAATTATATATCAATTAAAAGTCAAGAATAGATTGCCCTTTTTCATTAAATTTCCCAAAATCAAAACTACGTGAGTTCTCACATATGGTCCTACATCGCCTCTAATGTGCCTCCCTCTGATGCCCTTTGTAAAGCCTTAACCTCCAAAATGTTGTTTTTTTTTTCTTTTGATCATGAGATTTTATATTAAATGAGTGACATTTTGTATCTTACGGAGTTACAGTTATGAAATGGTGCGGTTTTGAATTTTTCATGATTTTTAGAAGAAAATAAATCAAAACTACACAATTTTAGATTTTTTTTTTTGAAAAATTGTAAAAAATTGAAAGCTACACTATTTCATCACCAATTCACCACAAGAGATCAAAATGTTTCTCTTTTTATGTAGAATCTAATAATCAAAAGAAAAAAACATTTGAAAGGTTGGGGCATTACAAAGGGTATTAGAGGGAGGCACATGGCCATTAAGTTCCCGGCCAATGAAAATCCTTATTCTGTGTGGAATGCCTTGAACCAACTCCTCCATATATTTTCCTTGAGGCGTGCTTTTGTCCCTACTTGAGGTGCATAGGCACTTATGATATTGATAGTATCACTCACAACAATCATTCTTAAGAAGATCTTATCCTCAATTCTTCTCAACCATAATGTCAACCCCAATCTTTGCTTTGACTTTCCCTATGTACCAAAGTTTAACTTGTCGAGTCAAGCTTCATATCCTTTTCTTCAACGCATTTAGTTTCTTGAAGGTACATGATGCTAACTTTTCTTCATATCATTACCTCTACTACCTCCACTAAAGTCCCAATATTCCAAGTATTAAACTTGATATTGCTCTCCTAGACTAACTTCTTTACTCACATTTGTCCAAGGTGCTAATGTAGCAGCTCCGGCCCCTTTAACATATAGTGTGTTACTTCTAGGCAATGACTTAGCATTAGCACAATAACATCTTTGATCCATCTCAGTTTTACTTGGCTATCAAGAGCCTATCACAACCCTCCTTCTTCATTTAGGTTTGAGACTGGCTATAAAACATAAACGGAGCCGTAGTTTGATTTCGAATGAAGAATTAAGGAAAAGGCGTCCTTTGTCTGTCAAATGACGATTTTTTTTCTCTCTGTCTTCCTCTGGGCTCTAACAGTTATGTTTGTTGGTCATAGAGGTTGCAAAGGTGTTTATTTTCTTGAGATTCTTCATTTTTATGACCTTTGGTAAGATATGCTACTAGAGGCATTTTTTTAACACAAGGTACAGTTAGCATTCTGCATCTGTAATGTTTCTCTCCGTTCATGGTGTGACATTGGACCATTTGGCTTTTTTTTCTTCCTATTAGCAAGACTTAACTGAGTTATGTTGTGAAGATGTGGGCAAGATAGTATGCATCAGTGCATGAATTTTTTTTGTTTACATTACTCGCGAACCTGAGAGGTTGCACTGATTGAATTATTTCCTTTTTTTGGATATTGTGTACAACTATCTATTTCATTAGCAAATGTGTGGGTTTTGCCACTTTTTGAAGATCTGATAGTGAGATTGACTGCAGGAATACCAAAATATGGTACCCATCGCTGATTACCGACTACCAGAGGCTAAGGCTGGAACACCGATGTACTTTGATTTCCCCAGGCAGATACAAACTCGAAGAATTTCATTCAAACTTGTTGGAGACGTTTCAGCTTTTATAGATGACCCCTCTGAACAAGATGATTCTGGTATTATTTCTCCATTGGCCGCAGGACTATCATTGTCCAGTAGAATTAAGTTATATTACTATGCGGATCCATATGAGCTCGGGAAATGGGCTAGCCTCTCAGCAGTTTGATTCCTACTCCACATATTTTCGTATTCATTAATTGCTCGTGCAGCCATATTCAATATTTGTTGTATTATTCAATATAAAGTTATATTTACTGATGTAACAGTAGGTGTATTGTGTTGGCAAAATTAATTTCATTATGCATTGTGAATGTTAGTTCTCGCAATTTTGGCGGTTAGGTGAGGTGAGAATTTGGACAGAGGTCCCAAGTATAGGTACTCTTTTCTGTACTAATTATAAAGAATGTTCTCCTAAAATTGATACAGATAGTAAATAACTGATACGAGTTCAATTATTACTGTCGTCGTGAGTATTCTTTTAATAGGCGATTTCATAAATATCTTATAAGTATTTTTTGAATTTTAGAGTTGTCTTAACTTTAATGAGGAATTAATGTCGAATATATTTAAAATTATTAAAAAAAAATTATAAGAATTTTTTTAATACTAATTATAAGATTTTATTGACTTTGTTAGATATATTAAGAAAATTAGATAAATTATTTTAAAGTATTTATATTTATTTTTTATTAAATTAATCTATTTGATTTATAAATTATTTATTTTAAATAGATTATGTAGTATATTATATTATTAAATAATTTTTTTAATTTTTTTAATCTCTTTAAAAAAATTAGAAAAATCTTATAATTAAAATTAAAGGTAGTGTTAATTTTAAATAATTAAAAATATATTTTTTAAATTTAAAAAATTAAAATAAAATTTAGTACAAATATAAAACAACATAATTTAACTTATTATTATACAGAATTACATTTTCATTAGTTTTTTTGTCTAAAAAACTCACACGTATGTCTCCCTAGTAATTTAGTCTATAATTCATTTGATTTAGTTGATGATTTGATTTACATCAAACTCAAGCAAATTTACGCTGGAAATATCCAAATGCATGTATGTTGCATACATAACTCAGGCTGAATTTGGTATATAATGATTTTTTTATTGTTTTTAATGTTCAAGAGATTTTTTTCGTTAGTGAGTTACTCCTAATGGAAAGCTTTTAACTTGTAAGTTGTCAATACTCAATTTTCAGTACGTTACCTTTGAAAATTTAAAATTATTTTATTTTTCTAAAATCATTTATATAAATATGAGTAATTAACACTGTTCATGTTTGAAATTTGATTACAAAATTAAATTTATAATTAATAATACAACAAACACTGGCAAAACCACGGGTGATATAGATAAATTTACAATTACGATTGCCCTCGGATTTTACACGTGGATAGAAATGTGAGATTGCGGCAGAAGCAGATAGATAACACCCGTCTTTACTTGAGCATCTCAACAATGGCTTCCATCCCCTCCTGTACCACCCACCAAACCATTTCTTCCAAATCCCTCGCTTACCCTCTCTCCTTCGCAAAATTGGACTCTCGCTTCCTCGCTTTTACGACCAAAGTCGGTTCCCTCAAACTCACCTCTGGAATCGGACCCTCCAATGGCTCTAGAGCCAAGTGCTGGTTCAAATTCGGTAAAAACGGCGTCGATGCTGAAGGAGCTGGAATTTATGGCAGCCAATCCCGCGATGATTTCGATAGAGACGACGTTGAACAAGTGAGCACCCAGAATTCCTCTTATTTCGAACTTTTGATTGCTCTATCCGGTTTCGTGTTACTGGCCCTGGCTTTTATGGATACGATGTTCATAGATGGTCATCGTTTTGATATTTTATGGATTCATATCATAGATGAGTACTGAGTATGGAAAATGATGTTGGTTAGATAGACATTTTGTGGTTGTTCTTCTGCTTAGGTGGAGGGTTCTTCATGGCTTTCTTGTCGATTTGCATTGTATGAGATTATTATGTGAAAATTATCTCATTTTGCTTTACAAGCCTATGTGGCATGCAGAAAGATTAAGCAAGACTAATGTAGATTATTTAGATTCTTTTTTTTTTTATCCTGCATTATGGTGGATCATGAGAGATTAGGCGGGAAAAATCTCATTTTTCTTTTCAATTCCATATGAAATGCAAGAGAAAAGGCTGTAGTCTGTAGTCGTGAACAACATATTCATGCTTCTATGTCAGAGTAGGTTTATATGAGAATTTGATGGATTAGCTCTGTTTTGGACATCCGCACCAATGAAGATAGATCGGTTATTTTTTATCTTCTTTTTCCGCTTGCTGCAGAGCTGGAAGATTTAGGATTTAGGTTGGGACTGATATGAATCTGGGATCAATGCATCCTCAAAGTTATTTAAATTATTTAATATGTTGCGTCGATTTAGGTTGGGATTGATATGTAAATTTTTCCTTCCTTATATTTTTCACGACATCTAACTGAAAACAAATCAGTGATTTTTCTGCTTGTTCTGTAGTCATTTTTGGAGCATTCCATTTGATATGATGGTGATAAGAACATAATTATAATATTTCTGATGTTATCTTTCCCAGTACTTCAACTACATGGGGATGCTTGCTGTTGAGGGATCATACTCGAAAATGGAGGCTCTTTTAAATCAGGACATCCACCCGGTGGATATCTTGTTTATGCTAGCTACCTCAGAGGGTGACAAGCCGAAGCTGGAGGAACTCTTGAGAGCTGGAGCCAAGTATGATATCAAAGATGCAGATGGACGAACGGCGCTTGATATGGCCAACGATGAAATTAGAGATTTCATTCTTAGTTTTTTAGTCCAGAAGGCTTGACTAGTTTGTTCTCTTCGCATGTCATACAGCTATTTACATTGTGCCAACTTTAAAATTCGAACTATGCTTTATAGTTTTGAATTATTGAACTCAATCATTAATTAGTCTGCAAGATATGAGAATCTGATTATGTTTCATTCTAAAAATCCTGGTCTTAATATTATCAAATTTAGTGAAGCATTCATGAATTATTTCAAAAAACATCCACATATGTAATTGGTTTATTTGGATGGTAAGTTGTATGTTTGACTTGAAGGTTCAAAAGTAGAAGCTTATAGTTATAGGGCCAAGACTCAAATTTGCTTAGGTGCAGTAATCACTCTATAGTCAAAAGTGTACTCCTCTTCTAATTTTTAATATAAAATAAAAGTTATAAAAAATTTAAATAAATTAAAAAATTAAATAAATTAATTAATTATAATTAAATTTAACTTCTCAAAATAAATTCATATAATATATTCTTTAATCTATCTAAATTAGTCAACTAATTTTTATATTAGTTATAATTAATTAATTTATTTAATTTTTTTAATTTATTTAAAATAGTCAATTATCTCTTATATTTAAAAGAAAAAGAATATAATATTTTTTTATTTAAAAATTCTCTGCTAACAATTTACAATTCAACTAGTATATCCTAAATTTATAAGTAGATGTGTTTTTTTTTACACTAGTTGTGGTGTAAATTAAACTAATTTGAAAATTTACAAGTCATTTTTATGAAATTTATAACTAAACTATTGTATCAAATATTTATAAGTGAATACGTTTTTTCCCTACTTGTTCTCCAAACTAAACTAGTGTGATAATTTAAAAGTTCTCCAAAATTTACTAGCTCTATTTTAAAAATGTAAAACGAAGCTATTATTAAAATAAAAATAATATTTCTTAATTCTTTATTGGTGCCGTGGCCAGCAACAGTGATATGATGATTGGTCATAGCCAAGCAAAAAATATACTCCTCCGGTTTTAATATAAAATATTTTAATTTATTTAATTTGATTAAAAAATTAATTAAATTAGTTAATATAATATATTTTATCTAAAATACCATAATTATCTTCTTTAACTCTATCCCTCTATTACTACATTATTATTCAGAGAATATCAACAAAAAATAATTTAAGAAAATTTAATAAATATAAAAAATATATAAATTATTATACAAGTAAGTAACGATGCTACTCTCTTAGCATTTATTTATTTGTAATTTTATTACCAAAGGCTTATTTGTAATTTTTCCTATTTTCTAATCTTCACATTGACAAAAGTTTAAGGGGAAAAAAACAAAAAACAACCATATGAATTTAAAAATAATAAAATAGATATATGAATATCTAAAAAGACATATTGGATATAATGTTCAATTTGTCTTTTATAAATTTAGATGAAAAGACTAAATTATCTTTAAAGCATTTGAAAAAAAGGGGAGAATGAAGCTCATAACGTAACATATTGTTAAGGGATTTATAACTCGTCTAATGGGATTTGTAATTTCAACAATGATATTTGCAAATCGAATAATGGGATTTATAACTTTAACCATGGGATTTACAACTTTAACAATGATTTTTACAACTAAAATTGTAATCTATTGCTAATAAAAATTGTAACTCCTAGAATAGAATTTACAACTTCAATAATGACATTTATAATTAAAATTAGAACATATTGCTAATAAGATTTGTAACTCCTATAATAGTATTTAAAACTTCAATAATGACATTTACAATTGAAATTGTAAACTATTGCTAATAGAATTTATAACTCCTATAATATGATTTATAACTTAAATAATGACATTTACAACTAAAATTATAACCTATTGCTAATGGAATTTATTACTCCTATAATAGAATTTGTAACTTCAATAATGACATTTACAATTAAAATTGTAACTTATTGCTAATGGGATCTGTAATTCCTGTAATAGTATTTGCAACTCGTTTAATGGGATTTACAACTCTAACAATGAGATTTGTTACTCCTGCAATGTCATTTACAACTGAAATTATCACATATTGCTAATGGAATTTGTAACTTTAACTATATAATTTGTAACTTCTATAATGACGTAAAAAAAGTCTTTTAGAAGGAAAAGTTGGTCAATCATCAAATTAAATCAATTCTTCAGTCTTTAAAACCTAACCCTTTCATCCCATTACTAATTTATTTTCTATTACTTATTTTTTTCACTAGTTTACTTTAATATGACTTTCCCACATTTTTTTACTATTTTTCTAGGATCAATCATTCATTCACATCCTCTATTCTTTAGGAATTTATTTCTTGACAACTCCAATTAGATTGCTTCTTTTTTATTGTGACTTTATCTATTTTCTTGAGCAAACCCAATCATGGGGAATTGTTCAAATAGGGTGAAATTCAAATTTAATAGCAGAGTATTTGAAATGACGGCTATTACCTTTATTAACGCGGGCCAAAATTCTATTTTTGAAGCAATGTTCGATGAGAGTTAAAACCTAATCTCCTGTTTTATTCTGAGTTTCATTCTCCAGTTTTTTCTTCAAATGTTTATAGGGTCTTTTAGTCTTTTTACCCAAATTATAAAAGATATATTAAATCTTATGTCCAATCTATCTTTTTAAATATTCATATACTCAAATTATTATTTTTAAATTTATATAATTATTTATTGTCTTTTTTCTAAAGTTCAACAAGGGCCACTTTATGAGTCATAATGCCCCACCTTCAATTTTAAGTTGACTGGTGGGTATGAAAATAGGCTAAAGTATATATTTATCATTTATATTTTTATTAAGTTTTATTTTAATTTTTTAAATTTAAAAAATATATTTTTAATTCTTTAAATTTAATATCATCAATCTCACTAATAAAAAATATCGAATCAAAGAATTAAAAATGCTGACTCATTAATTAAATGTTAATAAAATATGTCTAAACTTTAATTCTTTAATAAAAATAATAATTTAAAAATATTAAAATATAAACATATGTGTTTAATTATATAATTATTATTTAAGTTTGATGAGTTAATATTTTTTTAAATGAAGTTAACAATATTAAGTTTAAAGGATTAAAAATATATTTTTTAAATTTAGAGATTAAAATAAAATTTAATATAAATATAAATAACTAAACGCCTACTTTAGTAAAAAATAAATAAAAATAAATTTTAAGACTATAAATTGATTTTAACCATTGTTTTTAATCCGCATGATTGAGTTAAAAGTACTAATGAATATGAACGGAGGGGTGAATTGCTTTCCGTTATGGTTTTAGAGCCTATTGCTATTGATTTGAATTTTTTTTTTAGAAATGACAATTCGGTCTCAGGAAGAGAAAATGACACTTAATATATGGGAGTAAATGTTAAACTTTAAAGAAATAACAAAAAATTTAAGCATAATTAATTCCATTTTAAAATTTAACAATTTTTTTAACTTTATTCTTATTTAATATATATTATATTCCATAAAAATAAAGTTTATAAAATAAATGAAAGTTAAAAGTGTATATTTATATACAAAATTTAATAATATAATTTATAAATAGAATTAAAAAATATTTTCTTTCTATATTATAAATAGGATTAGAGAAGTATTATAAAATAAATTTTTCTATTAATAATTAAGAATATACTCCCTCTACTTCAAAATATAAGGTAAAAATAATTAAATCATATAACTCAAAAAGCTTGTTAAAATTAGTTAAAGACAATAAATATATAAAATAATAATTTTTTTTTAAAGTACCTTTATTTATAGAGTTTGTGAGTAAGAGAGAAAATGAGTAGAAAAAGAAAGGTGAGAGAATAAATAAAAAAATAGATATAGAAAAGATATAATTAATTAAGAATAAAATTTAAAAAAATTATTAAATGATTAGACAAATTCTAACTGTAGTTTATATTAAAAAATAAGCGCCTTCACAAAAGTACTCTTTATATTTTGAATTGGAGGCAGTATAATTCGAATGTTTCTTCTTTTTTTCTAAATGGAGTTAACAGGTACTACTATACTTATACTTAAGTAAGCTCAAGTCATGAGTCAAAAGCGATATAAGGCTCCAAATTAGTATTGGGAGAAATTTAGCTGGTGTGTGTGTGTGTGTGTTTGATCTTATAAAGAAGAAAGGCTATGGTGCTAGTGCGAATTTCTAAGAAGATAAAAAATGTTGGGTCTAAGACTTATGGTGAAAATATTCTACAGGGTAACTGACCAAAACTAGGCTCCAAAGGTGCTGAGCATAACAATGGCAGTCCATCCTTTACAGAGAAGCTTAAAGATGTTGATAGAAACAGTGAACATTCTGAGGATGACATGGGAGGGGATGCTGATTTGCTTTCAGATGATAGTATAACAAAGTCTCCTAAACACGCTAAGGAACATGAAAATGATGAGCCCTTATGCAGACCCAACATGAAAATCGGGGATCTCGTTGTGGAGGCTCAGCCACACACCACGGACAATAACGATGTAGCTCAAAATGTATTTGTTCAGGAGGTAGAAACATCACGATCATGGTAACGCATTCAAAAGGGAAAAAAGGGGATAACAAAAAAAAAAAAAGAATCTAGAGACTAGAGGGTACAGAGAGAGTATGGTGTGCTTGGCACCAAACAAGAATAGTGAAGGTCAGGGGTTACGGAAGAGGAGTGAGAAGATGACCCGTGAAATGCTTCAAGATGAGATCAAAATCGGCGAAATACTCATGATAACACTGGAGGAGAGCAATGGAGAGAATTTTAATACGGGGGATATACAAACTACAAAGTGATACAAAGGAGGCAATTAGGGTTAAGGAGAAAAGGACTCATGCAATATTAGATGAGGCCCAATCAGCACAAGCCCAATTACCTTCTAGTGACATTAGAATTGAACAGGTGAACCTAGAATTGGGTCTGAGAATATGAGCCCATGTCTCATTGTTGATGAAGAAATTGTGAATAGTATTGAGAGTATAGTCCCAGAGACCCAATTTTCATATGGGTCCTAATTGGGCTTATGAATTCCTTTAAAAGGCTTTTTGTTTTATAGATAATTTATTATATTAGAATATAAGAAGAGCTTATCATAATGGCTTTTTCATAAACTTAAAGTTAGTGTGCACTAGCCTAAAGCCAAGTCTTAAGTGTTGATAGAAACCAAGTGTGATCAGGAAGCTCCCTTTCGAACTCTTCATGCCTTGGGGTATGACTTTATCAAAGTTATTCTTAATACATATCGTTCTGGTGGTTTAGTTGCTGTTTGGAGAAGTGATTTGATTAAAGTTTCAGTATTTGTTTAAAATTGCCAATTCTTTCACCTCTACTATGAAATTGCAGGACGCTCTTCTTTTCAATTAATAGTAGTATACCCTATTCCTTATTGAAATCTTCATCCAGTGCTATGGAATGAATTGAGGAATTTATTTGCTATTATTGTTACTTTTTGGGTCGTATTTGGAGACTTAAATGGTATTTTTTTTAACCTTATGATAGAATTGGGGGTGTTGGTTAGTAGAGTTAACTGGTTCCTAGACAGAGTGAGAGATTTACGTGAAATTGTCCTAAAATCGCTAGGTGTTCTCATTTATATGAAATATTAGATCTAACTTTGGCAAATTCCCAATTCCTACATCTTCTTTCATATTGATATGTGAAAGTATTGTCTAGAACTCAATTTTCTGATCATAATCATATCGTCCTATAATTTTAGTCTCATTCATATGATGGTATAATTAAACCCTTCCATTTTGAGGCTACATGGCTTATCATAAGAATTTTAAAGATTTTCTTTCAAATTCTTGGATTGATAATGTTGATTTTAACAAGTCATTGGAAGATTTTGGTATCTCTCTTGTTGATTAGAATAGAAATATTTTCAGCTTTGTGGAAAAAAAAAGAACTTTGTTAGGTCATTTGAGTGGTATCCAAAGTTCTCTAACTTATATACACTCAACATTTTTAATAGACTTGAAAAAGAATTACAAGCGGAGTTAGATGACATTATGAAATTATAAGAGATTAAGTGGTTTTAAAAAGCCATGAATAATTGGATCATTAAATGTCATTGGAATACTTGCTATTACCAACTGAAAACTAACATGCAAAGAAGGAGAAATAGAGTTTTAACTCTTGAATATGACAATGACAATTAGATAGAGGATGAATATGAGTTGATTTCTTTGGTGATAAATTACTTTAAAAATCTATATAATTTTGATGAAAATACTCCCTATACTTTACAAACAGCGTATAATTTTCCATATGATGTTAAAACTTGGCTAATAAATATGTTTCATGAGGAGATTAAGGAAGCACTGTTTTTTATGGGTTCTTATAATGCCTTTGGTATTAATTGTTTCTCTCCAATTTTCTACCAAGTTAATTGGAATAAAGTGGGTAAGTCTTTATGAAAATTTGTTAGAACAACTTTTGAGAGAAGGTCTATGGAGGATAATTCGAACAAGATTCTTATCTCACTTATATCAAAGAGGGATCATCCTAAAATGGTATATCATTTTAGACCTATTTCTTTATGTACCATGCATTATAAATGCAGAACTAAGGAGTGTTATGGATGATCTCATTTCTCCTTTTCAGTCTAGCTTCATAAAAGGTAGGTACATACATGATAATATTATAGTTAGACAAGAAGGCATGCATATCATGAAGAAAGCCAAAGGTAAAAATGGTTTAATAACCCTAAAGATCAATTTATATAAGGCCTATAATCGTATATGATAGGACTTTCTATAACAACTACTTAGTAATATTATGTTTGATTCTGTTTTTATCAATCTTATTATGAACTATGTTACATATGTCTCATATCATGTATTATGGAATTGATCTCAAACTGAGTTTTTCTATCCCAAAAGAGGTCTCCAGTAAGGAGATCATATCTCATTGATTTTGTTTGTTCTCTATTTGGACAAATTATCCTATCTTATTAGTGATGCAGCGAATGTTGGTCACTAATGGTGGTCCTTCCATTTATCATCTAATGTTTACATATGACCTTTTTCTATTTTGGAGTAGTTTCTAAAAAGCAAGCAACATGTATGATGGATTTCTTAAACAACTTTTGCTTAGCATCGGGAGATAAAATTAGTAAGAGCGAGTCTTTAATATTTTTTTCTCCAAAGGTTCTTGTTAATATCTTTCTCTCCAAAGGTTCTTGTCAACACTAGAAGGAGGATTCATGAGATAATTGGTATAGTTGTATCTACTGATATAGGAAAATATCTGGACTTTCCAATTACTAGAGGGAAGAAAGCCAGAGATAATTTTTAGTACATCATTGATATGGTGAAATTTAAACTTACTACATGGAAAGAAAATAGTCTTTCAATGGCTAATCTGATTACCTTGGCCAAATTAGTTTTGAGTTCTATACCTATCTATCCAATGCAAGTCTCTAACATATCAAGCTTGGTTTGTCTTGAAATAGAGAGGTTACAAAGGAATTTTATACTGGGAAATAACCAAAACTCGCATGGATTTCATCCTATAGGATGGAACCAAATTGTTTGCCTAAACTACATGGAGGTCTCAGGTTCAAGCAATTAACATCCTTTAATCGGACTTGAGGAGCCAAAATAGCTTTAGACTAAAGGACTATGGGAAGATATACTGTTACATAAATATATGCTAGCGAATTATGAGAATTTACTTGCTATAAGGAAGGGTGATTCTATTTTATGGAAGTTCATTTCTCAATAGCAATAAGTCATTGAATGAGGTATGAGATGGCATATAAGAAATTGGCAACTGATTAACTTTTTTATGAATAATTGGCTTTTTCCTGATAAAAGGTTAAAGGAATTGTGTCTTTAGCCATATACAAGAGAGGAATTCTATGATACTTGGGATTTCCAAAAGCTTTCTACACTTATCCCAAGCAATATTTTTCAGAGATTAATCAGCATGCTACCCCCATGTCTAATGCAAGTAATGATTTAATAGCATTGAATGCTACTAATGAGGGTATTTTTACCGTTAAAAGTGCCTTTTTTAATTGAAAAACAATATGCTAATTCTTGCATCGCTACTTACAAAGATATTTGAAAATAGATTGGGGCATATAATATTTGAATATTTATATCCATAGTTTTTAATAACTGCCTATCCACTAATACTTGGAAAAGTAAACGTCGTCTACTAATGATTTATGTCACTAATGCAACAACAATACTAAGGATATTCTTCATATTCTCCGTGATTGTACTTATGCTAGACAACTTTGGATTCGCTTAGTCTACCCAGGTATTATCTTCCTTCTTTAGAATTCCATTAAAAAAGAGTTAGGATAAAATGGTATTAGGAATTGTAGACTAATATGAGGAGTGTCAATTTGGGAGGAATCAAACTACTTGTGATGATGATTTCATAAGGCCTATAGACCCTCACACAATTATATTGCAAACCTGGAAGTGTTTTATACAAATTCAAGATGAACATTTAACTAATAATTTAATTTCATCAACTCCTCTCGGATGACAACCTTCCCCTTCGTAAATGTTGTTGGGGGCACTAACAACATCTCACAATAAAGCTGGATGTAGCGGAGTGCTTTGGGATCATGCATGAAATTTGGTTGCTAGTTTTACAAACACATTTGGATCTTACAGTGTAATTGAAATAGAACAATGTGTTGTTTACGAAGATTTAAGATTAGCATAAATCTTGGATTTAATAAAGTTATTTTTAAATCCAATGCTGAGTATCATTGAAATGTTGAAAAATAAGAATGACAATATTGTTTACAGCTTGTTAGTTTCACAAATTCACAATTTATTAGAACTTGCGTAAAATTTGACGATTCAATATATTTCTAGAAATCAAAATAAAATGACAAATACACTTGTAACAGATAGTTTGATCACTACATCTTTATTAGATTTTTGTCCTATACATTTAGGGACTCTACTTATTATTACGTGTTTGAGATTTAATCTCCAAATAGATTAATTTTTTTTTATTTATTAGGCGTATAACCTTCTCTTGTAACAAAAAAAACATACTATTTTGATTGAGAGAAAATCTTTCAAGAAATAATTTTTTTTAAAAAAATGTTTATCTTTATATAATCAAATTGATGAGAGTAATATTACAGAATTAAATCATTAATCTACTCTAAAATAACATATAAAGTATAAACTAAGTGAATCACTAAAATAATATATAAACAGATCAAACAAAATTTTTATATAGGCATAGATTTAATATATTTATGCGTTTTTTATAATTAATTTGATCGATTTAATTGTAATAGACTAATAGGAGGAGCTTAAGAATCGTATGTTAATATTAGTTGCTGTCAACTTCAAAACAAAGCATAATGAGTTATTACTTAAAATAAAGCTCAAGAAGCTTCTTCAAAGTGTCAAATAGACTGGTTAAGGGGTTAAGCTCAAGAGGGGACTTGAGTTGTAGGTCAGGAAACTGATTGGTTAGTGCTTGCTGCATTCCAGACATGGACATCATAGCTGCCAGCTGACTGTTCGACATTACTTGACAATCCTGAGGCGTGTCTTTGATTTCGCTGGGATCATATCCAAAATTTGCCAGATAAGCTTTATACTTGTCTATAAATTCAGGTCCAGGGTTTGGTGTCCTTGAGTATATCTGAGATATTGATTGAATGCATCAATCCCAAGTATCAATGGGGGAGATAAAACAACATTTTAGCATTGGCATGACTAAGTAACTTAGAATTCAATCCTCTTTCCAAAAATTATTTATAAGCCTTCACTATAGCAATTGATTCTGCAAAGGGGCTCGTGCCTGTACTTGTAAACCATGTGATATAGGTAAAAATAAGACAAGGAAAAAAGTTGGAATGAATGATAGCTTATCTGACAAAGATACCTGAATGAAACTTGTGTCTTTTGCTCCTGAAACAAGAGAGAAATTGTCATAATCAGTAGCGATCACATCATATGGCTCCTTGGGGATGAATGGCAATGTGGGAAATCGGAGATAGCACTTCTCTTTAATCATTTCTTGCTTCTCCAGTTCTGTCTCTTTTTTCTCCAAATCTTCTTCAGAAAGACATTGAACCCTTCCCCTAATTCCAGTTATAAATCCATCAGGTCCTCCATGAACACAAAAGGTATCAACTTGAATAGAGGGAGTCTCCCTATCAAATGTATACACGCCCTGAAACGTTATTTGACTACCCAGATTAATGGCAAGAAGCTTATGGACTCCAAACCTAATAAAAACAACAGTGTAATCCATCTAAGCATCACCATACTGAATAAGAAGGGTTATTTCTAAGATATTAAAACTGATATAATGAATGATTCTTTGAGAATTATTCCACAGTCCGTCTGATGAACAATCAAGAACCTTATCATTTGTTTGGGATGATCAAGTTTCCCTCCATTTTTTTCCTATACTGTTATACCCCTTGTCATCAATTTTTTCCTCTCTCCCTTACTTCTATTAAAGGCTAATATTTTGCAAATTTTACTTTTCAATCTCTTCCACTCCATTGATGAGGTTAAGGAATTGATTCTATTACCATCCACTTTTCATTAAATTTCCGAAAGTTGAAGCGGGAACTCTTGTTCCCACTACATTCTGTTCCGCACTTCTTCATTAGGGCCTGTCTAGTACATGAAATGGAAATGATTGGAAAAACTGAATATAATGAAAGAAAATTGATTTTGAAGATGCAGAACGATTCTCATATTCTTATTTTAACAAGCAACAGGAAGATTTAGGAAATAAACTGTTGAAGTAACAACGACCAGAGTATAATAAACATTGCAAGACCTCCTCTCTACCAAATGAGACACCATTTTCAAAAATCCCAAACAAATGGATCCCTCTCTGGTTTCAAACAGTAATATGTCAAGAATAAGAGGAAGTCTAATAGGGAAAAGTTACCTTTTCCCTAAGATAAATGTCTTCCTTAAGATTCATAATCATACTAATTTTAGCTTTTACCTGAGTGCAATGGCAGTCTTCTTGACCTTGTCCAGCAAATCCCCTTTTAAGTGAAGCTACCTCAAACCATCTTCCAGAATATCTGACAGGGTCAAAATCCTTGGTTGTCATGCCCCTCATCATCATGAGATTTCTACCATCGTCAATTGGAAGTGTAACTCCATTATTGTTACTGGAACTGGCAAGCTGGCATGTATTTTGTTGAGATAAATCTGCTGCAGCAGACTGCTGATGAAATAACAAGGTGAATTCACAAAACCTCATTGAAGAGACATATTTGCCATTTCCTCTACAACAAATCATAAGTTCTAGTATGTAACCTTCTTAGAAACGTCTCCATGGATGATATAATATATACTAACTAAAGATAGGGCATTCTGCATTCATAAAATTTCTACAAATAGGGCATCCCCAGAAAAATATAAGGTATTCTGTAAGATCAAAACTTCAATGTTAACAATATCTTCCCTTAAAAATCTTCTAACCTGGGAAACAAGAAATACTAAAATTACCGTTAAACACGAGCACAAGGGGCTTTTGCCGATGCTCAAGCAATTTTTGTGCACCTTTATGACTCAAATGGCATAATGTTTGTTTTTATATGAAAAAAAAAATACGTAAGCAGAAGATCCCATCTAATTAGACCTGGTGTTGTAACACTGGATCTCAAATACAAACCTGATTTATGGGAGAAATGAACATCAAGGAAGCAGCAAGACCAGATAATACATGCTTCGAGAGGAGCTTACGTGATAAAGGGCTCTCCAACGAGCACTTAACCGATGTTTTCCCTGTCACTTCCCTGCATTTTGGGAAATAACATTTTATCATATTGGAAAAAACAATAATAAAATAAATAAAAGCCAGTCTCGTACAAAAAAAAAATCTTAGTGTATTTCCTGTTTCAGCAAGAGAGTGAGATAGTATGTAGCTATCTACAAAAGAAGAGACAAAAACTTCACTCAGAATCCCACTAAAACGAGCTACAGTTATTTACCATATGCTAAAACTGAAAGATTATACATCGCAATTGCATCAAAGAAAAAAAAACAGAAAAAGAAAAAGATTTGAAACATAAGAAACTGCAACTAATTTTAAAGGGAAGAGCATCAAATTGCTGCCAGAAAAGAGAGGGAGGATTCTAACCGGCGAATTGGAGGATAGGGAGAAAACTTGAGTAGAGGAGGTGATAATTGCAGAAGAACCTCCACCATATCCTTTCCTTCTTCGTATCCAGTGCCCAATACAAAATGTTTCTCGGTTGCTTGCGAGTGTTGTGCTGCGATCAGCTGGGATTTAGGTTGTCCATAGTGTTGATTATGTTGAAGTTACAACCATGGATAATGTATCATGCACAAGAAGTGAGAAAAATCTTCAAAATCCTCTGGAAACGTTATTGTCAAAGGCCCCCTTTATGAAATTGGACCTCTCTAATGACCCAAACAATAAGCCACTGCTTTCGCTTGTTCAGGTCATTTGCTCTAAGCCCAATTTCATCCATGCCACATTTCCCTCTATCTGCACTTTTTTTGTTCAGTTGACTGCCCGATTCATCAGAATTTTACCCTGATTATATTTAAATTTAACCCATATCGCGCATCTGGCTATAATGAATGAGTCTCCTAATAGAGATTTTTTGCATACGCTAATACTCAAATTCAAGACATCGTCTAAGTGATACTAAACTATTTATCACTCGAATTAAAGCATGTTGGTCCTCTATTTGCACCTAATATGCCGAAAGAAGCCCTACGTTAAGATTTTAGTGGCCCTTTTACCCATATATCACTAGCTACTTTGTCTGCAAGCTGCGTTCCCTTTTAAGATTTTAATATACATGTCCATTTTTGTGATAAAACCCTACTTCTCAGGCGACACACACACACGCCATAACCTCTTACAATGTGCATCATTTTTTTCCATTAAAAATTAAAAGATGCTGCATATATCATTTCAATACTTCAAAGTCGTGTGGCTTTTTACTTTCATTTCCATTTGGAGTGCTATGAATCACCCACCTGGCGCACACATTATGGGCCCTTGAACAGCTTATAATATCTTTAATCCTTATCCTATCTAATTTTGACAAATAACAAAAAACAACCAAGGCCCTTGTCCTCATCAATAATCATCATCAACAGCATTCATTATTTTATGTTACTCGATCGAATTATATTTGCTTGTTTAATTACAATAACAATGATATGCTACATGATTTGGTGAACCTTGTTGTTCGGATGTCGTTTTGTGCCACATTAGGTATCAGATATTATTTTATAATATTTACATTTGAAAAGATAATTAAATTAGCCTTACTAAACGTTTCACGTCTGTTTGATTCTCTCTTATCTGCCATCGAAACATATCCACTAAACGCCTCCGTGAACTCAAGGTCTTTTTCGTCATTACAAGCCTCCATTGTTGTGTTATATGTGCTCTGCGTAAGAGCATGGTCATGGGTTGGTGCTCCCATGAGGGAGAAATTGTTCATGTTCAGGATTTAATCCAAAATTTTCAGATATTTTGTTTAGTTTTCGTTATTTTTTGAAATGAATTAGTGCTAGAATGTGCTGTGACTACTCGTGTTGTGCTGAAATTTACAATCCCTCTATGACTCTGTTCATGACTTGTCTAATCTGCCCTTTCTTTTATTTGTTTCTATGCGAACTGTGATCATTCCGAAATGGGGGCAGCATATTGCCAATGGAGACAACTTTTAGTTAACCGTATATAAATTATTTTTATTTGTATACAAAATGAAAGATAGTTATGTATGACTAAAAATATAATATATACAATAGCTAAAAAAGAGTAGTACCGTTCCAGAATAAAAGTCATTAAGGTATTTTTATATAATAAATTTTATAATGAGAGATTTTTAATAATTTTTCCTAGTTAAATCCCATAACACTGTGCATCACGCCCCACGCATACGTGAATTCTTAAAAGAAGGCTAAGATAAAAACGTGTGGGTCACCCAACAAAAACCAGCCAAATTAAGCATGAAGTCATACACGCCCAAGAAAATTTAGCAAGAAACTTGTATTTGCTATTCTCTCTATTATTGGGTTGTTTATCTGCATTTTTCTTCTTTTGGTGAGTGGGTCATTTGCTCATGTATCCGCCTTATCTATATATGGCTTTTCCTTACTCTCATGTTTATCTATTTTTCAAATATAATTATCTTATATTTAATATTAATAGATATATTTAATATTAATAGATAAAATTTAAATATTGTTAACTTAATTGAGATGTCACCGTGATATTTTTGGCCTAAACAACTGGCAAAAACTATTGTCAAAGAGTGAAAAAGTGTGTCTTATGGCTATAAGTTTAGCCTTCTAATAATATCTAAATATGACCCAATCAGATAACTACATAAAAAAATATGAGTTTATTTTTTTAGAATATTTTTTTAATTATTTATATTGAAAACTATTCTTATTAATAAAAATATATTTTATTATATATAATTAATAATAATAGTTTTAAAAAAATATAAATTTAAGAGATAAATATATTAAAGATTTTATATTAGAGTATTTAGTTTATTTTAGACTTTGTACAGCTCTTGACAATTTAATAGCCATTTTCACAAACAGATGTGTTCCCCAAAGACCCCCTTAAATATTAATTACACGGGTTAGATTATCTATATAAAATTGCATCAAGTATATATGTTATGCTAATTTGGCAGCACATATTAGAGGTGTGTATGGGTAGGGTTAAATAAAGTAATCCTTCTGCCTGGTACCCTATCTAAAAAATATATGGGTTGTATTTTATAACCTGATATCTGACCCTACCCGATAAAAGCTCTAACTATTTTAAGTTGGGTATAGGCGGGTTGGGTATATCCAAATCGTGATGTCCTACTCATATTGTGAAAAAAAATTTACAATTATAAATTTATAAAATAATATTATATTCATATTTCTTCAAGAATTAAATAATATACATAATTTAGTAAGAATAAGACAATAAAAAGATAGTAATTAAAGTTTTAAAATCAATAGTATATAAAAAAAGTATTGAAATCTAAATAGTTTACAATTGTAACTTTACATCAATCTCTCTAAAATTGATAAAGATAAAATATTTGAAAAAAATATATGACAGTTATCACAGTTTTAAAAAATAAAGAAAAAAATCAATTTAATTATAAATTTTAAAGGAAGCAATTACTTATTTAACTACTCATATTTATAAAATTACCCTTTAATCATCAGTATCCATCATATTTATTCTATGTGAAATATTATAATTTATAAATTTTGATATATAACAAAATAATTAATTGGGCAGGGCCAAATGGGCAGAGCAGTACCCCCTGCCCGATGCCCGGCTTAACCCGAATATTGGCCCTGCCTGAAATTGCCCATTTTATATTGGGCCACTTTTTATCAGGCTGGGTAGGGCATATTTTGTGCGGGCTTGGGCGGGCTCTAGACTTCTTGCACAACCCTAGCACAGATGTGTTTGATTAAGCTAAGGTAGCACCAAATGGGACATAAGGTCTATTTGTATAAGATTTTAGAAATGAGTTTATGAAAGAAGGGTTTTTGGGTAGCTTATAAAAAATGACTTTTAGAGAAGAGTTTATGAAAAAAAAATTGTTTTGAATAAATGAGTGTTTAGATAGTTATTTCCAGAAGTACTTTTATTATTGGTAAATTATGAAAAAATATAAGTATTAAATGAGGAGAGATAAGATATAAGAGGATAGATAATGTAAGGGAAAAAAAGGAGAGAATGTATAAGAAAAAGTATGAGAGATGAAAGATGATGTAAGAAAAAGTAGGAGAGAAGAGAGAGGGTGTAAGAAAAAAGTATGAGTAATATAGTAATTTATTAATTCATAAACTCTTTTACTATTTCATAAATTACTCTGATCAGCTTATCTGAAATCTTAGTTTTAAACTATAATTTAATCTAAAAATTCGTTTGAATAAATATAGCTATTTATTTAAAAAAAAATTAAAACTTAAATTTTACTAAAATTTAAATTTAAAATTTAAGTTGTATGGGTTGCCATACACGCATAATATTTTTTTTTCTTGGCCTGAATCGAATGAGACTAAGAGGTAGAAACAAAGAGGAGTATTATATTTATTGGAGTTAGTCATACGTCATCATGGGACATTATTGTGTGTGCCCAGATTCCCTCAATAAAATAACACTCATGCGCTGAGATCTGATGGGGTCTGGGTGGTCGTGTGAGGAGAAAACTCGAATTATTTTCTCCATTCATTAATTTGTCTGCTTCACCTGTATCCTCTACCCTTACAGCAAAGATGGTATGTGTGTATATATATATATATATATATATATATCAGTTAAATTAAAAGGTTGTATATAGACTTGCCATAACTAATAAGGTAGCACATTTTTTCGAAGTTTCACGAAGAATTTACCAAAATTTAAATTGAAGTCCTCATAGAATTGAAAAGAAAAAATGTCTAAATTAAGTCATCATAACTCATAAAGACATTCTCTTGCACTTTGGGAAGGAGATAACTACAAAACATTTTGTCACGCCCCACCACAGACACCAAGGTTGGTGGATCCAATGATGGCCCCAAAAATATATGAACATACATGGGTAAAGTGTTCTACTAGTTAATTTAAGTGTTTAATTCACTTAATAGGGTTAAATTTAATAAAAATAGTAATATCTCATAATAAAGTAAATAAATATTCAAATTTTTATTATATTAAATATTTCTTTAAATATAATTGTCAAAAGACATATGTTAAATTTAAGAGGGTTCAATTATATTTTTATTGTATAATATTTGTGTAACTTTTGTACACGATGGAATCTACAAAAAAATAAATTAATTTTCATATAATAAGATTATATTTGTGTTATTTCTGTTTAACAGCATGTACTTTCACTCATTATTTTTATTTAATTATGTTGGAATGTATACTTTTATCTTAAAATTTTTGTAGGAAAAATTCTAAAAAATATCAGTTAAATTTTAAAATCTTAAATTAAGAATTATTACAAAAGTATGATATTATTTACTTTACAATAATAAATAATTTTTAAATTAATTATACAATATAATAAACAATTTATTTGAAATTTTAAAATTCAAGTGATATTTTTTTATAATTTTTCTAATTTCGTATATCTAAATTTAGATGTTTGATTTAACTTATTTTATGTTATACCTAGTAAATATATCAGAAAACTCTAATTTCATCAAGCGTAAAAACAATTTTTCAAAGTGTTGCCAAACACCCACAATTGGGGAAAAATCAAGGAGGAATAGAGCTTGTTTGGGAAACTCTTAAAATAAGATTTTGAAAGAGTTTTTGACTTAAATTTAAATTTAAAAATAAAATAAAATAAAATACTATATTTATCTAAAAGGGCTTTTAGATCAAACTATATTTTAAAATTATAGTTTTAGATAAGCTATTGAGACTAGCTTTTGAAACAATAAAAGAGCTTATAAACTATCTAATTATTATTTTACCTTATTTTTTATATTCTCTCTTATATCTCTTTTCTCCTCTTTTATATCTCCTTTCTACTGTCTCTTTTATCTTCTCCCTTCTCCACCCTCTCTACTCTCTCTTATATTTTTTTTCATCATGTCTCATCTCTCATACTTTTAATAAAAATATACCATTTTTAATAATTTTTTAATTATAAAAATTCTTCTGATAATAATTATTAAAATATTATTTATTTATTCATAATAATTTTTTTATAAACTCTTTTCTAATTTTTTTTAAATCTATCTAATTTTTTTTTATAAAATATTTTCTAAACTCGTATGCCCATAATATAATACAGTTTTCACGTTTATCCAAAAGGATCGCTCAGTTGATGGCCGAAAAAAAGTTCACTCTGTGAGACTGATTTAGATCCACCCATTAGAGTTCATCATTTTCTGATAATTTGTCTTCTTTTTTTATTTTTTGGCCAGTTCTCTATAATTTGTCATTGGCAATGCCAACATATTGAAGTTTTCTAATACTCACATTTTTCAATATTATAGACTAAAAACTAAAAGTATATATCTTTCGGCCAGGAAAAGACTACTAATATTAATATATGATCAACGTGCTATTAATTCCTGACATGCCCAACTAGTTTAGTGCTGGAATCTAACTTGCTTAATTTTTATACATGAATATTCCTTACTGTTGTTCCCTCTTTCCATACCACACATAATTGAAATAAATTGCATTTGCTGTGTGAAAACGTTTCATTATATGTTTTGCTAATTAATAATGTTATAAGTCGATGGATGCCACACCATAAGGGCGTGCACCCTGGCAGTTGGCACAAAGGATTAATAACTGCTTATCGTGGAAAGAACAAGCCTCAAAAGATGCTTATGCGCAGCTCATGTCCACAAAGTACATTACATTCATTCTCTCGTTCCGTGCTTTACCCAACATACCACTCCTAGATTCCTGTATTCACCAAATTGCCACTCCCTCCATCGCGATTCAAGAAGCCGGCAATTCGGACCCTTTATTGAGATAGAAATACCAGTCAACTGTCCCACTATTAAAACAGTGACCTCCTCGGTCTTAAGTTAATTAATTACTCAACACAAACATCTCTTGGAGACACAAAAAGCGCACACCCAACTTTAGCTATGAGAATACCAGAAGCTCTTATTCTTCCTCCTCATGGCCAAAATCATTCACAATACCACTGAAAGGATGACTCGTTTTTGCGGCAAAATTGTTCCTGTTGATGTCCGGTGGAGCGTCCTCGAAAAGGTATCGTTTATTGGCCGTTTCTTCCAATTCATCTGGGATAGGTTTCTGGTCTGCTCCGTTGGCAAACCGGCCCGGTACAGGAGATTACCCCTGGAGGACTATCCTCTGATGCCGGCCACAGCGACAGTCAAAGTTGATGGAGTCGTCGGAGATCACCCTGCCGTTACAGATTCAGATTTGGTGAGCCTGAAGATCAGTTTATTGGGTGATTCTGATATCGGAAAAACTTCTTTTGTGGTGAGATTTCCCTTCAGTTTTCATACCTTTTTTTTCCTAGATCACAGTATTGTTCGGTATAATTTATAATCTAACTGTTCACGAGTTGAAACGATCCATGACAAGATATTAGAGTCTCTGTAATCCCTACCACTTCTATTTTACGAAGAAACAATGAGTTTCAATCACCCATTGCATAATAAAATAGAATTAGCCAAGTATATGATATTAGCATTTCGCTTAACATATAGCTTTTTTTTAAAATTATTTCTCAGATCAAGTATGTAGGGGATGAGCAGGAAAAGAGCAGTTTGCAGATGAAAGGACTAAATTTAATGGACAAGACTTTGTTTGTTGGAGAAGCTCGAATTTCTTTCAGGATATGGGATGTGGCAGGTGCTTCCCAAAATTCAAAATCAAACTTTACTTTGCATTTTTGAATCAGTTCTCAGATTCTAAAATAATGTACGATGCAGGTGACAAAGGATCATCAAATCAAATTCCCATGGCTTGTAAAGATGCCGTAGCCATTATGTTCATGTTCGACCTTACCAGTCGATCTACACTGAATAGGTAGATTCATTGCAGTCAATTTACATTATACAAACTAAAACAGAAATTAAACTGATGGATGATTTTGAAAATGATTTTCATATCCCTTTCTTTAACTATGATTTGGTAGATAATCAGTTTGTAGACTTGAACTGTGAAGCTGCTCAATTTTTGAGCTGGTTAAAGATTTATGGATTGCATTTGCTTAATTTTTGCAGTGTTGTTGGATGGTTTAGTGAGGCAAGAAAGTGGAATCAGGTAACCAAATTGAAATTTGCAAGGCTAATTCTACTTTCCTGATTAATTGAATGGATAAGTTAGACGACTCTGTTTCCTAAAGCTAATATCAATCCCTCATATGGAAAAAGATTGAAGGTGGTACAAAAAGCCTATCTATCATTCATCACCGTTTTATATTAATTTATTTCTATATCACCGTATGCATAAAATTGTCAATTATAGAATTTTAAAAAAGAAAGGATTAAAAATCGACTATGAATGCTAAATTTTAATCTTCTAAACTTAAACTGTTAGCAAATGGGCGTGAAGTAATAAAGAAATAAATATAAAGAAAGTAAATTAAAAACAAAAAGATAAATCATGCATTCTTATTTTTATGTCACATTTTTGTTTCACTCAGCGAATAGTTTAATTTGAAAGAATTCAAGTTTGTGATTATTTAGTTTGAAGATTATGATGCATAAGCAGGTTTTTCTACATGCAGATGGCACTTCCTATTCTGATAGGAACGAAATTTGATGATTTTGTTAGACTTCCCCCTGACGTTCAATGGACCATTGTCACCCAGGTAAGGGCGAAGACTAAAAGGCCTTCCAATTAGGTGTGCTATTTTTTTTTTTTAATTTGATGTTCTTAATTTAAAAATTGAAAGTTAACTTATTTTTCTAGTAAGTGAAAGACTTCATTATCAAAAAAAGAAAAGAAAGAAAAAAAGTGAAAAACTTTAGGTTTTTGAGTAAATTCGTTGTTAGATAATCTTTTGAAAGAACAATTTTGTTTTATAAATATTTTTGAAAGGGCTAAATAATCACAAATTGTGAAGCAATATTGCATATAATCTTTTAAAACCAATATAATATTATCTTTTTGAATAGTCAACATTGAGTCAGCTATTTTAAATCAGAAAAAAATTGATTTAAGGCTAACATTCTAATATTACTAGTTTTGAAAGATTATTACGTGCCAAGTATATTGTTTCATAATTATGTTGTTGTAGTTACTCATTACTTATTTTAGAAGTATTTTTTGTGCAAAAATACATTTGAATGATTGTAAAAGTACAACAAATTAGGTGGCATGCTATGGCGGGAACTAATTAAAGAGAAAGAAAGTGTATTGAATAATGGAATAATTATAAATGTGGATGATGGAGAATATATGCGGTGCGTTGAAGTGCAGTCGTGTTTTGATGGGTTTAAAGAGAGAGTGGGGTTTGGAATCTTGGCCCTTTGGAAATTAGGAAAGAGAATTCTTTGGGTTTGCGCGTGAAGCATAAGCAATGAATAAAGTCATATATAGGTATAAATTAGCATTCTGTTTTGATTGAATATTGTCATGTGATGGATGACACAGGCGAGGGCATATGCGAAGGCAATGAAGGCGACACTATTTTTCTCGAGTGCAAGACACAACATTAATGTCAACAAAATCTTCAAGTTTATAATGGCCAAGCTCTTCAACTTGCCCTGGAAGGTCGAACGAAACTTGACCCTCGGAGAGCCCATCATCGACTTCTTCTGATTCATGTACTTGTCTTCTCTGCCTGCGTATGTATATATATATAGCCCAAGCAGCAGTAACCCAAAATTCACTCACTTTCAACTCCTAATATGCTAACGTACTCCTCACTCTGTTTTACTTACTGCTCTCTGCTATTTACACCAACTTCTCTCGTGCTTGTACTGTTAATCCTAATCCAAAGACATACAAATATCAACATCCTTCACACTTCAATTTTTATCATTATAAATTCGTGTGACGTTTTGGATGTTTCTGAAAAGGAAGGGTCCAAAAATCTTATCTCGGATTTCTAAAACATTATCCACAAGGGGCACCGCAAACTCACAATGCCTATCTCAGATTTCTAATCCCCTCTTGCCTGCTTCCTGCTACAAATCAAATTTCAACTTCTTAACAAATAGCAAAAAAAGAAAAGAAAAAAAATGCCACAAGCCCACCACAACTAATGACGCTCTTCTTATCACCTGAGTTTGATGCTCGCCTCCCAAATTTAAACAAAAATAAAAGTCAACCTAACTCTTTTTAAAAAAAGTTTATATCAAAAACATAAATAAACAAAAATAAAAGTTACTTATATTGACTAATTTATTTCTTTTCTTATTAAATTCTTATCTCGTTAAGTTTTTTTAATAAATATTATGAAATATTATCTTATCCTTAATATAATATCTATTTAATTAATTCAATTAAATTAAAAAAATAATTAAATTAGTTAATATAATATATTTTTTATTAATACCATAACAATCTTCTTTAATTTTCTTTATTCCTCTCTTATTTTATTTTTATTTAGAGACTATGAATAGAGGAAACATAGAGAGAATATATATATATATATATATATATAAAATAAATTATATTTAAGATTAAGATTAATTACTTAATTAGGTTATATATTAAGTATAGAAAAAAGTATTATTTTAGCAAAATTATATATTTAAGCTTCAAAAAATTAGGTTTAGATATTTAAAAAGTCTAAAAGATATACGTTAACTTCTTTTTAAGGTAACAAATGATTTTCAAACAAGTTAACCTTTAGACTTTTGATACTTAACAATTGGATGAATAAAAATGAAATGTTAAAAACAGAACAGTTTGTTTGTAATGGTAATAAATGCCAATATAGATAACCTTTGTATTGCCATTTATTATTTTCTAGAATTTTTTTCTATCATTTTCTCTTTGTATTATGTAACTATTGATTCTAGGAGAGGCTTGTATAAGTTTTTAAAAATAAAATAGAAGGAAGGTCCGTATATTATAGTCAAATTATTATGCACATTATAACATGAAACAACATTTACATTCTTTTCCATATGATACCAAACATAAAATATGAACTATGATATTTTATTTGGAAAAATGCAGTCAACTAGAACAGTAAAACAGTAGAAGTATAATTGTCAACAAAAAAATATTTTTGGGGGGGGAGGACTCCTTCCATTGCACAACTCAATCAGTCAGCCGTGGTACACAACAGCCAAATTATTGAAATCCAGAAAGAACAATGTTTTGAGACATTATCGTTGGCCTATTAAGAACATACACTTATTCCTCCAAAAGCATAATAAGTCAAATGCACCACTCAAGAAATACTAACTAATATCTGTATAAAGATAATGTTTCCTCAGCAGTATTATTATTATTATTCCATCATTATTATCTACAGTGCACAGTACCGGCTTCTCCTTGTTTTCCCAAAATCCAGCAGTCACGTGTTAGATGAGGGTAGGTCGAATGAGGAACTTCAATTCCTTTACTCTATTGCTTTGCCTGCAACGAGAAATCAGAATAATGTAGGTTATAAATATCGATCATGTTAAATTAAAATATCTCTTTAGTTTATAAATAGTCTTTTTCTTCCGAGGACCCACACGGCATCATCTGTATGAAGGAATGAACCAAAACATATTCTCTAGTCATACAGTGTGGTCAACTTCGGAGGTTCCAAAAAGGTAAGCCAACTCTTCTTTGAAACTGGACTTAGAAAGGGAATAAAGGAAGCGCAAATTACAATTCAAAATTAGCTAAGGTAGCAACTCAAAGTCCTACACCTAACCCCATAACAACCATCCCAAGTAATGCATCAACAACCCCCAGTCTCCCCTAAAATTTCCTTTTCTTTGGCATGTTAAGCAATTTCTCTTTTCAACGCGTACAAAATAAAATATCCTCATGATATCATTTCTCAATATTGTCCTTTTCTATTACTTTTCTATCTCTAAAGACGTGGATATTTTGGTTTCTTAATATGCCGTGTGAGAGGATTTCCCTCTCACAACACTACCACAACTGACACGTATTTTGGAGATCGATTCTTGTTACTTTTATAAAAAAAAAATAAAAAAGAAAAGTTTCTACTCAAAAAACAAAAAAACATAAGAGAGAAGTTCAGCACCCTCTGTAGTCTTCTTAAAACAGCGCAACTTTCTTCTCCTTGAAACAATCGAGGAAGCCAAGATGTTCTTATTACAGCATACTGTTAGATCTTATAGTTTTGTCCATGGAGAAGTCATCGGATGGGCAAAAAAATTAGCTAAATTAACTCATATGACCGTCAATATCATCCATTCCCTAGTAGTTCCCTAGATTCATTTAATCCTTTTGGCTTCCCGTATTGAATCAAAGAAAAACAAAAATTTCTAACACCTACAGGTCCCAACTAACCACCACATATCCAAAACTAAAATCTATATCACTTTAGAGGCACTTGAGTCTTTAATCTAATATCTTACGAGAGGAAGATTGGTCAGCATGTTTCTGTTTCATATACAAAATGTTTTTTTCATTTCTTATCTTTCCTTTTGGAAGTATAACAATTGATATAAATCTAATTTTATATATAATTCAATATAAAAGAAAACACAAACTTGACCAGAACCAGAAAATACCTGCGAATACAAGAAGGTTCCAAGGATAGCGATAGCAGCTCCAAGGGCATTGATGGGTTGAACTGGTGTGTGGAAGATGATGATTGAGGACACTATGACTGAAATTCGTTTCATGGTGTTCCCAATGCTAAACGTCAAGGGAGAGATCTCATCCAAAGACATGTATGATACCTGATTATACAGATGATAGAACACACTCTGAGCCGCCACCCACCTGATGTTTACAGTTAACAGTCATATATTTATTTAGCCATAAAATGAAGAACTGAGCACTCCAAATGACAGGAGGAAAAAAAAAGATAAGAACAGCAAATAGCTCAAAATTCAACCAAAAAAGGTGCTAATGCGCTGTTTCCTGCTACAAATATCTATAGAACTGAAATGCGACAAGAGGTGACATTTAGTACAAATGAAATGAATTAAACTGTATCTTTTACATGTACAAGATAATTTTCAAATGGTCAAAAACATTATTAAGGTCTCGTTAAATTTCACAATTAGCTACTGACTAAAGATTTGTTATTCCATTCACAATCAGTTACAAAAGTCGATTCAGGGAATGTAAAATATATAACAACTTTCCTCCAAAGGATGACTGACAAAAGTATTAAAATTTGCTTGAACCTAATAAGATATTATGGCATCTCTACCGTGATAACGAACATAGTAGAGAGCACATATAAGCAGTCTGTAGGCTGGTGATTACCATACAAATTGTGGTCCAATTTGAGAGAGGGCCGTTTGCCATCCAGCTGCCCACATCTGTGGTCCCTCAACAGCAACTGCAAATGGTGTAAGAATTACGAGAGACAATATAGACAAACAAGCATAGTAGTTCATTCCACTAACAGACTTTCCCTTCATGCCTCGCTTTGAAAAGATGTTTCGAAACACAAATGCCAAATTTGAAATCATGGCCCCCATAAAACCTGCAGAACCCATTTCAAAGAAAAAATTCAGTAAGCTGAACACAAATCCTTTCAGAAAAGCAACCAAAAACACATTCTGTCACAAGTAGCATACTCTAATGACATAATTATGCAAGGAACTCATTTAATATCACCCTTGCTTTGGATGGCTAAAATGTGCTAGCAAACAGGGAAAACATAAGATACTGTTTTAGCCAAAACAAATAGACATGAATTCTCTTTTTCTCAGCTTGACTTTGATATTTAATTTGATTTATCGTGCTATGAAACGCGACAAAATGCAGATATCAAAAGGTCCATCTGAAGAAAAGTTTCTTCATTACCAGTCATGTTGAAATTGAGCTCCGTCACAGCAGCAAGCGCACACCCGCCGATGATTGGCACTAAGGACAGATAGACTGGTACTGGGAAGGACTCACCCAGAAGAAATCTGGAGACCAGTACACTGAAAGCAGGCTCACCACTCTTGATGATGTGGGTGAATGAAACTGCAACCTTTGACATACTAACCGTTGCAGCCACATGCCCGATGGTATGAGCAACAGCAACCTATAGTAAAACAGCAAAAATTAACTATGCTATCCAATACCCAACAAAAATGTACATGTCCAACCATTTGAGATCTGCTCAGAATCTAATGAATACACCAACACAGAATAAAAGAACTAGTTTTCCAGCTTCAACGAATTACTCTTCCAACAAAAAATAAAATAATAATTTATTAACAAAACTCATGACCGGACTCCACCAATCTCATGACAGATGAAAAGCGCTAGTTTTCCAGTTCAGTGAATTACTCTTCCAGCCCCAAAAAACAGAAGAAGAAGAAGAAGGAAAAAAAATCGTAAGTTATGAACAAAAATCGTGACCAGAATCAAACTAGATGGAAATCCAGGGATATGTCCAAAACACCGGAAATTACCCTTTTCTCAGTACAAATAATATGAACAAAAACATTGCTTTCCCATCAATTTTGCTCAGGAAACAAACAAAGCCCATTAAACCTACCGGAAACAGAGTCTTCCAAAACTCAAAATCAGTCTTTGGCGCCTCCGCTATCTTCGTGGCCCAAGAAATCAACATCATAAGAGACCCACATGCGAGTGAGAGCGTTGAAGTAAGCCAGGGGTACGGATACGCATTCAGAACCTTCTTGTTATAAATATTGAATACAACGTTCAGAGCCCACCATGTTGCGAAATATATTCCAATTTTCAACCTCTTGGCTGCCTCCGACGGCGTGCTTGATTCAATGTCTGATCGGTCAGCCTCAAAAGCTTCGCATCTGATGGAATCTCCACGAGGATTCACTGACGGAAGATTCGAGTTTGAAAATTTCTTATTCGGAGAAGAAAGGTGCAAGGGTTTGTGTACTGAAACCAGAGATCGCTCAGCTTTTCCCTTGGGTGTAGAAGGTAAAAGCAAGATTGACTGAAAGGGATTCGACTGTTTTCTCCGAAGAACAACATCAGAACAACTGAAAGATACACCAGGTTGTTTGAGAGAGCAAATCATCGCGAATAAGAAGGGAAAATTGGAAGTTCCGATAAAAGATCACAAAATTGAGAAAACTACGAGACGAATAACAGATTCTGTGTCTGAGTTATGAGACGGGCTCAGAGAAACTCTGAACACTCGTGACAAATGACAACACCCGTGATCGGAACTGTTGACCTAATGTCTCTTAAATCTGAAAGGTTTAGGTCATTGAAATTACGGGAGGAAGAAACGATAAATAAGGTAAAAGATCAAACGCAGACAATGGGGCAGTGAGTGAAGGAATAATACCTTTTGATTCTGTCTAAAGAAAATAGTAAAGTATTTTTATAGAGGAAAAGTGATCATTGGGCTTTTCTTTTTCAATTCACAACTTGGAGAGAGGACACTGTGCTGCTACGGGTTCGGTGGCGACGGCTTACGGCCGAAGAGGGGGTTGTGTAGAGACTTATAAACCTTCAAAGGCGCTCCTTGAGATCTCAGTCCAACTCAAGTCCCCAAGCCGAGCGTCACGTGAACGTCATTTTATTTTAGTAGTACTGAAAATTATATAAACAATTTTAATTAAATTAGGTGCATGTATAACAATTTTGGCTATTGAAAATATTTTCAGTTAAAATATTGTCCAAAACTAATTACAATCACAAATTTTAGCAAAGAGAGTATTAGTTGCAAATAATTATTTTAAAATCAACCATCTGACGTTAGAACCTAACTATCATTCCTGATGACTTATTAGGAATACATTAATAGAATCGGTATTTCGATATAATGTTTGTATATAAGAAGGTTATGCATCCCAATTAAAAAAAACAGTATCATCATCGAGACGTGAATCGTGATTGATGGCAACTGAATACAAGCTCATGAGAATTACAAGCTATTTATATAAAAGTAATACTAGCTGAGCTTGTTTCAAGATTGAAATTGGTTGCCAAAACTAGGAGTACAAGAAATTTAGAGCCACTAGAGTCTATCTAAACTCGTATAAAATATATCATATATAAAAAGTGACCTAATATAAAATAAATAATTTTAGACATAGTCAATATTCAAGTTAAGTCAAGGCATCAGGCAGAGATTACTGTCCTATCAATTTAATCCTACCCAGTTAATTACTTTTTTATATATCAAAATTTATAAATTATAGTATTTTATATAAAAAAAATATAATAGATACTGATGATTAAAAGATAATTTTATAAATATAAGTAGTCAAGTAAGTAATTACATCCTTTAAAATTTATAACTAAATTGATTTGTTTCTTTATTTTTTTAAATTGTGGTAACCGTCATATATTTTTTTAAAATGTTTTATCTTTATCAATTTTAGGGAGATTGATGCAAAGTTACAATTGCAAACTATTAGACTTCAGTACTTTTTTTATATGCTGTGGATTTTAAAACTTTAATTATTATCTTTTTGTTATCTTATTCTTAGTAAATTATATATATTATTTAATTCTTGAAGATATATAAATATAGTATTAGTTTATAAATTTATAATTATAGATTTTTTTTACAATATGAGTAGAGCATCACGATTTAGGTATGCTCAATCTACCCATACCCAGCCTAAAATAGTTAAAACTTTTATTTAGCAGGACCGAACATCGGGCTGCATTATTTTTCAGGCAAGGTATTAGGTAAGGAGTTACCCTACCGAACTCTACTCATATATACACTTAACTAAAATAATACTCTCTAGAAATCGTCTTCTATATTCTAGCTCGCATTCTAATTTGGCCTCATGTATGGAGTCCTCTAGAGTTATCAATCCCTCTGTTCCAACAAGGGAAGAGGATCTTATTAATAGGAATGTAAATAGATAAGATGTTGGAATCTCTGATAAAAGAATGTTAGTTGAGGAGATTAGAGCCTAGTTTCTTACAGAGATTCATTAATAGGCCACAATGGTTGTTTCGAAGTGAGTGGTAGGAACGATGGAAACATGGTTGACAGATTTAATATCAAAAGAAATATTTATTTTTTAATTAATAAAAGAATAAGATATATAACTATTTAGAAATTATTTAATTCTTGAAAAATATCACTTTATTGTCATTCTAATTGTCGTATTTTTTGAAGTATTATAACTCCTAGATATTTAGATTTATATTTAAATATAATAGACTATTCACCCTATCCAATATTAGTATTATTTAAGAAGAAGGTAAACTTTATTATACCCTTAAATCATAAATGAGCTCAATCAATTTTTAAAATTTTTTATAATATATATATATATATATATATATATATATATATATATCAAAGGAAATGGAAATTGTATGCAAGATCCCTCAAAAGAGTTTGAAACTTGAAAGACTTTGATACATTGGCTATTTGGGTCAGAATACCAAATATACCCATCCAATGCCACAACAGCGTAATTATTTGGATAATGGGTACTCTCTTCATTACATGAAAGGGAAAATGCATAGAAAACTGAAAGGGAATTATTTGGAAAATGCATAGAAAACTGAAAGGGAAAAGTTTGGAGAAAATATCTTGTGCCAAGAATACTCATAAGGGATAAGTAATTCAATGTCCAGAATGAAAGTTTGAATCTCATATGCTTCAATTGGGATTGTTATGCTCGTAATCACATCACATCCTCCTCCTCCAAAATACTCCTTCTAATCTCTAATATAATAAAAGATAATAGGAGAATTAAATTTAATTTTAAATATAATATGTCAATATATCTTGTTCATAATATTTATCATGTTTCTCAAAACAATTTATTAAATTTATAAATTGATATATGATCAAATACTCCCTCTAATCTTCAATATAGATAAATTAAAAAAGTTAAATAAATAAATTAATTATGATAAATATGACATAATCTCTTTAAAATACTTATATATAATATTATATTATATATCAGTTTATAAGTTAAATAAATTAATTTAAAAAATAATAAATATTAAATATAAAATATATCAATGTCTTATATTTAAAATTAAATCCACCTATTCAACTAATTATTATGTTAAATATTGAAGGCAGTACATTATATATATGTATTATAAAGTAATTAAATTATATTTTTTAATATATTTAAATTAGTTAAATAATTCTTATATTAATAATTAAAAAATTTAAAATAATAATACTTTAAGGAGTTATATTATATATTAATTAATCAGAAGAATAAATCTTTTACTTAGGACGCACGTACGTATGTGTATATATAATGTAAATTCAATGTACATGTATCATTCGGATATACTAAAAAATTAGACAATGGAAAATATGTCATATCAATCTTCCCTATGGTTCTAAGATCCAATTTTCATCTACATTAACATAGTTAAATTTCTTTTCTAGACTACTTATTAATCTCTATTTTATTATATTATTTTCTATTTATTTTAAAAAATTTATTATATTTAATAATATTATTGTAATAGTTTAGCTTATTTTATATTTTAATCGATTATATAAATTAAATAATTAAAAATATTATTTTTTATATTTTTATTGATTTTATTATTTCTCTTGATTAAATTAATTTGTATGAAAGTATTTTTCTTTTATGTATTTCAAAAAATTAAAATAAATAAATAAATGATTATTAGGACCCACATTAACTACTACACAATTTTATTATATGTGGAATTCTAATTGATGAATTGTCAAATTGAAGGAGAAAATTATAATATCTAATTAGAGAAAATCAAAATACCTCCAATAATATTATATTAATATTACATTTTATTATATTAATTCATTCCTTTAATATAATATAATATACTATTAGTATTATGTTATATTATATTAATATCTTTTGAAGTAATTCAAAGATAATTCCTCACTAATTAATATTGAAATTAATTAAAGGATAATAGATAAGGTATTATGAATATTAGAATGTGAATGTTCATTTTCTATCTTCATCATGCTCTTCTTCTTCTGTTTTCATCTTTCTCTTCATCTTCTATCTTCATCTTTCTCTTCATCTTCCATCTTCCTCTTCCTCTTCAACTTCCACTAGGTCATTATTGCCTATAAATAGTGCATGTCATTTGTGTTATAAAGCAAGTGAAAAAATACAATATACTTCTCTCATTTTCTTGTCTTTATCTTTTCTCTCCTCTTAATCTTGTGGATTAGTTGGCTAATTTTATAACACATTATCAGCATGACTGCTCTAGAAATTGATGTTATTATAAGGTTCATCATTGGAAGATAAGTTTCTATATTACTTTCATATTGAATTATAGTTTCATATTAGATTACTTTCTAATTATTCAACATTCTTAATTTTGATCTTCATTTAACTTTTGTTATACTTTTATGATAGTATCATCATGTCGAATCTTACAAAACTTGACTTTGTGGCTCTTAAAATTACTGAAAAAAATTATATATCCTGAATACTAGATGCAAAAATTCATCTAGATGACATGGGTTTAGGAGACACTATCAAGGAAGACAATAAAAAATTCAACCAAGACAAAGCCAAGGTCATGATCTTTCTCAGCCACCACCTGGATGAAGGACTAAAAACTAAGTATTTCAGTGTCAAAAATCCACTTGTTCTTTAGAACAACATAAAAGAAAGGTATAACCATCAAAAAACTATGATTCTTCCAAAAGCTCATTATGACTTAATACATTTACGTTTGTAAGATTTTAAACCAGTTAGTGAGTATAATTCTGCACTATTTAGAATTAGTTCTCAAATGAAACTATATGGAGAGAAAATTACTGATAATGACATGTTAGAAAGAACATTCTCCACATTTCATGCATCTAATGTGCTATTACAGCAACAATATCATAAAAAAGATTTTAAAAAATATTCTGAACTGATTTCTTGCCTTTTGGTGGCTGAACAAAATAATGAGCTTCTAATGAGGAATCATGAATCCCGTCCAACTGGCTCTATTGCATTCCCAGAAGTGAATGTAGTGACAAATGAATCATCCTGTGGTCGGGGACGTGGATATGGACGCGGCTGTGGCTATGGACGAAGTTGTGGTCATAGTTGTAGTTACCACTCGAAGTGGGCAAATAATGATGATAACCACAAAAAGGAAACTAGTTGGAATGATAATTATATTGAAAACTTATGTCATCGTTGTAGTGGCAAAGGTCATTGAGCTCATAGTTGTCGTATACCAAGACATTTAGTTGAACTATACCAAGAATCGCTCAAAAGAAAAAATAAAAATAAAGACAAAGAGCCAAAGATATAAAGAAATTTTGCTAGGGAAGAAAGCAATTTAGATTATATCAACATGGATGTGACTCATTTAGATATTGCTGATTTCTTTGCCAATCCTAACGAAAGAATTGATCACCTAATTGGTGATGGGAGTATCCAAAAAAACAAGCTAAACTTTTATAATTATGTATGTTTTCCTTTTACTGTAATAAAGTTTATATTTCTCTCAATAAAAAAAGATTTCTACTTACTATGAAGTTATTTATCCCAATAAATAAAATTATGAGTATTTCTTTTCATTAATTCTTTTTGTATTTCTTTTTCATTTGCTATGTTCATGTTAATAAAGAATGTCACTCATTGATATTAATAAAGAAGATTTGTGTCTCGTTGATAGTACAACAACTCATACAATGTTCAGAAATGTGAAATATTTTTCTTCTTTAGTGATGTGAGAAGCCAATATCCACACCATATTTAGAAGTATAAAGATGATTGAGGGGTTTGAAAGAGATAATATATTGTTACCTGGAGGAACACAATTATACATTGATAATGCATTTTATTTCTCCAAATCTAACAGGAATTTGTTGAGTTTCAAGAATATCTGCAAAAATGGATACCATATTGAAACAACAAATAAAGAAAAATATGAATATTTTGTTATCACATATATGATTTTTGGTAAAAAATGCACACTAAAAACATTCTATGCTCTTTCCTTTAGAATATGCTATACATTTATTAGTACAATTGAAACATATGCTATCATAGGACAATAATGATATGAAAAATAATTAAGAATTCATGTAGACATTCATTGAGAAAGATAATCAATTCCATAATCCCATATTTTCTCATGTGTTACATGTTCTGAAGGGAAACTAATTATTAGATCATCATCGATAAAAATATAAAGTGAGACTCTCACATTTCTAGAACGTATACAGGGAGATATTTGTGGGTCGATACACCTACCATATTGACCATTTAGATATTTATGGTTTTAATTGATACGTTGACAAGATGGTCGCATGTTTGCTTATCATCTTCTCATAACCTGGCATTTGCGAGATTATTTACTCAACTAATTAGATTGAGAGCACATTTTCTAAATTATCCCATTAAAAAAATACATCTAGATAATGTCGATGAATTTACTTTACAAGCTTTCAATGAGTATTATATGTCTCTAGGAATCGATGTTGAACATATTGTAGCACATGTTCATATATAAAATAGACTTGCAGAATCACTAATTAAGCATTTACAGTTGATTGCAAGACCATTGCTTATGAAATCAAATCTCTCAATATCTACTTGGGGACATGCAATTTTGTATACAGCGATATTAATTCGTATAAGGCCAATTAGTTATCTCAAGGCCTTCCCTTTACAAATAGATTTTGGTCAGGAACCGAATATTTCTCACTTAAGTACTTTTGGATGTACGGTATATGTTCTAATTGCTCCACCACAACGCACTAAAAAAGGTTCTTAAAGAATGATTGGCCAAAATGGAAAGATGCAATTGAGGCAGAATTAAAATCATTAGAAAAATGAAAAGTTTTTGGCCCTATGGTTCTTACACTGAAAGATCTAAAATCAGTTAGATATAAATGGGTTTTTGTTAGAAAAAGAACTAAAAATGGTGAAGTAGTAAGATATAAAGCATGACTTGTTGCTCAAGGATTTACACAAAGACATGGTATTGATATTGTAGAAACATACTCACCAGTGGTGGATACAACTACTTTCCGATATCTAATTAGTTTGGCAGTAAATAAAGGCCCTGAGTTGGTCTAATGGATGTTGTTATAGCCTGTTTTATAGCTCACTTGACAATGATATTTATATGAGTTTCCTTGACAGATTTGAGTTGCCAAAAGCATACAATTCAAGTTCTCAAAAATGGTACTCAATTAAATTAAATAAATTGACTTAGTGAATATCTATTGAAAGAAGGATATAAGAATTATCAGATATGTCCATGAATTTTTATAAAAAGATATGGAAATGAATTTGCTATAATTGTTATTTATGTCGATGGTATAAATATCATTGGAACTCCTGAAGAGATTTCTAAAGCGGTGAATTGCTTAAAGAAAGAGTTTAAAATGAAGGACTTAGGAAGAACAAAATTTTGCCTTGGATTACAAGTTGAACATCTGAAAAATATGATCTTTGTGTGTCAAAAAACTTACACGAGAAAAATCTTAAAATGTTTCTATATGGATAAATCACATCTATTATGCACTCCAATGATTGTAAGATCTTTGAAAAAAGATAAAGATCCCTTTAGACCTCAAAAAAGTGATGAAGAACTATTTGGCCCAGAAGTACTTTACCTTAGTGTAATTGATGCGCTTATATATCTTGCTAGTCACACACGGCCAGATATATCATTTGCTGTTAACTTACTAGTAAGATATAGTTCTTCACCAACATGAAGGAATTGAAATGGGGTTAAACACATTCTTCGTTACTTGAAGGGTACTATGGATATGTGATTATTTTATTCAAATAAACATAAGACTGACTTTGTTGGCTATGCCGATACTGAATTTCAGTCTGATCCACATGTTGGTAGATCACAAATAGGCTATTTGTTCACATGTAATGGTACATTTATTTTATGGTGATAAATGAAATAAACCATACCAGCTACATCATATAATCATGTAAAAATACTAGTGATACACGATGCAAGTCGAGAATGTGTATGGTTAAAATTGATAATACATCATATAGGTACTACTTATAGATTATCATATAGTAAAATGATCCTAACAGTCCTATATGAAGATAATATTGCATATATTACCTAACTAAAAGAAATATATATCAAATGAGTTAGGACAAAATATATTTCTCCAAAATTCTTTTTCACACATGATCTTCAAAAGAATTGTGAGATTAATATTCAGCAAATCCATTCTAAGAAAAATCTAGCAGATTTATTCACCAAGTCACTTCCAACAACAATATATGATAAGCTCATACATGATATTAGACTTTGTAGATTTAGAGATATCAATTGACGTTGCAAAAAGAGGGAGTCGATACACGCTATACTCTTTTTTCCTTAACTGAGGTTTTATCCCATTGGATTTTTCTAGCAAGGTTTTTAATGAGACAGCACTGTGAGTGTATCAATTAAATGCGTACTCTTTCTTTTACTAGGTTTTTATCCCATAAGATTTTTCTTAGTTAAAAATTTTTAACGAGGTACATTATTAAATAATGGATATTCAAGAGAGAATATTATGAATATTAGAATGTGTATGTTCATCTTCCATTTTCATCTTTCATCTTCATCTTCCATCTTCATCTTCATCTTCCTCTTCCTCTTCAACTGTTACTATGTCATTATTGCCTATAAATAATACATGCCATTTGTGCTATAAAATAAGTGGAAGAATACAATATACTTTTCTCATTTTCTTATCTTTATCTTTTCTCTCCTTTTAATATTGTGGATTGGTTGGCTAATTTTATAACATAAGGGTGTTATCTTTTCTTATTTTCTTGTCAATTATTTTATCTTATTTATCCTATTACTTTTGTATTTGAATTATTTTTAGGATATATGAGTTAAAAGGATTATCTTTAAAGATATTAGAAAATATGACCGCTTTGAAATAATTAAATATCATGGAAAATAAATCATTATCTTTTGGAGAGCTAATAAATGAATAATCCCACATTAACAAGGAAGACACTAAAATCACATCATAAGGCTATATAAAAGACCATAAGGCTCATCCATTTGACATCAATAATCACCACTATCACAACTATATTCTTCATCTTTTTCACAATTCTATCCATTTCCTTTAGAAGAGATATAGTGACTTGAGTTCATGTGCTTTAGAGTAAAAGTTTAATAATTTTATGATTTGATCATTTTCCTTTATGTAAGTTTGTGATTTTGTAGGTTTAGGTTTTAAGATTTGTATATATTGAATCTATGTTTAGGTTGAGATATATATGTAATCAAACTCTTGTGATTTATTTGTGTTCTTTATTTAACATATTTGGTTTCCTTTTATAATAATTCATGTAAGGTTCATATGTTTAATTGTAGATTTTTTGGTTGAATATCCATATTAGAGGAGTAAATCATTTATTGTTTAATTTATCATATGTTAAGTGGAGCTTTTAAATAATCATCAATGATATAATTGTATGTTAATTCTAGGTATAATTGTAGATTTTATAATTATGAACATGATGATTGTCTAAGGTTCTACATGTTAGAGATTTAGTATATATAATTGTTATAATTCTGATATATTATTGAATGATGATAGTCATGCATAAATAGTTGAGAGCGTTCGCCTTCAAATTAATAATATCCTTCATTTGTTTTACTTTTATTTTTATTATTTTCTCTTTATTTTTATAGAAATTCTAATTAATCAAACTCTCTTGTACTTTTCCTTCTATGCAAATTTAATAATCTATAGTTAAACTACACATTAACTTCATATAAATAATATGATTTAGATTGACCTCTATACTAGATAAAAATTAATTTAGTAAATAATTTTAATACTAAAGATAGATGACATCACTACCATGCCCTTCTTTAATAATAAATGGTATTTAAGAATTGTGGAAGAAAATATTGCATTTGTATTTGTGATTTCATAACTGTTGCTTGACTAGCTATTGGGCCATACGTAGATTCATAATTTCGCTTCCTGCCTATAAAAATTGGTTTCATTGTGTCGTACAGTTCAGGTTATTTGGTTTGGTTTGTTTCACCTTGCACTTGACAAGAAGCATTTAAATGTCCTGATCATAACTCTAACCACTAACCGTTGGCCAAATCCTTGTCAAACTTACTCCTCCTGATTCTCTGTCCTTTAAAACCCTAAATCAAACAAAACCTTATAGTTGTGTATCAGTATTTTTCCCAGTTTTGCATCTCTGTGCACTAGTCCATGGATTATGCATATCTGCGAACAATATGGGGTAATGAATTGCTACTTTGGCGTGTTGGATATTTGGGTGGGTTTTATAAAGGCCAACTCTACCAAATCGGGGAGAATAACATCTGGCATATAGATTTGTTAGATTTGATAAAAGATGAAGGGTAGGGGAAAGTGGAATTGGGAAGAATAAGAAGATTTGATGGCCTTGGCTATGGCCAATGGATTTTCCAGATTTGGCGCCAGGCTCGCTGTCTTCGGCTTAAGGCAGAAGATCAAGCTTTGAGAGAGAAAATGACGCATGAGGTCGTGACACCGTAGTTCTGGACTGGCTGTTCTTCATTGCTGAGTAGGCATTTTGTGGATTTAAAAGCACCTCTTTTCTCTTTACTATAAAATTTAATCCAATAACTTAAATATATTAAAAAAATTAAATCAAATAATTAATTGTAATTAATTTTTTTAAAATATTCATATATAATATTAAATTATATTCATTTAATCTTTAATATATAAATTATTTAACTAATTTAATTAAATTAAAAAAATTTAGTTAAAATAAAGTATTTTTTTATAACATCATAATATTCTTCCTTAACTTCCCTTCATTTTTTACTTGATTATTGTTAAAAGAGTATCAATATGATAATTTTAAAAAATTGATAAATATAAGAAATATCTTATATTTAAAATTAATATTAACTATTTAATTATGTCTTATATTAAAAACTGGAGGAATATATCAACTTTTAAGTTAGATAAATTAGTTTTAAAATAATAAATATTATATATAAAATATATTAAAGTATTATATTTATAAAAAAAATCAATACTCTAATTTTTATATTAAATATCGAAGGAGTAACAAAATAAGCTGGCAACATTAGTCATGCCAAGAAAAGGGGAAAAAATGCCAACAACAATAGTAAGATTAAAGGTTATTTGGACTATATTTTGTAAACAACTATAATTTTAGTTTAATAGTCATTCTCTTCAATTTATATCAAACTCAGGATTGGGGGGCTAAAATTATTTTTAGCTTTATACAAGTATTTGACTTCTCTACTTTTTAAAACCTTGGTTTAGCACAGTAAATTAAGGAAAGAATTATATTAGGGATAAATTGGTAACTATAATTTCTATCCATGAATTTTTTATTAATATGTATATTTTTAAACTTTTTTATAAATATTATTATTTTAATTTAGATCCAATTGTCATTAAAATTATATTTTAAATACTTTTATAATAATAATAAAGGTTAAGAGGTTATTTTCATTCGGAAAATTTTTATGAAGGAGTAGTGGATGTTTGGAAAAAAAATATTTAACTGAATGTCACCCTAAAAAATGTTAAAACCGTGATAATGTCACCCTAATCAAATGGTAATCTTTATGGACATATGCTAAGTTAAACCTTATACCACATATGATTCCATGCGGGCATGATTTTGCTTTCTTCTTTTAGTTAAAGGTCATATTTTTCCTAGGGCAATATGAGAACACTGTTAAGACTACATTACTCTTTTTTTTTTAATATTTTTAGAATAATACTAACCAAAAAAAGTTTTTAGTAAAAAAGTATAGGAATTAATATGTAAATTTATCTGAAATTTTTTTATTTAAGAATAATACTGTCTTTGAAACTTTTTTGGATTCAAAATTGACTCAAGAGTTAAAATAGTGCAATAGTACTCTTTACAATTAATTTTGTGATAGTCAGTATGATTTTTTTTTAACTAATTGAGACAACATTGGTACGTAAGGCAACATTAAGCTAAAATAAAAGTTTAGGATAATATTATTCTTGAGTAAATTTTTTTAAGATAAATTTATAAATTAACTCTAAAAGGCATGACCATGTTATGTGGAATCTGTGACTATGTGGCATAAGGTTTAATGTGGCAAACGTCCATTTAGGTCTTTAGGCTGTCATTTGATTAGTGACAGTGCAACTGTTTTAATATTTCTAAGGTAACAAAATTAGACTGTCGATTACCTACAGTTTCTTGGTGAATGCCCTTAACAACAACAATAATAATAAGGGAAAATAAATAAAAAATACCTTGAAATATATGAAAACTTAAATTGAGATTTTAACATTTGCAAATAACCCAGAGATGTGAGGACTTTTTGACATTTTGAAGTTCTAGATGAAAATACCAAAATGCCCTTGTACTTTTCTTCTCCTTTCATTTTTGTTCTCTCTCATCCAGCAACAGCCTTCAGCTTTTTCGTCATCTCCTCATATAACAAGATGCAGAATGCATGACATGATTTCATCACTAGTAAACAAAATAAGTCTGAACCTAATCAAGCACCTCGTCGATAATCAAATAACAATTTATTGCTCAGCCACCCACTCTTTCCCATTCGGAGGCGAGAGAAGAGTAGCAAATCTCTGCAAATCCCTCACATCCTTCTTTACCCTAACAAACACCACTTGGTCCATGGCATCCTCATTCATGTACACTTTAAAGGTAATTTCGTCTTTAGCGGGCAGGATCATATTGTATAGTCGCGATATTATATCTTGCTTTCTCTTAAACTCCATTGTAGCTAACAGCCCTTGGCAATACCTTCTACCACTGGTGTAGAACTGGAATATTGTTTGCCATTCTTTCACAATAATGAAGAATCATCACTACCTTCCCCAATCCTCACAAGACTAAAATTCTTCTAAAAAATCGAATCCTTTGCAGTGAATTGAGTAGCCCAGGCAAGGGCAATATTCTCATTCTCACGATTCCCATAGAATTAATTGGCTACAAATATGACCAGAAAACTTTCGCAAACAATCTCAATAAAAAATGAAAGCTAACCATTAACATTCTCAAGCTTCAGAGAATCAATTGATTCTGAACTATTGCCAACAAGTTTGTCATTTACCTCAGGAATAGGACTGTCTGAGGTGGGTTGCTAAGTGGGGAGGCCTTCGAATTCATCTTCATTGCAGAATTTAAAGGTTGTGGTGGTGGGTGAGGTATTGGGAATATCCGAAGGTGAGGATTAGATATTAGAATGAGGATTTGGAGATGGATCGAGGTCAGGAGGGGTAAGTTTGGTGGTGTGGGATTACGTCATGGGAGGTGATCGTAGAGAGGTGGAATCGATGGGTTGGTCATCGGAATCATCTTTGCTGACGGCTTCGAAGCCTTTAAAATGCAAATCGTCAAGAATAAAGAAGAAGCGAAAGAAGTGGTTGAGGAAGAGAGAAATGAAGTCGAGGAGGAGAGAAGAGGTAGAGTAAGGAGGAGGAAAATGGCTTTGCCATATCTATGATTCATACTACAGAGTATGATACAAGAAAGATAGGGCAAGGTAGATGGCGAAGAAGCTGAAAGGTTGTCATTGGGATGAAAGAAATGAAAAGGAAAAGAGAAAAAATAGACGAGGATATTTTAATCTTTTTGTCTAAAACTTCAAAATGCAAATCCTTACTTGCCACTATTAGAGTCTCAATTTGAGAATTTCTATTTTCCATCCTCTTTTTGGTCATTTTCCCTAATAGTAATATGTTTTTAATTAAAATAATTTTAAATAAAAAGTAAAATAGTGATTTAGAGGAAGATTTTAGGAAAAAGATAGGAACACCTTCCTGATGAGAGAGAATCAGATGCCATTTTGCTTCGGACCGTGCTTTGCCCCGTATATATACGAAGTAGTGACGCTTGCATCAAACCACGCCTATCTTACTCCCGTCTCCCTTGGGAATCGCGTAATTTCTCGCTACCCAAAACACCTCCACCGATGGCCGATCAGCTCACAGACGACCAGATCTCCGAGTTCAAGGAGGCCTTCAGCCTCTTCGACAAGGACGGAGACGGTCTCCATTCTCAGATCCCTTTCCTCTTTCTTTCTTTTACTCTTCGATCTTCTTTTCTCTGCAATTATTGACTCCTTATGTGTTCTTAGATTTGATTGCTCCTTCTTTACTTTACTGTTTTTGTTTCATATGTCAAGTTCGCGCCCGTCCCTTTTCTTATTTGAAATTTTCTGGCTGATCTAGGGTTCCTTCTTGTTTGACTTTTCGCTGTTGATTTTGAGGTGTATGACATGCTACTGGTTCCCGATATTTCTTTGTTTTGTCATATTGGCATTTCCTGTGATTATATGCAATATTATAGCTGGATTATGGTATTATTGTAGCTTTCTGAATCTATATTTTTAAAGTCCTGGCTTTATATCTCGTTTCTTGTCTTACTCGATCAGATTGCCTCTGAAAAATTATATATATATATATATATATATATATATATGAGATTCTGCCGCTTCCGTTTTACCGTAATTTAATATGTAGAAGGCCCTTTTACATCTCTGTAGTGTATTTGGACTGCGCTTTGGTTTTTATCCTATGGACGCCACTTCATCTTATTGTTGCGGGTAATAAATAGCTGGATAATCTTGACATTTTTATTACTAGATCTATCCGTGCCATCATCCTGTGGTCAGTAGCTCTACATCTCTTACTAGAAAGTTGGAATTTGTGGTATTCTACTTATCTTTCCAGCATTAGTGAATTGTAATTTCCCTATGCTCAGTTTTAGAACTGTCTCTGGTCGTGTGTAAAAGAGAATTAGTAAATATAGTGTTTCCTAAGGAAATTATTTTGTTTTGAGGGCCCTAGGCCTCATTGGTTTCCCAATTTTTGATAGAGCAACGCATGTAGAAATTTCTTGACATGCTTTTAAAAACATCATTATAACATCTGAAAGATTTATTTGTTTATCCGTCTATTTTGCTTGTCCTGTCTGAATCAATTGTGTGTCTTTTACTATTTTATAACATGCTAGTATGCTACAGGTTGCATCACAACCAAGGAACTTGGGACTGTGATGCGATCACTCGGCCAGAACCCAACAGAGGCAGAACTTCAAGATATGATAAATGAGGTTGATGCTGATGGAAATGGTACCATTGATTTCCCAGAGTTTCTCAACCTGATGGCCCGAAAGATGAAAGATACTGATTCTGAGGAGGAACTCAAGGAAGCTTTCCGTGTTTTTGACAAGGATCAGAATGGTTTCATTTCTGCGGCTGAGCTCCGCCATGTCATGACAAATCTTGGTGAGAAGTTGACAGATGAAGAAGTTGATGAGATGATTCGTGAAGCTGATGTTGATGGTGATGGGCAGATCAACTACGAGGAATTCGTCAAAGTTATGATGGCCAAGTGAGGACCAATCAGCCAAAACCAAAATTTGAAAAGCGTATAACGAGAAAAGGGACAGGGCAGATAAGTTTTGATGAGAATTCTATTTCCATTAGGACATCTTCTGGTGTCATTAGCTTTTGTTGGTTGGTTATCTGTTTTCTTGTTTGCTTTATTGGTATTGCTCGTTAGTATTCTTGTTTGTTCTGTCCCTTGTTTTAGTTTGGATTAGCCGTGTCTCACAATGCATTTGTTCTCCAATTTTGCTACTTTTTTGGTTATTATGAACCCAGACCAATTGGATGCAATTTGTGTTCTTTTCCTTTTGGGTGGCTAATTATGTTAATATATACTACTTCCATGCATTATTATGCATCTTATGTTGGACGCTTATTTGTGTGAACTGTGTGGAATGATTCCTGTTTAAAGGATGATTGTTGAGTCGGTGCATCTCTTATCTTGGTCTGATTATCTAATGGTAGACATAATTTCCGTTACTCACGAGGAAAGAAATTGCTTTTTCTCTTTGAAAGCTACTCCAAAATATACCATAGTGCTTGCCGCAAATCCACTTGCTTTTTCCCAATTTGGATTAGATAAGTGGTGGTGGAATTATGTTTCTGTCCAATCTGATGTGTTGAATATGATTTTTATCACCTTGGTTGAAACTAGCCCCTTCCCCATATGCGGAGGATTTCTTTCCCCCACTATTTGGATGAAGTCGATTTTTTCCAAGATATTCTTTGTTTACAAAACATATCACAACTTTTGAGCTTAAAGATCATTCTGTCTTCTTCTCTTCTCTTAAAAAAAAAAGAAAAGAAAAAATATTACAGTAGCTGAGATATGAGAAAATTTAGGAAGAGGAAGGCTGCCGTAGTTATACTTTAATATGTGGAATTTTTTGTTGTGAACTCTAGTCGTCTCTCATCTCATTCTTCTCTCACCACTATTTGAGTTAGTTCGAGTGACAATTTTTACGAGGAATTTACAAAAAAAAATTGAAGTTTCTCTAATTTTTTTGGCAAAATAGGGAAAAATTATATTTTGTGAACAAACAGTGAAAAATCGAGTTTAATATTAAAACACAAGAAGAATAAACATTCATTGGAGTACGGAATACCTTTGGAGAATTAGACGTGGACGTAGTTTCTGTCTATTTTATCTTATTTTTCTTAATCAGGATGCTTTCTTTAAATTTTATTTATTATATAAGATGCTGTATTCAATCTTGAGTCATTACAGATGGTAGCCCCAAGCTTTTTTCAACTTTAAAAGAGTCGATCTAGATTCTAGAACTCTGGTGGTATATCAAACACTACTCAAATGCCAAGCTTTCTACCGTAGTGATTTCTGTTTTTATGAAATATCAAAATATAAAAATTAGGTCACGACATTCCGTCAAGTTAGCTTTTTGGTTACGAAGGGAAGAAAAAGACCCATGGGTCGTTTACATTTACATCTAACTAGTTTTCACGCCTCTATTCGCCCATTAACCAAGGATTCTGATGCCCCATAGTTGGATTTCATAAACTTTTTTTCTGGAATCTTAAATTATTGCACCCTACTTTCTATGATTGAAATGGTGAACTTATTCTTATTCTTCACAGTATGATTTAAAGTTTGACAGATTTGGTGGATTCTGAGCTCGTGTTTTGCATAATAAACTCTTATAATCTCAACAAATAAGAATAGCAAATTCTCTGCTTTGGTATTTTATTGGTCTCTGAACTGTGCAAGTCAGATTAATACCACTTCAAATATTTATTACTTTTAATTTTATATCGTTATTTTGTTTGGAAGTGTCAAGTTTATATTTTGGTTTTAAGTAAAAATAATAAAATTTGGACAGTGCATATTAAATATAAACCATTAAAAAAATATACGCGTGATACATATCCCTCCAGAAGTGAATAACTGTACCAATATAAATATTTCAAAAAAAATTAACTTTTTTTTGGCATTTGATAACTTGAAGGGAATTATTCATACAAAAAGATTTCACTTATAGAAACACGTGCCTTGCATTAAGTCCATTTACATGTTCAAAGGTAGGGTGCAGATGGCATCATTGATTAGACAAGTAGAGCGACTGGGATGGAAGAAAGTGGTCAAAAGAATGAAGTGGGGAAATTTGAAGACCACAAAATTAAAAACAGTTAGTGACTCAAATGATATTGTTTCTAATAGAAGAATATCGATATTTAGGGAGAAAAAAAGGATAGCAATTAGCAATTCCATATGGTCTAGTCCGTGCTAGCATGTCTCAACATAACCCATTATATGATCTGAATCTGAACTACTTTGCCCAGGCCCAAAAACGCAAATGCCACCGAATAGGGCTTAACACTAAACTAGAGCAGGAAGATGGGGCTTATAAAAATTTAAGGTTATTGCCTCTGTCAGCATACTTCTATTGATGAGTTGTATATGCTTTGGTTGCAGAATGAGAATGAAAAAGAATGAAGAGAAGCATCGCAAAAATGGGGGAAGCAAAGGTGGGGCAAAAGAGACAAGTCGCCAATACAGGAGACGTCGTACCAGAGATCGAGTTCGAGAATGTTCCATCCTCTGAATGAGATTCTACCTCCTAAAAGTATGCGACTGGAATACCCATCATGTAATAATGGAAATCGGATGATAGTGGTAGTCGTTGCATTGTAGCAAAATATGCAGCAAGTGACAGCAGAGATGACCAATGTCAAATAATTGAGTGTGATGCGGTAATGATAAGTAATGAGTAAAGAATGGTTTGTTATCTATAAATCCGAATTACTAGTATTTATTCATTATAACGTACATGTTCTTACTAAGAAATTATATACAAAACTAGGCTGCCTTTATCTTTCCCCTCTGTTTCTTGTCCAATTTTATCACCAACACTTGCACTGGATTTCATTATACAAGATTAAGAGATGAGCTGGTTAAGAGCTTAGAAGTAAGGGGGCGCCCAATGCTCATCTTGGACCTTTCTTAACCAAAAGACTAATTCTCTCTCACAACTCACCACGCTAGGGAGCTGCATCCAAAGCTTCATACTTGCTGCTACAATCAAGAGCATGCTCACCAAAAGCAACCTTCCCAACATAACAGCGATTTGCTTCTAAAATATAATAACCGATACATGTATGGGATCAGACCACGTGTTCTATCCAATGTACCGGGGGAAATAAGTTGCCGTGACTCCCATCCCACCGCTAGTGCTGGAGCACACTAACCCCATAATTATAGAACATATAATTATCTTATTCACACCGGAAAAAAAATGCATTATCCTGCAGCCAACACAATTCTACTAGCTTTACTAGTAAAAGCACACCAAAGGCAAGCCACAGAAATTTCAACTAGACCAGATGCGAAAGGATAAGGAATAGTACAGCTGGAGATTATCGCGAGAAGATTTTATATAGCAAAACAAACATGAGTATAGCACATTTATAGACAAAAACAAAACACATTCATATACCTACTGAGTATACATAAAATTTCAACTTTACATACTTGAGCTATTGAAACTAAAAAATGAAAGGGGAAAAAGATGTCACGTTACCTTTCTTCCTTTTCCCTCGCAAAAAGCTACCTTTTGAGTGGTTTGTAGAGAAGAACGGTCACATATTTGGACTGGAACCTGTGAGTCAGTCCCAGGGCAACCACAGACTGGGCGGCCAAGCTTTTTTTAATGAAAACATGGTTTAGCACAACGTGTTGAGGCTTTGAAGGGGTACCTACATCTGAATTCTCCATACCAAGGACAGTCAGATGCAGCTGTTGAGGAACCGCCATTGGTTCTTTGGCAAAGTCTTCTTCAGCTGGAAACGCTTGGCCATAACTGGCTTCTGGAGAGGGTGGAGGCTCAAATTCACTGATACTCTCGGGAATTTGAGGTACATAATCCTGCAGAATAAAGGAAAAAATCAATCAAATCTGAAGTGATAAAGATGGACAATAAGCAACACGGACAAGTTTTTTGTGAATAAAGCTTGGGAAAAGTTCTTTAAGCGCTTGCTATTTATGTTTCTAATTCATAACTTCCTGAATATTTTTTTTTTTGAAAAGGTCAATCATGTAGCGATGATTTGTAAAAAGTATCAAACTGCCGTGCTTTTATAGAAAACGGAAAAAAAAACTGCTCACATTAACATCAAGAAGATTGCAGACACAACCCATCTCATCAGCTACATAAGGAAGTTCAGGTATATATCTCTGTTCACCATCAACAACGAACTTGTAATGATATATGCCAGAAGGGAGGACCATAACAATCGAATGATCTTTGCCAGCTCTCTGCAGTTGCTTCCTGTAAGTAATAAAATTTCACTTATATTACCAAGTACAAATGTAGAACATTAGCAACTACATTGATAAAATAAAGATGCTATCATTGATAAAGGAATCATTAAGTCTGACCTCGAAGTCCAATTATCCCAGGATCCCTGCACAGCCACATTGTTTCCACCATAACTCCATGTAATCATGACAGGGACTCCTCGCTCAGGAGATTGATCAACAATCCCATGAGATTCATTCTGCCACATTTGGTTGAGAAAATGAGGGCCATTACCTCTTTGCAGTGGAGCTAGAGGAGCCTGAAAAGCACAAAGAAAAACATGACATGGTGAAGCTGCCCATAATGTATAGTTTAGGAAAAAATTATCTAATCAAAAGAAGCTCCGTGTTCATTGTCAAATTGAGGAACGTACCATCAAGTCTTTCTCAATAAAAGCCAGATATTTCCATTTCATAAAAACACATACAATGTTAGTTATGAGAACGCTAAGACTTCAAAATAGAGATGTATTTATAGGAGCTCTCAGAAAGTCATCATTATGAATTCGTAAACCTTCAAATAAACAAGATTTATTGAACGCAAACAATAATATGACAATGGAAGATCTCAGTCAAGGATGAACGACTTATCAACAATCATAGTTACTTTTCCATAATTGGAAAGGAACACCATCCTACATCTCTATCAAAATGGGCATCTTTAATCCAACATTTCAGCATGTGCAAAATCTTGTTGGAGTTCTATCTAATTACCCAAGGTTGCAAACAACCATGTAAATGAGAAAACAGGATAAGAAAATTGGGTGGAGGTGGGGGGCACCAAAAATCAACACCATAAAATTATTTAACCGAGAAAAAGATCATATTTCTTTTGGTAAATAACCCTAGAGTCTTAGATGAAAATACTTAGGTCAAACGCACCCATAAAAAACACATTCTTGTCCCTCCAATTTCATAAGTTTCAATTACACCCCCCTGGTTCAAGGGAAAAAAACACAATGTTTAGCTCCTATTTTATAACAAATAATGGCCCCTTTTTCACATCATCCATTAAAAAAAATCAAACTTAACAATTTGTTAGCTTAGACAACATTTATTTAATAGACAGACATACTCAAGTATGGGGCCCTTTTCAGCTCAAAAAATCAAGGGAAATATGAAAAGGGGGAAAATTGGGTCCTTATTTTAAAAAGAATGGCAACATTGCCTGATTTTGAACAAAAGGGACCAAATAAAAAATTGCATGAAACAAGAAAGACCAGAACTGTATTTAAAAACGTGGGGGGGAAGTCCTGGCTCCTAAAATTGTTTTGGAAAGTAATAGACACCTTAGAAGTTTAAAAAGCCATTTCCCACATATTGTTGGTTCTTTAAACTCACTAGGACCTGACTTTTCTGTTGAACATAGCCCCAAATACCTGAAAACGTGCAACAATTTTTCAGAAGATATTCTATCTAACATAGTGAAAATCTATACAATCAAACACATCAAAATGCACATAGTGCACATCAGGCAAGCACATGCTCCCATATGAAAGGAGAGAATAATTATTTAGTATATTGATGCAGATCAACATAGATATAGTAAAGGAAAGGGGGAGACAGAGAGAAAAATAGAGGGGGAAGAAGGGAGTGGAAGAGAAGGGTAACAAGCCAGACTTTATTATTACTTAATCAAAACGTTACCCTAACCCTAGTTACTACGGTCTTTTTGAAGTCCAAGAAATAACTCCTAATACGAGATTGATGTGTATTGGCATTCAGCACTATTTAATTACATTAGAGAAAATCATAGTATAATATATTTAACTGTGATTAATATCTAAGCGCAAGATCTTCCACAAAATGATGGCCTGTGATTAATATATTTAACTGGGCCGATATCTCAGAGCTTTACATAAAACAAAATGAGTGTTTTTGCACCATTAAAGTAACTAAATATTTCACCATCATTCATTCACCCCATTGGCATTCCAAAACAACAGAGTTCACTCCCTGACGCCAGAGGACAAAGGTACAAGTGAATGTGATAATTAAAATGGATAAAATTAACTGTTTGACCCTTGCACACTGCAGTTGTGTGTGGCCTGTGGGCTTTGAAACAGGATAAGATTAACATGTTCACCTCCCTCTGTTCCAATATATGAAGTATGTTTCCAGAAAATGTTTCCAACTATTGCTGATTAAAAAACAAAGCAATGAAGAACCTGCAAAATGGTATGGTAGGAAACCATGTTGACTGATGCTGCCATTCTAAAAATACAAGAAAAAATACCATAGGTCGCCTAGATCCACACTTTCCTGCTAGTCTTTATGCTGTTTTTCCTAAATTTGTTTGCATAAATCTCACGTGTTCAACAAAAACCAGTCACATTACTTTCAGTCATTATAATGGTTATCTCTTTTTTCAAATCATTGTAATGCTAATCCTTTCCAACGCAGTTGATGATATAAGCTCCGTCTAAGAAATGGGGCATAATCAATATTAGATTTTCCAGATCTATTAGATTCCGAAAGATCTATTCCCATGTTAGGTACGAAGACTTGACACGAGCATAATTTATTCTAGCCATTCTAGTCTTTACCGGTTTTCAAACTCTCCCTCTCTGGCAACCGCTCACCAACAGATAATTGTTAGCATTCAAAATGTTAGGATTCCATTGCAGAATGCTCAACCAGATAGATAGGCCTAGGAGCTGGTAATCACACAATAAGTTAGTGCAGAAACGTTGCCCGAAACATAAGCTATAGCCTTCATTCAGAATCATGGCGACAACGTCATAGCAAAACCGATCAAACACTTGAAACCAGCTGAAAAACCAAAATCTACACCACACAACCAAAAAATAGCACCCAAAGCTAACAGAAGAGCAAGAATCAGGACAAGCATGCCGAGAAAATTAAAATAGAGACATAGAGGAGAAGGTCGAAACCTGAGGAGCGAACAAGACCGGTGATCGAGATCGACCAGGACTAGGAGGCGGACTATTCGCCATGGGATCGATTGAAGCAGCCCGAACTGGAGGCTGAGAAGTCGGCGCGCAACTGCTAGGGATGCCAGATTCAGCGGCGGATCGATCATCGCTGCCAATGGCTCCATCTTCTTTGCCGTTGGCGTTTCCCATCGATTTCCACGAGAAATGCCCGTACAGATCCACAAGCCAAAGAAGATTTTTATACTTGCAGAAAACGAGAGTGCAATATTTTATTTATATGTTTCCAAGTAAGATACACGCACAGATGTCGTTTTGATGACAATGCACTGAATGCAGGCTGCGAAGTTAGGTGGTGACTGGTGAAGCGGGAAGCAAGAGGAGAAGAATGTCAAGAAGAAGAATAAATGGCCATGGAAACCGATAAGGATAGAGACGGGAACGCGCACAGAGCTGCCGGGAAACCGCTCTTATCCAGTTCCTGATATGTTTGGCGCAGAGGAGGAAGCAGGTTGTTGTATGTGAATTTTCTTTTCTTTTCTCACCTTCTTCTGGCACGCGCGGTGTGCATGCGTGACTCACGTGTTGTCGCAGGAAATTGGGCGTACTATGGGCCTGCAGGGGAGAGGAATTTATAAAAAAAAAAAAGATTTTTAAATAGTTTATAAAAAAATTTGAAAAAGAGTTTATAAAAAAAATAATTTTAAATAAATAAGTGTTTGAATAGTTATTTTCAAAAATACTTTTATTATTGATAAAATATGAAAAAGTGTATAAATATTAAATGAGGAGAGATAAGAGATAAAAGAATAGAGGAGAGAGAATATAAGAAAAAATGGGAAAAATGGTATAAGAAAAAGTATGAGAGAGGAGAGAATGTGTAGAAAAAAATAGGAGATAGAAGAAATGATATAATAAAAAGTAGGGGTAATATAGTAATTATTAGTTTATAAGTGGTTTACTATTTTATAAGTTACTCTAACTAACTTATCTAAAATTTTAATTTTAAATCATAATTTATTTCAAAAATTTATTTGAATAAATATAATTATTTATTTTAAAAAAAATAAATTTAAATTTTGAGCTAGTTTAGCATTTTGGCACTATATGAGGTTGGGGACAAAAAGGTATTTTCAAAACCCTGGTTGTGCTTAGTATTGGCCCACTGAAATGCATTGAATCAGTCCAATCTCTAATGCCTGGTCCCGTATGTATCCGATCGAATGAAATTGGATTCCCTCCAAACCAAAAAAAAATGGAATTCCCAAGTACCAAGATACAATTGGTCGAATTAATTGTGAAAATATTTGGCTATAAAAATATTGAAATTTGATTCACCAAAAAAAATATTGAAATTTGAAATTTGAATGGATTGGTCCAGTTTTTATTTTTTCTAACAGCAATTTCTTGGTTAGAAAAAAAGGAAATTACAATAAGATTCTATATAAAAGATTTAATTATTTTAAAATTTAATAATAATTAAATGATATGTATTGATAAATCACATGATAACAAATATTATTTATATTACTCACTTGTAAAGAAAGTATTCTTGCCATTGCTCATACGTATTTTTTGTAAGGAAATATGCTTCTATCTCTCAATATAATATATAAATTAATTATATAATTAATATTAGTTATAAATATAATAATTATTTTTTAATTTTATCAATTTATTTTAAAACTATTCATATTTTTTAATAATAATTAAATAATAAAAGGAGAAGTTAAAAAATTATTAAAATATTTTAAAATATATCATATATTGGTTCATTTAACTAATTTATTAAATTAAATTAATTAAATATATTCTAAAATATATATACATATGTTTGGGTTATATTAATTAATTATAATTTTATATTATGGTTATAACCAAATGGGTATGGAGAGATATGAGAATGAATTTCATTTCTGAATTTGGACAACTCATGAAATTATCAGCTACAAGCCTAAGAGCAATGGGCGAGGGTAAAAAGGTAAACAGACTAGATTCGCGCGTGGAGTTACGTCTTGATTAAGTTTATTGTGCTTGTTTTGCCTTTTACTCTGTTGTGGCATGATTGTCACGTGAGGTTCGTGGGTTCCAGGTTACATTTTCCTATGTACTTTTTACTTTTTAACGGGGGTGAATATTATCATAAACAAGAGATATTCCTCGTTGTGGAATATTATGAATAAACCAAAGTAATACGGTGTTTGAACTATAAGTTCACAAAAAAGTAATCTTGCTTTTAAGATATTATAATTATTTTAAAATTGTATTCCATTTAAATTCAGTATAATACAGTGTTTATTTAAAATAAACTAGGCAACTTGCACACCTCAATCCGAGCATAAAATTCGGGGAGGAGGATGAGTCAAAATGGTCATCTACATATTGGATGGTGTTCCGTGGGGCATATCTAATAGTTATATTCTAACATGAGAAGATCAAATCTCTCACTTCTGAAATCTTTGACATGAGAGGATGGTGAGATCCCTCATCATTCATTAATCAAATTATACACTTGCAGAGAATCCGTGTATGCAACAAGTGTAAGGAATTGGAAAACATGTAGTAGAAATTAATTTAAAAAAAAATTTCCTATTCCTTGCCAGGATCTATCGTATGTGTTTAAGTCAAGTGGAAAGAAGTATTATCCTTGATGCTCCTCAACGACTTCCACAACTTCTCTCCGCGACTGGTGATCTCTTTCCGATCACAAGAAGATGTCAACAACTTCTCTCCGCAGCTCGTGCTCTCTTTCTGATAGCAAGAAGTCGACGCCTCAGGTCGGCTTCCTCTACTGGTATCCACACGAACAGCGTTCTAACCACGAACGACGTGCTAGCGTCTCCTGTCCCTCCAAGGCTCTCTCAAGAATCCGTCCTCTCCGTCTCTACTTCAGCAGTTTCTTATCTGCAAACCTTTTGCAGATTCCGTTCGGCCTTTTGTGTTGTGTGTTGTGTGTAAAAAATGTAGCTCCTAAAATCAGATATATAGGATGCTCTGCGTTTTCCTCAACCGAATTGGATCTTGGAATTAATCTATATTAATTCCGAAATTAATACAATATCACATATTGTATAATTTGATAATAAACTAATTAAATAAATAATGTTTATATTAAATTCGTCCCACAGATTTAATTCACCTATTTATTTAATTTAAATAAAGATAAGATTGGACTATATTTGATTTATTCTCATAAATCAAATTTAAGATATCCTATCAATTTGAATTTTAAATTCAAACGTGATAGAGATTTAATTTATCCTTATAAATTAAATCTTATAAATATCTCTTATTTGAGATATCCTATCAATTTGAATTTTAAATTCAAACATGATAGAGATTTAATTTATCCTTATAAATTAAATCTTGTAAATATCTCTTATATGAGATATCCTATCAATTTGAATTTCAAATTCAAACATGATAGATATTTAATTTATCCTTATAAATTAAATCCTATATATCCCTTATATATAATATATATATATATATACGAATTTATATATATACGAATATAAATATAAATAAATATATACATCAACCATAGATCATTCATTGAATCTAGACACGTCTTAGATTCAATAAATCTGGACATCATAGCTCGTGTTGGGTTATTTTATGTGCGACCCTGTAGACCCATATGAAGTTGGCAGTGGGCCATTTGCTATACTGACCCACAAGTCGCAAGCGATCTCTAGCAAGACATAACGACTACCCAAATCATATGAGGATCGATAAACGATGTAACCTTTTATACAACCATATCATGTCCCTTCTGTCACGCGATATTTTAGTCATGGATGAAGCATGGATAATGTCATCCTCCTATTCCTGACCGTTACTTTCTCGATCCCTGAGTAGTCTGACTATAGAAATGGAACTACCTTTCCATTACAGTATGGCCATACATTTCTCAGACTCACTCATCGAGGGGCCTAGTAATATCTCTCTACGAATATGAGGGACAAATTCCACCTTGACCACTCACATTCCTCCGCATGAAAAACCACTAAACCCGAACATAGTCTTTATGATCACTCGGTCAAAAGTGACTTTTGACTAGGTCAAAGCTGAGCGTTTGTCATGTAGGAATCCATAATGATCTCAGGTCAAAGGGCATAGTGACATGGTTTGTATATGAGAGAAACTTATGACGTAACCCATGCAACTCTCTCATAGCGGGTCGGTCCAACACCTTGTACTCTTACATGTGCCTATGACTTTGATTTATATCTCTATACATCTTCAAAGTCATACTGGTCTTATTTCATCTCTGCTCCCGCACAGATGATCGATCAGGGACATTTAGGATAAGATCATGAATTATCCAAGGATAATCATCACAGTAAACATGTGAATAATATGATAACACAATTGATAAATTCATAAATCAATAATATTTATAAGATAATGATTGATTCCTAGGACACATTTTCTAACAACAAGTCTGGAGAAGCCCCGCTGTTAGAATTTAAAAATAAAACATTGTTGGACAGAAAAAACACCGAGTTTAGTCACAATCACATAGCTGACTCGAGCAGCCTTCACTCTGATTGGGCGATGATTAAAGAGATAAAAAAATAAGATCGAATGGAGTTGGAACGTGGAACTATAAGTGATTAACGGAGATACTAATTACTAGTTTAATTATTTCATAGCTAATACCCTTGCGAGAAAAGCTTTAAATGGGGCCAGGGGTATTCAAATCTTGAGCTCAAATTCGATTACGATTATGCTTGTGTCCATGACTAAGACTATTTTTTAAAAATTTTCTTTATAGTATTCTTTTTCTTTTAATTTTTTTTCTATCTAATATAGGGTTAAGAAACTTTACTTAAATTTGAATATGTGAATTCGTAAATGCATTGTTTATTTCATTATTAACTTCAGCTATCAAATACACATTTTTAAATTCAAATCTACACATAATTTAAGTTGACAAAAAAGTACGTCATAATAGAGAAAATCATTATTGCTATAGGTGTAATTTCTTTCCATTTTTATTTTGGTAGGTGGTGGATGTTATTCTTTTTATTAAATTTTTTAATTTTACTCTTTTTTAATCCTGTTAGTCTAACTTTATTAGTAGTGGTAAGCCCTATATAAAAGTAAATTGTGCTAATAGAGTTGAGTTTAAATTTCCACTAGAAAAAATATTTAAATTTTATATTTAATAGTACCTTAAATATAATTATTTTTAATAAAAATATATATATAATAAAATATATATATAAGCAACCGATGAATCTGAATTAAGGTTTTATAATTCCAATAATTCCCTTAAAAATTCTTTTTAATATGGTAGAAATCAAATATCAATTCTCCAATTTTAGAATTTAATTGATTCACTATTAAACTGAAATATTATAGGTAGATGGATAGTATAATTAACACGACTTTATAATGTAATTTAAAAAATGAGTTAGTTTATCTATGATTTATAAGTGTCATGAATCGTTAAAATAATTTTAATATAAAATATTTGGCACTTCTTACTTGTTATTACTTACTTAAATTTATTTATTATTAGGTTAAATTGAAAAATATATTGTCAAAAGATTTATAGATTAAAAAAATATATACATAGATCGCTGGACTTTTCTTTTAAGGCAGCAACATCACTGGAATTTATTTTAATTAGAGGGGATAAAATGAAAAGATGACTTTGCTCGCAGATAAAGTGATTTAAGAAAGAAGGGAAGCGCAAAAAAGTCCTCGGCAAAGTCGTGGCGAGCTTATCTCTAATAATCCTTATCTCTATCTTTTTCACTTTATTTTATTATCCACTTTTCCGATGTTTATTCTTCTCAATATTCCACTTTGTCTTTTCTACCGGTTGAATCCCCCTCTTCCACGGAAGCCAAACGAGAAAAAAGATAAAAAAAACTATTTCACTTTGTCAATCACTTTGGAATTGCGAGTGGTCGTGTATGTTTGGTTTTTTGAGATCAGGACTCCGTTTGAAGAAATGCATAGTTTAAAAATATGTCATATATGTATTTACTGTAATTTAGATATCACTTTAATAAATAATAAACAACTGAACTCATGTTTGATATCAACTATATGAAGTGATTGAGTCGAGTTCAAATAAAACTTGTTACTAGTTCAAAATAATATAGGTGCTAACCCTGCTTTAATAATATCCCCTTCCTCTATCTGTTTTTTCAGGGGAAGGAAACTAGAAATAAAAGAGAAAAATAAAACCTAACAGGTTAACATATTTGTGTGTTCAAGTTGATTGAAATAAAGGGGAAAAAAACTAAGGGCACAACCTCATTGGGAGCAAAAACATCTCCCATTCATCTAATATTGTAATTGTAACGAGTACCGTTTTTAAAAGAATTATACCTAGAAGCCAGTTGTCAAAAGTTTAGAGCCAGGACTCCTAATATGGACCCATGACAATTCACTCATGCTTAGATGCGGGTCTGTTGGGATTTGACTATCTTTACCTTTTGGTGGAGTCAATACCATAGCTGTGGTGATTAATTGTGGGTTTGTTTAGGCAATGCTTCAATTCCAGTGATTTTGAAGTGTTTCTGCAGTGCCCTCAAGTCTGGTATCTTGTGTCCCTTGTTGGAGCTCGCAATTAACTGATCTTCGGTTGGCATACTCCAATTTCTTGAATTCGTTGCATAGCGTGGAAGCTTATGTGTTCTGTTTTTGCATTGATGGTTTGCCTCCATTCTATGGAAACGTACCTCCGCCTAGCTAAATTTATATACCTATATCCTCTATCCAATTCTTATTATAAAGACGTGTTAATGACTTTATGCAAACTAAGAATTTTAGTTATAATTAATTCATGCTTTTCAACTTTTAGAATTATCCTTAATAAATGTCATTGAATAGAGTTTATTGAGAGATTACTTAGTTAATTAGAAAATATGAAAGTAAAGAGCATTTGAGAAAAAAAATGTTAAGACAATTTGTAAAGGATTTTATAATAATAGCATACAATGTTATAATAAAAATAGAAAGAAAAATATATAACTGTAATAAGTTTTATTATTTTGAGTTATTAACGATACAACTCACTCCTTGTACTATATAATACGTGAAACTTATGTTAGTCTCTATTGAAAATTAGAATGATACAGACTACTAAAACAATTAATTCCAATTCTGACAAAAATATCTACACAAAAAGGAAGGAAACATGGAAGAGGCGAAAAGAGAAAGCTTTACTTGATCTCCCAAGTTTTTTAACCTATAAACCTTGAGGTTATCATATCTACTCTTTACACCTCTTTAATCTTGTTGCTTTTCAAGTTCGGGTGCTAGATTTGGTTAAACCCCAAGTGTGAAATTGAGGATTTTAATGGTTTCTGGGTTTTAGGATGTTTTTATTATTAGTAAAGGTTTAAGGGAGCTAAGTTATGATGAGAATGAGAATGAGTAGTGAGAAAATGAAAGTCAAGGCGTTGATTACGTTAGCTATATATTGAATGTTGATGAAGAACTCTTAAACATAGTAATTCTAGAAAGATTGATTAAAGTTGTTAGGCGAGAGGTTTATGAATAATGATGCATTGTTTCTTGTATTGTCCTATCATCAGTTCACTCCGAACCCTGAGATCCATATACGTATTTCACGCTGTTATTGACACGACGTCACTGCCATATCGAAAGCTTTACAAAAAAAATTCTATTCCGCGTTAGTTTTATTGATTTATTGATGGCATGAACCTTATTTTGGTCCTCAGACTCCAACCGCTATGGGAAAGAAACATCACTATTGATCTGTGATAGTACCACAAAACCAGAGACCAAGGAAATCAATAATAAGCTTTATCTCTGTTTTCTCAATCCACTTGTAAATCTCAAGTATCAGTTCCCATGACCCAATTTCCAATCTCTGAAATCTATTTTCACTACAGTACTGATAGAGAGAGCAAAATTGAACTAAACTCTCTCTCGTCACTTCAGCTATATCTGGAGTGTTCAATCTTTTGCCCCTGCCCTAAGTCATGAACCTCCTCCTACTTAATAAAAAAAAACCCAGAAGGTCGGGTAGCAAGGAAGAAACGATCATGGGGCAAACTGCCCCAGAAAACTATAATGAAGAATTTACTTTTACTTTGCCACTGCAATTATCTGAAAGATAAATCCAGTGAGTGCAGACATTTCTCCAATCTCCAGGACTGAATTTACCCTAAGTATTACCATAAAATATACGTTAAAATTTACTACAATATCATCCTGAAAACCAAAAAACCAAAAACGCTAATAAGAACTACCCTTTTCAATTCTACAAGTCGCCTTTTAAGAACTTGATTACCTAACAATACCACCGCACACAAGGATAATCATTACACGAAAAAGGCAACCCTTCAGCAAGCTCCCAGTCTTTCTTGACATGTTTTCCAGCAAAGCACAGCTGAAGTTTATGAACATTGTAACTTTGCTGCAATATAACCCCTTAGTTAGTTAATTACAGAGATAGATTTAACAAACTACTCGAGAAAGCACACCATCAGCACCGCGATGAGAAATTGGGTGATGCAATCCTGGACATGCCCCTCTTAAAACCTAGAACATAGGGAACAATAATAACACTTCAGTCAGAAAGAGGCAGAACTCGTTCTTCGAAGCTGATACGTCAGTTCAGGTAATGATTCAGACGCCAGACTCTTCTCAAACTCCTATAGAAGGGTAGGAATCCAAAATGAAGTTAGTATTTTGCAGATGTTGCCCAATGGCCAAAACTGAAATCATAGGAGCTCTGGTGGTACTAGTAGAAACATCTTGCAATGATTCACAAAGAAAGGCAGATTTGTATTACACTGGATTAATTGCCACTCACAATTTTTGCCTTTAAAAAAACTGAGACATCAGTCATCAACCCAGTTAAACTTAGTAAAATGAACTCGTCATAAAATCAATAACAAAACCGTAACAACATTAATTAGACTGCCCTACATGAGCTAATGGGAGCATAACTATCGGAGAAAGGAAGTTACATTATTTTAGAAAGTGAAGGGCCCTGTGGCAGTCCACATCCGAACCAAATATAGCAAGGTTAAGAACATAATTGAACTTTTAACGTTTTATATGACAATACTTTCCTAAGTAAATATTAAGCAGGAAAAAAAATGGGTCACTGCCCAGTACTAAAAGATTACTAATTACAATTGTAAAGCATCACTAGATCGGCTGACCAAAATTCTAATACTTCCAAATTAATTGATTCACTACTGCCCTCTTCACAGACTCTGTTCATGAGATGGAAAGTGATCCATAAATTGCCAGAAAAAGCAACTTCCATTTATAATTCACATCAATTAATCAGGAGATCCATATAAAGAAATGTAATCATTAGACCAGGCCCAATTATTTAGTTAAGGTGAAAGCCACAATTGACAATGTTGCGGCTTTTTCATTATATAGGAACATTCACATCGCACGCAAAAGCATATATATAACAGGGGGGGGGGGGGTAATGTGTCCAGATTGTGTATGTACATTGCATCCCTCTCTGCAACTCTAAGAAGTGCCAAGGTTCACAACCATTAAACATATCAATATTAACAAGTTTTTTCCCCAAAAAGCTTTTTGGTCTAGATGAATACTTAATTGGACCTTGTAGATCAAAGCATGAGGTGCAATAATTTCTTGGCAACCCTCCCAACCAATCTGAAAGTTACTCATACTCCATCCAATAAAAGCTTGAACAACTAACAGCGCCAACATCCCTTGTGCTTGCATGGCTTATTCATTTAAACCAATCAGAAATCCCCCAGAGCCACACATGGTTCGGCCTATTATCGACTTTTACTTCGTGAATGCATTCAAATCTATATGAAAGGTATTTGTAGGGTCTCAACTTTAAAATGCATTTCAGTTTAAGGGGCTGTTCAATGCTATGAGATAATGTATCCCAATTGAATCTTAAGCACATTCCATTTTGTCTTGGAAATATCACAGATGTATGAGCAACTGTAATAGAAGCATTGGTGAGAAGATTATTATTTATTAATCGAGGGAATTAATATTTAGGCCATCAAAAGATATTCATTTGTTCAGTTTAGTCCTCCATTTTTTAAGTTTCACATTGTAGTCCTCCAAAGTGACTACTATCACCATATAGTCTGAGTTAACAAGTTAAGAGACACAACCATTTGATTTAATTACCTCATCAGTTGGCCCTTCTATGATGATGTAGCACCTGGAATTGTGAAGTTTTTAAAGCTCTAATGGAAAAAGAAAAGCTTCACAACTTATATACATGGTCAAATAGCGACACTGAGAATATTGTTGAGCCATGTCATAGTTATCAATAGCAAGCTACAGCTCAAGCCATAGTGCGTATGCTTCAATGCTTGGTGCTACATCAAGTGCATAGCTTTGCAACTTTTATATGACTACAGTGTATTTGTGCTACAGGTCAGGAGCTATATTTGTAGCTCCTGACCTGCATACATCTGTGATGCAGTTGTGATGCAACTACATACATACATACATGCATGTATGTAGTTGTGATGCAGAGGCTACATATGAATAGGGTGACAACAACCCTGATTTAAGTATTTTGCCAAGGATAACACCAGAGATTCACTTGACCCATCCTTGGAAAATCAACTTTTAATGATTCAGTATCTGTTATCCATATCAAGAACACAAGGAGGGCAATAACATTCTCCTCTTCTCATCTGTTGATATGTTTAATGAACAAATGGAGTATTCAAAAGATGAAGATAAATTATAGGGATTTCTTAATGATGATCATAATGACGTCGCTTCTGAGGAAGAGGATTTAGGAAGAGGAATTTGTTTCAATATCTAAGGATTAAGCTAAGGCTTAATAACATTAAACTTCAATGTATTTTGTGATTTATTTGCTTAATGTTGTAATTTAATGTAGCTTAAAAGCTTCCTGGAAATCAGAAAAAATTTAGCAGCTCAACTCTTTCACCTAAATGTTGAGTTATTGAATTCTAAATATGTATTTACAGGTTCATCTTGGAAGTATTTTTCCCTTCCAATATTTTTCTATTGGAGCTTCCCTCATTCCTTTTATCGAGCATAGGGACCAAGATACTTTCCGGAAGTTAGTGAGGAAATTGAGTGGGATCTTCAAGCCTCTGATCTGACTAGTCCTCACTAGAAGGTAAGTCCGTCAGGTCTTCAAATCGTTCATTTGAAAAAATGGAAACCCTTCTTATTGGATGAACATGATACTTCCCTTCATTACAAGGCCTTATAAATTTTTTTAATGACATGGATTTGGTCATAAATAATAACACACGTGGGAGGTATGACTAAAAATTATCAACAGACAGTCAACTAGCAGGTTATCAATGTCATCCCAATTCAGCCTCCAGTGGTTGCGATTTCTTAAAAGGAGATGATTCATACCAAAAAATGATTATTTCAAGATTACTTGTTCTGTTGTTCGTATCTAAAGATTGTGATAAATTTAGGTATAGTTCGCCTCATGGATCACTTGGTGCTAGACAAACACACTACACGACATACAATGGACCATAAATTTTCAATTAGAGTAAAGAAAAAGTTTGTTCCTTTAAACCAATAGTGATCAAATAACCTAAATGCTCAATAAAATTCACAGCCAAAGAAAATAACAGTGCCTTTTATGATAAACACAAGAAATCATTATGAAGCAATAAAAAAAATCTGAATGAGAATCTTACCTTCTCTTTCTTGAGCTTTGTATTTTCTTCTTCTAGGAGAGAAACTTTGCTAACCAATTCATTATGGTAAGCCTGGACCATCCAACAGTGATCAGTAGCAGTCAAAGATAATATTCCAAAAACCGGGAATAAAAAAATTCTACTTAATCGCTCAAATCTTATTAGTCAATATAGGTTAAACCTGCTTTCTGGCTCGTGAACGGGCAGCAGATTCCCTGTTCTTGATTTTTCTCCTCAGCCTCCTCTCCAAAGTTTTCTCATATGCATCTGGAGTGTCCCTTTTGCGGCCTGGTCTTGCGTCAGATAAACTGCCAAATGAAGGGGAGGGTGACAAGCCTGTCTTATGTTGAAGACTTTGAGGGGTGGTGGCTTCCATAGTATCCAAGCCCATAGATGGACTAATAGAAGCTTCAGCAAAAAGCCCTGCCTGTACCAAGAAATCCTCCAAGGTTGTTTTACCAAGTGTCATCTCTCTATCTGGACCTCTTATATCCACTGAAAATCGTTTCTTCTGACCTTGTCGGATTTCTCTCCATACATCATCAACTGTCTTCCCACTCAAAGCCTGGGCCAGGGTCAAACTGGCCTGACGTTGAAGAGAAGATGATGATGACATATTCTCACTTTCTACCCCTATAGACTCGTTTGCTTCAGCAGTCCATACATTCTGAAGAAGCTCATCGAGGTTCATGCTTCCTAATGGCTTCCCCAGGTCTCCTAGTTGATTTTTAACCTCATCGAGTGTAAGACTATACCATGAGCTTTGCCTTGTCAATGGGGAAGGATGTAAATGAGACCGTTGCCCGTTACCTTGAGAACCCATTGTAACACAAAATCTGCAAGCATAGTTACGTATTAAATCATTGAGAATTCCACTAGAAGCCAGGAACTCCTCAAAATCAATATAGGCAATTTCAAAATGCAACCCAACCGTTATTCATGGACTAGAGCATTTTTAAAGAATATTCTTTTAAAAATGTGATACTTTAACCCTAGTATGTTTCTAGATGACATTAGAAACGAAACTGTTTGTGGGGGAAAGCACAAGAAGAAGGACTGACGCTGGCATTTGTGCTTAAATCACTTTAATTCCTCTACATTCTCTCTCAAGTATCAAGCAAATGACAGCAGTACCGTCAAAGTTAACTATTTTACTTCGTTTATCACTATCAACCCATTCATTAAATAATCAAATGAAACTATTACAAACATAGAAAACCCACAAGCTTGATTAGGCCAAGGAACAGAGACGCACGTAGGATTTAATTATATCAACAAAGCAATCAATCAACCGATAACAGCGGCTATAAAGCACAAGGCCCATACCTATAAAGAAATAGGACAAGGAACTGCTATAAAACCGATATAATCAGAGAAAAAGCCCTCATAGTTCTGGCTACGGCAGCTGCGTCAGTAACACAAGGAGAGCCATCGAAATGGTGATCAAATTGAACAAATATTTACGGGGCGAATTGAGATCGAAACGCAAGGGACACCTATATAATAAATTAGTTGGAAAGCTTGTCTAGAGCAGCACGTTAAGGGGTGCTGGCCTGAGAGTGATTTGGAAATTTGACGAATGCTTGGCTTTTCTTGCTTGCCCGTTGCGTCTGGTTTCGTGGGAAATATTGGCAAGTGGCAGAGTTTGGGAACAAATGTTGATCCTCCTCGCATGGCATCAACAATTCCACTCTCCCTGTTTTACCCATTGTCCGTTTTATCCATGTTGTGAAAGGATGATCCATTTCATTATTTACAGCACATTCAATTTTTTTAAAAATAATTATTTTATTATAATTTTAGTCTATACCAACAAAAATTCTTCTTAATTTTTTATAATGTCCTTAATTTTATCATCCTTATTTCAAAATATGAAAATGTAGTACCTACTTAATGTCATAATCAGATTATTTATCCCCTTATCTTCGAAATACAGCTTTATTAAACACCTGGCTGAAGAGTCTTTTTATTCTTAACTTAATTTGAATTAGTCTAGCCTCATTATATAAAATAAAAAAAATAAATATACACAATAAAAGGGAAATTTAAATATCATTATTAACATATACTCCCTAATTCCCTCTAATTTATCTTATAAGAGACAACTTGTTTAATCTCTTTAATGAGTACTTATAATATCATTAAATTTAAAATTAATATAATATTTGATCTTTATAATTTATTTTAACTTTAATTTTAATCTTTATAATTTTAAATTCTATATAATTTTTTGTCTGTCAAAAGATAAAATAGTCAAAAAATTTAATTTTATTAAAATATAAAAATTAATGCTTTAAACTAAAATCTATAGTTTGAAACTAAATATATCAAAATTAAAATGAGGATAAATTGTAAGGATTAAACGTTATTTTAACCCTGAAATTTATATGTTATTTAAGTTCTAATATCTCATAGCTTAAATAAAAATAAAGAATTATGTGAACTGTAATTATAAATCACAAAAACTTTACAATATAATATCATTAAATTTATATGTTATTTAAGTTTAAATATATGAGAGCTTAGATAAAAATAAAAAAAAATACAATTACAAATCACAAAAACTTAAATTTTCAAATTCACATGTTACTTGAGTTCTAATGTCTAAAATCTTAGTTGAAAATAATGACCAATGCAATTGTAAATTCCATAGGCTTAATATCAGGTTTTCTTGTTTTTATAATCCGAGTTCAATGTTTTCAATTATCTTCTCAATATTGATATCGCTTAAGATAAATAGAGATTTCGATTTACCCTTAAATCATAGGTAAGCCCAACCTCTTTTCAAATTATAGGATTTCGAGCGTACTTGTAGTCAGTTTTAGCTTCAGGTACCTATACGACAACCTGATACTGTTACTAGACACGAGTCTCTGGTACACAACAAAGGCACACTCTAGAGAGGAGAAAATAGTCTGATTATGTCTTGCTAAAGAGAACCAGTCACGCAGAGTATTTTTTCTCCTTAAGCACCACCCACATAAGCTGTAATGCTATGTAGTAAAAAATAATTATTTTTCTCCCCCATTTACGCATGATAAGATAATGGGGGAGAGGGGTAGTTACCTCATAACCACCCCTCCATCAGTTTGAATATCTTAGGATATTCATACTGATGACCCAACTCTTTTGGGTATTTATATTTCAATTCCACATACACATATATGGATTTAAGCCTAATACACTAAGGGTGGACCTGCACATTTTCTACATCTCCTACTCACACTTTGTGGGTTAGGGATCATAGGTTTATACTCTATTTTCCTTTTTTCACACTAAGTGTTTTTCCGTGACCGCATTGGCATAACGTCTGCATCTAGGTGCCTATACTAAAATCCTTTTTACAAAACTAGCACAAGACAACCTTTCATTCTTGTAACTTGCGTTTAATAATATGTCTCAAATGTCCTAGATTTACCAATATACAATTTTCTATGGCTAATCTTATCCCTCTCGAATCAAACTTGACTCAGATTGCCTTTCTTGTAAGTCTAGTATCCACACTTATGAAAATGAAATTTCATAAGGGACATGTCACAAACACTATCACACATATGTATATTGTAGATAATATAATATTCCTTTCGCTCATATATCACTTCGATATGGATCAACCGCTTTCCTAGCATAATTCCTTAGATCGTATCTATCATATGATCGTAGGATATATGCTAAAGTAACAGTCTTTGAAACATGCATCCATAATATTATCAAAGTCAAAGGACACCAATGGAAGGATCATTCCTTCCTGAGATTCACACAACAATGAAACAAAGATATTTTACTTACTTCCCTTAGCGGTTCTTTAGCACATGTGGTATGAATTACATGCTACGGTATTACTCTTATACTTTAAGAGCATACGTTGCATCTATTATAAACACCATATAGATTTAAGTCTAGACACTCTCAACATCTAAACCCAAATTCTTCAACTTCATCTCTATGACATCAACGTTTAAGGATTTATTATCTGGCTATAGGCACCGCGGATGTGGGTTTCTATAGTTTGATTCAATTTCATGTATATAGATCTCATCTCGACTTGCCACATTTTAGTTGAGGCGATATATAGTTTATGTTTCTTCTTTACCATATCAGCATTTTTTACCACTTAACTGGTGAACATAAATGTCTCATCTCTGTACACTCCACTGAGCGTAAAAGGCAGTTGCTCGTGTGAGAGAGCCAACCTCTCTTACTTGTACGATATACTGGACATTGTATACTTTCACAAATATATCAAGTGATGATGAAAAATATAATTCCATCAATAATAAAAGCATTATAAAAGGTTTGCATTTCACATTTTATGTATATAAATGTTGTGTACTTATATTATTCTTGACTAGAAAATAATGACACTACAAGATCCACGATCAGGAGCATACATTTGTACCTCCCATCACATAGATTCAAGCAACAATCATTATGTGTTATCAAGAATTCTATATTAGTACTTTAACAATAAAATACTACTTTTAGAAGCCACATCTTCTAAAAGCTCCAACTTATAAGAAACAAGCATAGATTATACATGAATAATCAAATTACATTTTAAATAAACTTCTTTAAATAAAATAAGACTTGTATTCCATTTACAATATATAAAATCTTGTCTTCAATAGTAATATTAAAACATAAGGAGTGCAAGAACTAAAAAAAGATATCATTCAAGATAATAGTATAATAAACTTTAATGATTTAAGCATAAATTATGAAGTTATCTCTATAGTTGCAATCCATAAAGATTTTATGTTGCTCCAGTCTCTACCTTTTGACTGTCTTATGTATTTTATCATGACTTTATTGTAGAATTTATTCTTTCTTATTAGTCATGAACTTAGCATAATTATGGAGAAATTTAAAAATGCCTTTTATGTTTGTAAATTTGGCTGCTTGATTTTTAGCTATCCTCTTAGCCAAAGTTGATGTACTTGGGTTAGATTACTTCTTATTTCTCATCTGTAAGTTTAGGAAGAGAAGTCACAGAATTAAATCCATAATCTAAAAACATCAATTAAGACTCCTCAAAAAGAGATTCTTCCACGTGATCCTCTTCAGGGTTCTTCTTAAGATCCCCTTCTAGATTTACATATGATTTTCTTTAGGGTCTTAATCAAGATTTTCTTTTAAACCATTAATCTTTATAATCTCCTTCGGATCTTCTTCTTCAATAAGTATAAGATATGAATCCTCACTCTGAGGCTCATTTTCTAGAATTTTATCATCTAGACAAGAGAAGTTTAAATAATTATATTCAGTAATTTTAGTGCTACTTGGAGTCCTTTGACTCATTTTTATATAGAAACTAAATGATAAAATTTTTATAATTTTCTAAAATTTTTAAACATATAAAAGTATCAGAAAATATACTAAATATTTATAAATATGTCTAAAATTGCCTTCAAATTGGCCAAACTATATACCAAAATGAAGATATTGATTTTAGGAATTTTTAAAAATAAACTGCACCTCAATTGGAGTCCAGACACACCAATCTCGGTATTGGCATGTGAGGTACATGCGCCAGTCAGGAACTGACACGTGTCATACTCACTAGTAGCCACATGTCATGTTCACAGATTTTGTTTTTTTAAAATTATGGATTTGGTTTAAATCCATTTATCTGACCCAGTCTAATACCCCTTGTCCCAAATACCTTTTTTTTTTGGGTAGGTTTCTCTACATCCCAAAACAAGAGTTTTTTTTTTTAAAAAAAAGGAGTCCAAAACGGCGTTATTTCGGCTAGAGGTCATCTTCAACTTCCAGCCGGGTCACGACAACTCGTTTTACAAAGATGAGCGAGTCTATTGGACCCTCTATCTTCTCTTCTCTATAACTCTACCATCCGACGTCCATTTTTGACGTTTTTGAAGCCATTTTCCATCATTTTCGTGAGCTATACACAATGAGACTATTTTTAAAGCTTAAATTGGAGGTTTTAAGGTGACCCAATTTTACCCGAAACTTCTCTCCTCTATAACTCTATCCTCCTACGTCCGTTTTTGATATTCTTAGAGTCTATTCTCATTATTTTTGCGAGCTCTTCTCAATAGTACTAATTTTAAAGGCTAAAATAGTTGTTTACAGAAACTCAAAAATTTGTAAAGACGTCGTACGGTGCTATTTTTCACCCTCTTACTTATGTTACATGAACTATTGTGAAAAACTTGCAGAGACATATTTATGCAGTGAAAGTAATCACAAAAATAAGAACATGACTCTGATGCCACTGTAGGATTTCAGGCGTACCTGTAGTCGGTTATAGCTTCAGGTACCCACACAGCAACTCGATACCGTTATTATATTCGGGTCTCTGGTATACATCAAAGGCACACTTTAGAGAGGAGAAGAGAGTATGATTCTGTCTTGCTAAAGAGAACCAGTCATAGAGAGTATTTTTTTTCCTTAAACACCACCCACAGAAGCTGTAATGTTCTGTAGTAAAAACAATTATTTTTCTCCCCTATTGATGCATGATCAGATAATAGGGGCTTTCTCCATCAGTTTGAATATCTTAAAATATCCATATTGATGACCTAATTCTTTTAGATATTTATACTTAAGTCCCATATACATATATCTAAGTTTAGGTCTAATATACCAAAGGTAGACCAACCTATTTTCTTATACAAATATAATTACATTTTATGATACGCCTATAAAGCAAAACTTTATCGGCAAAATTACATTTTAATCATAAAAAATTTATTTAAAAAAAGCTTGGACAAATGGCTTTTATCCTAAAAACATAATTTTGAAAATACTCCCCACCACCCCCACCCCTAACCCAAAAAAAAAACACAAAACCGTATTTTTTCCATTACTTTCTTGTAAAACTAACTTTTTAAATATATAAAATATAAATCACGGTAAACCCCTTTTATTCTAAATTCAATTTTCAGTCTTTATTTTTTGAAAATTTCAATTTTCTAAATTATAATTCAAACGCACGTTAACATCATAATGAATCTGATATTGATAAGTGTGTGTATTAAGATTTATAAAAACTTAAAATAGTAGTATTTCTTAAGAAAAGTTAAACCTCGTCCAAAAAAATATTTTGGGTCCGGAATGGCAAAATGCTTGCCCGGAAGAATTTCCCTATTAATTAAAAACAGCCATTTTTTCAACTATTTGGTTCGGAGTTATAGAAAACGAATTTCCCTTCTCTCCTCCGCTCCCAACCCTAGGTCGTCTCCCAAAACGCGAATCCACCGCCATGGCTAAGAAGCGAAAGCTTCGATCATCTGAACCCGAACCCGCCAAGATCTCGGATTCACAACCTGCACAACAAGAACAACCCCAAGAACAGCAAATCCACGAGGAAGTTAGAGAGGACGAACAACCAAGGCCTGTAGCAACCCTAGAAGAAGAGCACCAGGGACATGAAACGATGGCCGTGGATGATGATAAGCATCAGGAAGATGTAAAATTAGAAGGAAACGAGGATGTAAGTGCACCTCCAGAAGTTCACCCTCAAGAGCAGGATATCGAGCCCCCCGAAACCGCGGAAGCTGCAGCTGATGCGGCGCCATCTGAATCAGTTCAGGCTGATGCGAATGGAGCCGAGGTTGGAAATGAGAACGATGATGATGTCGAGGTTTTGGACGAAGAGGAGCCTTTAGAGAAGCTTATCGAGCCTTTTACGAAGGAGCAGCTGTACACTCTTGTCAAGCAAGCTGCAGAGAAGTACCCAGATTTTATCGACAACGTCCGTCAACTGGCGGACGTGGACCCCGCCCACAGAAAAATCTTCATCCACGGTCTTGGCTGGGACACTACTGCCGAAACCCTCACAAGTGTTTTTGGGAAATATGGCGAGATTGAGGATTGCAAGGCTGTCATCGATAGGGTCTCTGGGAAATCAAAAGGTTATGCCTTCATCCTGTTCAAACATCGAAGTGGGGCTCGGAAGGCGCTGAAACAACCACAGAAAAAGATCGGGAACCGAACCACATCGTGTCAATTAGCATCCGCGGGACCGGTCCCCTCGCCTGCTGCAGTGGCCCCGCCGGTATCTGAATATACTCAAAGGAAGATCTTTGTTAGCAATGTAAGTGCAGAAATCGATCCCCAAAAATTGCTTGAGTTCTTCGGTCAATTTGGGGAGATAGAGGATGGTCCTTTGGGTCTTGATAAACAGACGGGCAAGCCAAAGGGATTTGCATTGTTTGTATACAAGTCAGTAGAAAGTGCAAAGAAGGCTTTGGAAGAACCGCACAAAAATTTTGAAGGGCATACACTGTATTGTCAGAAGGCTGTTGATGGTCCTAAGGGAAACAAGGGATATCAGCATCACCAGCAGCAGCATCATTCTCATCATCATCAACCTCACTACCAGCCAAGAAAAGAGAAGAATAAGTATCAGTCTGGCGGGCATGGACCAGGACCCGGACACCTTATGGCACCCTCAGCTCCTTCTGTAGGTTTCAATCCTGGAGTGGCTGCACAGGGGCTAAATCCAGCCCTTGGTCAGGCCTTGACTGCTTTGCTTACTACCCAAGGTACTGGGCTAGGGCTGGGTAACCTGCTTGGAGGTCTTGGTGGTGCACCCTCAAACCAGGCTGGGCCTCCTGCTGGATATGTCAATCAGCCTGCTTTGGGCTACGGGAACCAGCCAGGAATGCAAGGGGGATACCAAAATCCACAAATGGGGCAGAGCGGTGGTGTTAGGCCTCATCCTGGCCCTGGCGCTCCTTACATGGGTCATTAGGTGAGTCTAGCATTGTGTAACTTTGCATGTTATAAATCTATTTGCTGCTCTCTTTTTTTTCTTTTTAAGGTTACTCTGGCTTTTTATGAAAACTGTTTTCGTCTCTGAGCCTAAAAATGAAAATGTTTTATAACGGCAAACATGAAACTGATTATGATACTGTACTGTAGAACAAGAGACATATAGTGCGGGAAATATTTATTATATAAACTGAACGAGTATCTTTGGCGGTTTTTTACTGTTTCATAATTTTAGGTCTGACACCCTCTGAAAAAGTGAAGAAATCAAGCATTTTGCTTCCTTTGACCTTGATGTAATTATTACTCTCAAGTAATTTCACAATTGACTTGACTAGTGGCAAAAGAATTTGACTTGCATAATTTATTCCCGTTTGCTTTTCTTAAAAGATTTTGGTATTGTGGCCAATCTGCAGTACAATAGGGAAGAAATGATTTCCGTTTAAAGGGGGCTCATGCTTATGTGCATTCTTCGTGCGAAGTGTTTATTTATGAATGCACAGATAAGTAACCTTTTTTCTAGCAAAAGCTAGACATCCTGATTGGTATTGGATTTACACCTGTCTGAGTTTCATTTTCACTCCAAGCAATTGAATTGGGTGTCTGCTGTTGGAGTCGGAATGCAAAAGGATAAAATAAAGAATATGTATTTATTGCTGTCTTTGATATTTTAGAACTGAGGTTATCAATGGTTTGTCCATGTATTTATTGTTGGTCTAATTTGGGACTATCTTTTGTCTAGAATGAGATTGCGGCATGTTATATGTGTAATATATTGGTGATTGTGGTCAATTTTTGCGGATATTCTTGTTATAGTTGATTCTCTAAGATGGGAGGACAAAAATATGGAGCAATGTTATTGACTTGTGATAAGGTGGGCTGTTTTCGTATTTTTCATCACAACGAAGGGTGATAGTTAAAACTCTGGAGAAGAGGGTGCAAAATATGTTGGGATGATTTTTTCTACTATGTTTATTTATGATCATATAGTTCACTTTACAGGTCTATGAAATATATCTTCTAAAATCATTTAAAGATGTCCTCTAACTTGCAACTGAGTGGACGCATGTTTCTTTATCGAATAAATACTGTAAAATCTTATGAAGGGCTATCTAAGTATGTAGCAATATATGGACGCATAGTTCTTTTTGGGTATAACAGATATCTTATAAGGGTGTTTTGATGTTTGGTAGCTGTTGTTTATAAGTGTTACAGATATTCAAGGAATTTCCATTGCTGGGTGTTCAACCAATGCTAGTCCTTGTACAAAGGGACTTTTGGCCAGGTTGCTGTTGCCTTTTGATGTTATCATACATCTTTAATTCAGGAAAGTGTGAATTTGTAGCAGGGCGCATTGATTAGATGCTATCTACTTACCTACTAAATTCAAATAGTGCACATTATTTTTCCCATTCTGGAACGTAAAAATGACCAAATTTCCATGGATTAAAGTTTGTGAGAATATGGTGGGTTGAGCATGATAGTAATATCAATCTGTTTTCTCGTAGAAATAGCTGTCTGGTTGATTCTTTATTTAAGGTCGGTTGTCTCTCTATTGCTTGTTAAAATAAAATACTGTCCTCCGTTGTTTTTGGTCTAGTAATATGTTTGATGTGTTGGATGAGCCTGCTATCCAATGTTTAACCATGCCTTAGCTAGTAGTTACCATTTATAACTCTATTAATCGATAGGAACATGATTTCATGTTGCTTATGCTTAGTTATGCCAAGACTCCTGCAATGTGGTAGCCTTAATTGTGTCCTTATATTTAGTAAGTGCACTAACCGTTTCCTTAGTTTTCTTTTATTAGTCTTTTGTTTATAATTTTTTTTTATTTGCATTTATATCTGGCTTCAAGAAGAAAAATTGAAATAATAAATGTTAATGCTCTGTTTCAAGTTCAATGCGCATTTGGCTTCTCGACTTGTGGAGTTTTATCTTTGTGAAACAACATTCAGAAGTTTGCATGTTTCTCTTTTACCATTTATTTACGATTTCATCAGTCTTGTTTTAAACAAACATTGCCTTGTTTGCTTTGTGGTCTTTAACAAATATAACATGTAAATCTTTTTTTGCAGTACCATTGGTAGGGCTTTCATAACTTTACTATTGTATCTGCCTTTCTAATGGATATTTTTAATGAAATTACTCTTTTTTATGCTTTATGTATTCATTGTGCAGATACCCTCATAGATGCATCAATCATTTAGTTTTGGACTCTGCTGATTCTTCTGAAGTTCCCAGCACTATTCAAATGCATCCTTTAAATTTGTAATGAATCATTACCATTTGATCTCTAAAAGAACCAGATTCTGAAACTTGTATTTTCTTTTATATCAAGTACATTTTCCTTGTGACAAGTTTTTTTTAAGCAATGTAGTACCTCTATTTTAAATACTGTTGAGGTCTTGAGGATCAAGCTGCATTTTGGGCAGAGAAAACTTTATGCAATATTTTTAAAAGTGTGGACATACCCCCACCCCACAATTCCCCCAAAAAAGAAAAAATAACGAAAACTGTTGCGATTTATTTGGTTGCTTGACATTGAAAGTCCTTGGCAGCCAGATGGTTTGGAATACTTTGTTTTTACTGGAAGCTGAAAGTTCAAGTCCTCTACTTTTCACACTTGTTAAACCATGATTTATGAGAAGTTCTCATCTTGTTCTAATTGATACTTCCTATGTATTTGTTGACCATGAAAATTTATTCTGGTAATTTGATGGAACTGATTTGTGAATCTTTCTTTTAGATTTAAGTAGAATGTCTACATTTTAATGCCTGCATTCAATTTGAAGGCCATATGTTTTTGCCTTAATCTTCTTTTCTCTTGTTTTTCCAATGAAATTAGATCAGTCAGAAAAATGAACTTTATTTAATGTGGCGAACCATTTATATACGGCATATGTTTTTCCACTATTCTTGACTAGTAGCAGAGGTTGTTTCTTTCATAACTTTGGCATAGGCTGAGCATTGACCTGGATTATGACCTATTACACCATATCATATCTGATCAACTGGTCCCCTCTTCATAGTTTGTCATCTGCAACCACTGATGGAGTTTGAAACATATATCCAAGGTGAGAAGTGGCCACTTGGGTGGATTGCTCTCCCTTTTGGCAAGTTTATTTTGGGATTGATGCGTTGGTCCTACAATCCTTGGTATTCTCCATTGGCATGACTTAATTTTTTTCTGTTGTTATTGCCTGGAAAGGTTTTAGTTTATGGAAATCCCCCTTTCTAACTTTCAGAAGTTTTAAGTTTATTTTGGTTTTCTCCATGCATTAGCCAGTGGGGTTCCAAATTTTGTTTGGATTTTGAATGAGCTGTTGCCATGTAATTTGTGGGTTGATTGATGCCCGGTTTGGTACTACTGTGGCTTTGAGGATTTTTCTTGGCACTGAATGGGGAAGGATAAAAGTACTTATACCACGTCAAAACAAGTTTTTTAGGCCAAAAATCATTTATATCTTAGTTAAGCGGCTGCGTTTTCCAAGTGCAAAGCTGAAGACTAATGTGAAGCCCAATGCCAAACTGGGTGTAGACATCTTTTCCATCTTGTGTTATCTGTATTATTTTCTTTGCAAATCTTCTAGGCTCAACAATTAGAATGCTTCATAACATTCTTTGAAGGTACCATGGAGATGAAATTGATGATACATTGGTTGAGACAGTTCTCTATGGTGGATGAGCTAGTTGTCGTCCTTGAAGTGTTTGGGCAATAACCATCAGGTGTTTTTGGCATGATGTGATATAATTAGGCATGAGTCTAATGTGATGCTGGTATGGTTTGAGTCTACTGACAAAGAGTTCTTTATATTTAGGTCAACAGATCTGGAGTGTTTTTGTAAAATATTGGTGTGCTTTCACACTTGGGAACTTACAGAAGCACAATCTGTTGTAAGTCTTCTAACCACTTGTTATTCTTAAAGCATGGGAATGTAGGATTCTAACCAATTGCCTGATAGCAATCTGACGTTCTGAAGTTTTTAAAATAGGTTTGATTCTTTTGTTCTTTATATTATTTCATACAAGAATGGATTGGAACAATGTAACAACTATTGGTATTAGTATTCTAGGTTAATACTGGTGGATTGTGATATGGTAACAATTGAGGGCATTTTATTGGGGCTTTGCAGTGTACTATAAAGAAATTTTTAGATATTGGTATGCATTAGACAAGGAAATATCTCGGCATTAACCACTTAGAACGAGAACTTGGAGAAGATTGGATTTTCACTCCTAACAGGAAATAAGCAAGAATATTGCTGGGGGGTAAGGGATGAATTAACAATTTAACCGAACCAGGAAATAGGATGTTGTCACTAGGCGTGTGCACCGTAGCGGCTGCAGCCTTTCTACATGATGTTTCACTACGCCACTGTTTTAATTGGTTCATTATGGAATTAACAATTGTGTTTGTGAATAAATTTTTTATGATCGCATGTGCGAGGTTTTTTGGACTTGGATTATTTCATAGGATTAGAAAATCAAAATATGGGTAGACAATTTCAAAATACAAATATAATTTAATTAATTTAAAGAACAGAAGATAGTTATGTCATTTTGCTTAACTGACTTGTGTATTTTGTTTTTTTGGTACAAATGTATTTGTTAAATTAACCGTCTTTTGTTGTGTTCCGGCCGATTGCAAAATTATGAAATGGGGGCTGGGCCTGTGTGCGAATTCGGCTACCATTGCCTGAATAAGATAAATTAACAAAAAATATAATTTTTATCACAGTTTAGGCATAGGATGCAGATTTTTCTTGAAATCAAGGCGTAGGTTGCATGTATTTAATGTTGTCAAAAATGTATTAATATATCAAAACGATTTGAATCATTGATAATGAAATATCCTAAAATTACAAGGTTTTTAATGAATGTCTATTTTCAGATCTCAAATTTTGACTAATTTAAGATTGTTAAAAATGTATTAATAATAAAATGTTAGTTCTTAGGGATTTAGGTTTATATTATGATATTAATATTGTTTAAAAAAAAAAGAAAATTTTTGTTATGTCTTTATATTTAGATTATGAGAGGATTTAATCTCTCTTTAAAATTTTATATAAAAAAACGTAAAAATATGATGATTTAGCAAATCGTTGTCCGCCCAAACTGATTTACGTTACGTGAAACAAAATGCTTTCCACTATTTTCTTTTGGTCATATTATTTAAGATTTGAACGTAGATCTCCATTCAAACTGTCACATTTAGGCTTTCCCACCTAAGCTAGTTTTTAGCGAAGTATTGCATCTTACCTTCAAAATGAAGTGGTTAATGTTTAGAAAATCTTTGGCTGATTCAGGACATACACCGTTCAGTATGAAGTGCGTGACATATTATAAAATTACTCGAAGGAACATTCCGAGTACGTAAACAACATTTTCAGCAACATTCAGCATCGAAGGGAACATCGAAGATAACCACGAAGGAATCTTACGCAACATTCAGCAATCTTTATGAAATTATTGAACATCTAAGATTACTCGAGGGAACATTCCTCATATGTCAACAATTTAAAAAAAAACAAATGCCCTTAAGGTGTTTCACCTTACAGATTTGTGACTAGTATTGTCACAAACTCTGAAAACTTAAGTAATGTGATGTTAGAAAAGGGCTTCTCCAAATTCACAAAGCGAATGTAGAGAATGCTAGAGAAAAAAGTGGACTAATAAGCCTCACATCTAATTAATTATGGTATGGGTGCTCTATATCTAACGATGGGATGTGGGTCCTATATACAGTAACATTCTTCTAAGTTTCTCTCTAATTGCATCATCTGCATTCATGTGGATGAAGAGAATCTAAAAGCTTGTTGGACAACCTTTTTGGGAACAAGTGGCACCCCATTTTGCTAAGGATTCCAAAAATAATAAGTACGAAGGAAATGTACAGCTTAAAAATAACAAGCAAAAGCTTAAAAAATAACATGAAAATGTAATAGCCAATCAGCCGTCTTTTAAAACCAAGGGTTGTGGGTGCATTGCAGCACAAGGTCAGAATTTAATTACCATCTGATAGGGTCCTCTTTGACGTGTTGATGTATAGAACTAGATTGAGGTAAAACGATTTTAATTACTACTTGTTGTAATAAAATCAATCAAATCAAACGATAATATGAACCATCATAACAACCATTATTCCCTCTAATAAAAGCATCTCCATATTTGTTCTTCAATTGCCCGTTTACATACTCTTCTGTTTGTTTCATTGCAATATTCATATAGCCATCTAGACGTGCTAGAATGCCTGCTAAGATAAACCAAAAGGAATCAAGCCAGTTCACTCATGGCCCCATGGAAGCATTAAGATAACAAAATCATGTGGCCAAGTGGACCAACTATCAAGAATATGCCCACAAAGTGAATGCCCCTCAAATGGGAAGAGAACTTGATAAGAATTTAATTATCACTGCTGTTCCTTTCCTCTCACTTTGTTACTCAAAATTTTGAATTAATAACCCTTTGATATGGCTCTCATATGAGGATTTAGACAGAGTATAAGCTATGACCTTTTTCTTTCCACATCTTCTTCGTTCTTATGTTAAAAAATGCCTTTGCTGGGTAATAAATTAGTAAGTTCTTTGCGCAAAGAACTAATGCTACATGCACATCAAGAATCCTTGAAATACTAGAACAAAAACAAACTATTTCATTATTCACGTTAAAATACGATGTTGATTCCACCATCAATGTTATTAAAGCCGCTTTTAGCAATGGGTACCAAAGACGCAAAGTATTTTTGAGCACCTCTCATGCTGGTTAAAGTCAGGAGCCAAAAGTCAAGCACCTTTTCTAGGTAAGAAGCAAACGCCTTATGGCCCCTAGAAGAAGCAGGATACAGGTTGGGTCATGGATGACATTGAAGGAACGGAAGAAGCAGGGCATTTAAAAAAAAAATCCAATCCAACGTAGTTAATTGAAAGAATTTAATTGTCATTAAGTTTGACAGAATTAACATCTGGTCATGCTAGAAAACTGAGCTCTTCAGTTCTATCATAGACATTGAAATGTGGAGAAGTTTTCAGCTTCAGAAGTTTAATACAACATATCAGAGACAAAGGAAAACCTTTCTAATATGGATATCCAGCCACTAGAAAACAAAAGAGGGGAAAAGAATGAAAAACTAGAGGGGCAAACCTCGATAATCAACACCAGAATTCAACCTTACGACAAATGATCGCCCACGAATGGATTTGAGAAAATCTGCTGGGGTTTTTCTGGTTGCTGAAGATTTCTCCACTGCACTCATTTTTATCTCAACCAGTCTTCTAACACTGGAGGTACAATAAACAAACTACAAATTTCAATAGTTAAAAACAAAACTTCATATGCCAAAAAATGTTGCCCCGGAAAATAACCGGAGGAGATGTACACTCATAACCAGTGAAGTCAAGCCCAATTAGATGCCCTTTTCAATGTAACAAGTATGAAATCCTAAATATAATGATATCATGTCGATTTTATTTTGTATATTTATATACCCATAAGATATATTTGTAACACCATATAAATATTCAAAATCACACTATGAGATTATCTAGTTAAGAATACTTAAAAAGGAGTCGTCCAAATATGGGGTTTATCTTGAATGAAGATGCTGTTGGAGCTTCTTTCTCAAGACCTTACTTAGACCCACTATTTGCTAGTCATTAATTTGGTAAATTTAATTCATTTTGTTGCCAGAAAAACAAATCATCAACTTTAGAAATCTGCTACTAAATATGAAATAGAATAAAATTCGAAATGGAAAAAAGTCGTACGATGTATTATATACATGTACACACAGAGCAATAATTATATATATTTTTTTAAAGTGTATTATGAAGAGTTTGACAAAATGTGATGTCATCTTGTCTACTTAATAGTATGGATAAGTTGTCTGCACATAATCATGTGATTTGCTAATGAGAAGATGTGCTGACGTTCTACAATGGGAAAATGATGAGAATTTATATCGTATACTTATGTTTATTGATAACTGTAATGGCAGCGTCCACACACGACCATGATAGAGTGCTTATCATTTTTGTCAATGCGTATAGATAGAAATAGGGGTAGTTTGGTTAAAACAAAAGTTAAGAGTCAGATTCAACAGGTGGATGGATGAAAATGAAATCTTAAAATTATAAAAGAGATTTGTGAAACATAAATTTGAGTTTTAGTTTTGTCAAAAATAGAAGTTTAAGATTGAAACTCGTGTATTATATTCCAAATAAGAAGGTTATGATTATCTGGCCAAAATGTAGAAATAAATGGCATAGTTCTTCTTTCAACACCAATGTGTTCCAAAAGTTATTGTACATGGCCAATGGAATAAACATGAGCCTCTATAGAAATAATCAGCATAGAGTTGGTGGCGTGTGGAGCTTAAGATTTCAATAAACTTGCCAATCTTGTTTCAAGTGAGGTTATTTAATGGGCTAATAGTTCCCCCTATTTGCACTTGATGTCAATATAGTATAGAGATTGTGGAGGTGTTATAAGAAACCGTGTGAATCATTAGATCGTTAGATTTACTCATATGTCAAGATGATAAATAGAAAAATGGGCAATACTAAAAGGTATAGCATTATTATGGAGCATGGGCTTAAAACAAGTTATATTAGAATATAATTGACATCATGAAGGAAAAATTTAACTCTAAAAACTATTGTTTGATATTGATTCAACTTTAAAACACGATCAATCAATTATGATTGAAATGTACAAGTAAGACACATCTCAAGGCATTAAAACGATGTCGCTAGACTGGCCAAGGATGGGCTCAAACTCAATGAGTAATTTTGTATTTCTCACTTCAAATCAAACAAATACTTTTTCATCAAATATCATATATGCAGATAGTTGTTTGGTGACATTCCCTTCAAGGTAATAGGAGAACTTTGTTTTTTTTTTTAGGAAAAGGCAAAATGATATTAAAAATTAAGCAGATTACATAGTGGATAAGTTGATAAAGATATAAATTTGTAATTAACCCATCTAAATCACTTTGAGAGGTGCATGATATCCAATCCAATTGGATCAAGACATTTACCATTGAGAATAGAGGTATAGAGGAGCATCCGCTTAACTGAAATAACATCTAATACCCCATCCTTCATCTTCAAGCAATCCAAATTATGATCCAATAGGAGCTTTTATTTATCTCAAACAAAGTTTGTGACCAATAGGAGCTTCTAGTTTTAGTATATCCCCACAAACAACTTCATTAATAATCTGGGTAGGTTTTAATAATTACTACAAAAGTTATTCAAACTTTTTGTAATTTTAAAAGTAAATTACTATAAAAATTGAAGATAAATTTATTTTTTTATAAAAAGATATATTTATTATTACATAAGATAAAATTATATATACAAAAGTTCTCATATCTAACCTCCAGAAATAATTTATTTTCCTAAAAAAAATTGATAGTGGCACCTCCGGGCCCAAATCCTTGAACACACGGAGTCACTGTTTGCGTGTAACGTCTTCCAATTCCTGAAGGGCGCCGTCAGCCAATGGAAAACACACAATGAGTGACACTCCACACTCGCGAATGGTAGGTCACCCCTATATATAAGCCCTTTAAAACCTCGAGCTTCTCCTTTCGCCTGTTCATAGCAGCTGTAAGCGTCTGCAACTTTTATTAATTATAGGCACAAACTCCACCCTGCCACTATCAGCACCCTCGCTCTCCCCACAAACCCTAATTCCCACCCCGCCAAACATACCCCATTCCCACCCGCCTTACCCCCTCTGTCCACTCACCCATCAAAACTCCACCTTCTGCCTTTTTTTACTGAAAACCCACTTGGATTCCTGCTGCTCCAGCTCAATTATCCCTTTCTCTGCCAGGGATGATAGCTCTTGATTCAAGTGCCAAGTGAACTTATTTCTCCGTGGTATTTTCACATTTTTAATTGATCATTCAGTTTTCTTTCCTTCCAGTTGTTTTGCAAGCTGTGACTGTAATTTGGTAAGAGATTGAGGCTCACGGGGCAAAATTTGAGAGTTAGGTGATTGAAAGTGATGGTGATTGCTGAGAGTGAGATTGGCGAGGATCAGAAGGAAGTTAGTGCCCCCAAATCGCCGTGGAAGACTCCTGTTGTAGATGGGAACGGAAGTGATGTCTCTGTTATGATGGGCACCGAGTCTTGGCCTGCTCTCTCTGATGCCCAACGTACTAAGAATTCTGAGACTGCAGCAAAGGTCGATGATACGCAGGCTGCTGTTCGAGCCTCTGGGCAGGCTGCTTCACGATCTCCACATATGCAGGTTAACCTATCTTGCAATTATGGTTTCTGATGTGAAATATGATAATGTCATAGGTAATTTGATGTTTTTTCTGACCTCAGTTATATGTTTTTATCGCTAGAAGTTTGGATAGAATTAAAATGTAGTAATAACATGGGTATAAAATGCATTGAAATGACTCTAGTAGAAAATGGCTTGTATAGAAATGTTTTACATTCCTTGACATGATGGATGCCAATAAAATTTTTTGAGTTGATGTTTTATATACCTTGATATGAAGCATGCCAATGCCCCATGAAGATTTTGAGCTTTTTGTGTGTATGCAGAAAAGTTCAAGTACCACAAGAGTCTTGAATATGATATTAAATACGCTTTGCTTCTTCATGCTTGTCCATATAATCACAGGGGCCAGTTGTTCAGCAGAAGTCAAATGGTTCTGGAAACCCTAATCCGTTGCATAAGATCTCATCATCACGTCATCAGAAATCAGGTTCTAAGCGCAACTCCAGTGGTGCACCTCCTTTTCCTGTACCAATGCCTTATCATCAACCACCAGTCCCACCAGTTTTTCATGCTATGGTACCTCCACCTCACATAGCTGTTCCTGGCTATGCTTTCTCTTCTGGACCAGGACCTTTTCCGAGTGTTGAAAATCCTTTAGTAAAGCCTGCATCTCAGGCACCAAGGCCAGCCTTTGTGCCAACTGCTCATGCTGTTGATGCAAAAACTGTTCAACCATCTGTGCAAGGGGATCCAAATGCTTATGCTAATATCTCTAGTGGAAGACTCCCTATGCAGGAACAAGTTGACCATCTAAATAATACTTGGCATCATCAAAGGGCATTTCCCCCAAGAACAAACATTTCAATGCAACAGGGTATGGGAACAAGGGCCTTTATAAGACCTCCATTTTATGGCCCACCTCCTGGTTACATGGTTGCTCCAAGCTTTCCGGGTAAATATTCATTCATGATCCTCTGGCTCTACATATGCAGAACTCTGTGCAGGAATTTGTCTTTGATTTGGGTCACATCTCATTATTTTCATTTTATTCTTGAATTCCTCCATTGGCTGGTTCTGTATCTCAATGATTCTGTCTCTGCTCAGGACCTCCACCTGTATGGTATGTCCCCATGCCACCCCCAGGCTCTATTAGGGGACCGCATCCTCGTCATTTTGTTCCATATCCTGTCAATCCAGGATCTCAGCCTGTGCCTCCAGAAACTATATCTTTGAGGGCTAGCATTGTTAAACAGATAGAATATTATTTCAGGTCAGTAAATGTCTTTTTACTTACAAGTGCCATTGGCTGCAGTTAAATCTAGTATATAAAATTTTGATATATTATAATAATTTTATTTTTTGTAAATATTGTTTTCATCTTGATGGGTGTCATTAACTTAGACCATTGGATATCAACATAATCTTGATGAGGGTGAATGAATTGATTTTACCGCTAGATGGAACTGTAAGAGGCGATTGATTTGTTACTTTGGGAAGTGAAGGTAACTAAGTCTAAGATAATTATTGGCTTTTCTATTAGGCTTTATAATTTTGAGTTGTGCCATAGAAAGTGGCAATGATTTTGATGAGTGTTGAACATGTCTTGAGGACTCCTGTAATCAAGTTAATTAACGTACTGGGAATATACAAATGTAAGCAATGTGATAAAGATTGCTCATTCAGCAAACTGCTGACCTCAGTGCTTTCTCTTGGCAGCGATGAAAATCTTCAGAATGATCATTATCTTATTTCCTTGATGGACGACCAAGGATGGGTTCCAATATTCACTGTAGCTGGCTTTAAAAGGGTCTGTTTGTTATTTTTTTGTCTCCTAATTATGTTACAATTTTTAAAGTGTACGCTTTATGCAGGTGCATCCTGTAATCTGTACTATTCCTAACAATATAATGTCAATTGTCAAGATGTAGGTTCTTTAGTAAATAATCTTAGTCTAAAATTTCAGTAATGAAATTCTGATGCTATACTATTTTCAAAACTTACAAAGGTTAAGAAGATGAGCGAGGACATACCATTCATCCTTGATGTGCTGCAGAGCTCTAATACCATAGAAGTGCAGGTTAGATTCTCACTAGACTTGGTTGTTTTTTCTTTTCCTAGTTTGACAGTTCGTTTCATCTTTGTGTGATATTTAATATATTAAATTAAAATATTTAGAGTCGAAGGGTTTTCGTCTGAGTAGAAGTAAGACGGAATATATGCATTGTAACTTTGATAAGAGACAAGTTAGAAGTAACTTGGAGGTCAGATTGGGAAATCAAGTTATTCCACAAATAGATAAGTTCAAATATTTGGGATCAATAATACAGAAGGATGGTGAAATTTTGGAGGATGTTAATCATAGAATTCAGGCCGGGTGGTTTAAATGGAGAAAGGCTATTGGGGTTATATGTGATCGGAAAGTACCAGATAAAGTAAAAGGAAAGTTTTATCGCACTGCTATAAGACCAGCAATGCTTTATGGAAGTGAATGCTGGGCTTTAAAAGGACAGCAAGAGCATAAAGTTGGGGTAACTGAGATGAGGATGCTGAGATAGATGTGTGGGCATACAAGAAAAGATAAGATTCGTAATGAACATATACGGGGAAGAGTTGGAGTGGCACCTATTGAAGAGAAAATAGTAGAGAACCGTCTTAGGTGGTTTGGACACGTACAAAGAAGGCCAAGGGATGCGCCGGTGAAGAGGGTGGATCAAATAGTATGGACACCGGTTAAAAGGGGTAGAGGAAGGCCAAAGAGAACGCTCAAAGAGGTCATTGAACGGGATCTCCTGGTCAATAACCTATCTAAGGATTTAGTTTTCGATAGAGCACAATGGCGTCGTATGATCCATGTAGCCGACCCCATTTAATGGGATAAGGCTTGTTGTTGTTGTTGTTGTTTGTATTTTAATTTATGATTGGTTTAATCACGGTTTAACTACGATCCAGTTAGTAACTTACTTAGTTCAATGACTGGTCCAGCTTTCATAACGTTGGATCTTTTTGTGTGCATGAGTTAGGGGCTGTGACTATGCATGCTTGAACATGTAACTTTGTTTTCAGTTGTTTGCAGTGGTTTTGTTCTTTAATCAACTTCAACAATCTGAGGTAAAACCTTGAGTATAAATAATTAAACTCCCACTTTTGTCTGTTATTCAAATTACTGTATAATTCCTATTGAAACTTTTCAATTGAGTTGTTTCATCTCAAGACAAGCATAACAAGGGGCTAAGATTTCTACCTTCTGTTGGACAGATTTTTTGATGAATTGGATACAGGCATCTGCTTATTTAAGGCAACTTGATATGCTATAATTTGTGTTCAATAATTTACTAAAGACACAGGTTATTGTTTTATCAAATTATTTTAAAAGAAATATAATTTGTGTTCAAGTTTTCATATTAAATTTACATTTACGCAACTTTTGAGAAATTAAGTGCTAGGTAGTGGAAAAAATCATTTGGGCTCTTCAAGTTTAAGCTAAATTGTAATATTGCTTCAATGTATGAAATAAGGGGTTAAAGATGCCTTTATTTTTTTTAACTTGAGAGATCTTTAAACTTTGTCTCTTTTTAGACTCCACATTCAAGGAATACCATATTAATGCTTTTGGAGCTAGCTTTATATTACCGCAGCATCAGAAGCTTGACAATTTGATGACATCTTGATCAGATTTACATTATGTATTACTATCTATTTTTCTTTGGCCTGCATATTGCTTCTTTTTCTTAGTTCTAATTGTAGCTTGTGTTATTTCCATAGGATGAAAAGATTAGGAGACGCGATAGTTGGTCAAATTGGATTCGAGTTTCCACAGGAAATTCAGCAGCACCAATGGCTCAAAGCCAACAGAACCAACCTGCAGATGATACAACCAAATCTCTTGAAAATGGTGATGCCATTGGAGACAGGACAAAGGCAATTTCTGAAGCAACTCTTGGTACTCTCGAGGAACAGATGCAACCAAATAAAAATGGTTCAAAGGAAATAAACCCAGAACATGGTGCTGAGTGTCATCTTTCCGATAATAAATCAGAAGCAATAACTAATGAAAGTGTCAAATTCACTGATCATGACATGAGCAGCAATAAGTTATGCTTCTACTCACAAGATACTGAGCAAAAAAAAGTTGATGATAATGAGACTGGAAACATGGACGCTCTGACTGATATGGATGTCAAAGATCTTTCCAATGATTTTGCAACTACATTTATGCTTGATGAAGAGATAGAGCTAGAAAACAAGATGCCAAAGAAGGCTAATTTTTCTTCTACTAGAAGGTATGGAATCTAATCGTACACAGGTCAAAATGTCCTAGGGATGACTTTTGGGGGTATCAAGCTTGGATAACAAGTGGGAAGAAAGACATGGTCAAAATTTTGAGGTCCTTGAAAATGTCTTGTAGAATATTTGATCGTGGACACTTATTGTTAAAATATATTCAAAGAATTATGTACTACAAAAAAGTAAAAATATAAATATAAAATATAAAAAGAAATGTAATTTTCTTATCAACATGAGTTTTCTAGCCCCTTATTCCACTTCTTTAGTGTCATCCACCAGAGCGATGTTTCAAGTAAGTCCATGCCATTCTTGGCGTGTGCCCAAATGGGAGACAAATTTTTTATTCTTATATGTGGACATTGTGTCTTGTTGGTTTTAGCGCTAGGCTTCTGCTTTTCTGAAAATCTTGATTTTAAAACATTTTTTTAAAAGCATTGTACAACAAATCAGTTTTATGCTTGGCCAATCATTCTAGTGCTTTTGCAATATTTTCCTTAGACAGGAAAGCTTTCATTTTAACTTTTATGCAAACGCATCTTTATTTAGAGATTACACTGCAATTTTTCTGCCCAACCATAATGAATAGTTTATATGAAACATAAGATTGGTATTTTATATTTGTGCATCTATCTTTCTGTGTATATTTTTACCCCCTGAAAAGCATATTATATATATGAACATTTTTAGCCACAAAGAATCTTGAAAATCATTCCTTATCGTTTATATTTTGGATTTACCCCCAATCTCTATCCTTTATTACTGCTTCCTAGATTGTTAGAGGAAGGATGTTCTGCATCTCATAGAAGTGTGCTTCCTTTCTGAACTAGAATAAGATTTGTTTTTGCATATGTTGAAATGTGCAATTTGGAACGTACTTATTTTTTAGTTCTTTTTCTCATAGTATTTCCAGTAACATTTTCTTTGAGTCATCCATGATTGATATTACCCTATTATTTTTAATATGAAAGAGGAAGATTTTTTATTTCTTTGTTAAAACCATGTTAGTATCTTCTGTTTGAGATGTTCTAATCACATTTGGGCATATGTTAAAATGTGCAATCTGGAACACACTCATTTTTAATTCTTTTTCTCATAGTATTTCCAGTAACATTTTCTGAGTCGTCCAAGATTGATATTACCCTATTCTTTTTAATGTGAAAGAGGTAGATTTTTGTTTTCTTTGTTAAAGCCATGTTAGTATCTTCTGTTTGAGATGTTCTAATCCCATATGGAATGGGATTCGATGATTGTCATACTATTGCGATTAAAGTGCAAACTAATTTGTGTTACATTTTACACTCATCTCATGGAATTTGTTGCCTAAAAGGATTGATGATGAAGATGATGAAATGGTTGTCAATGACCAGGACGTTCAGAGACTTGTAATTGTTACCCAGGTATTTTGTTGATAAGCTAATTAAAAAAAATGTGTTTTCTCCCCTCAAAAACTGGTTATTATTTATATTTTTATTTGAATAAAAGCTTTATTAGAAAGGTAGACTAGAAAGGAGGGTAATGGGATGTCCCCGTCAGAAGAGCATAGAACATTATAGAACACAAGAAAACCCAACCAAGATCCAATAACCAGCGGGCCGAGAATGCGACAAGGCCACTTATTCACATATTTGGCAAAAATGCTTGTCTGAATGAACAGTGAGAAAGCCACCATGGAGAAGACATGATCTTTTTCAGAAACAGAATGAGTACTTGTTATAGAATAAAAGCTTTATTAGAAAGGACGGTTAGAAACGAGGATAATGGGATGTCCCCGTCAGAAGAGCATAGAACATTATAGAACACAAGTAAACCCAACCAAGATCCAATAACCAGCGGGTCGAGAATGCGACAAGGCCACTTATTCACATATTTGGCAAAAATGCTTGTCTGAATGAACAGTGAGAAAGCACCATGGAGAAGAAATGATCTTTTTCAGGAACAGAATGAGTACTTGTTTCCATAAAGTTGGAGGAATATAATAGGTACTTTAAACAGAATTGATGAAAATTTAAATAAACTTTGGGTGATTAGATGCTAGAGGCTGGAACTACGCAACTATAGCATTATGACTTTTCTTGATACTCTCTCTTGAGCTTGCATAATGTATTATTTGTTTATTTTCTTTTTTTGATGTACAGAATAGTGATATTAAACAAGGATCTAAAGTTGGTGGCAAAGAACCAAAATCCATTTCCAGTGAACTTGCTTCTGCAATAAATGATGGTCTTTACTTCTATGAACAGGTTAAAAAGTTATCTTTGTTTCTTGCTTTTACCAGGTCGTCATCATTTCTCCAACTTTTAATTAATGTTACCGACATAATTATTGACAGGAACTAAAAAATAAGCGGTCAAATCGTAGAAAGAATAATTTTGATAATAGAGATCGAAAGTTAAAATCTACAAGCAATTCTCCAGGAGTGTCTAATATGAAGATGGGAGAAAATACCAGTGCAAGCAATGCCATTGAAGAGTCTGGAAGCACCAGCCTTAGGAGGAAACAAAAAGGCTCTCTCAAGCAGCAGTCTTCCCATGAGCAGCGGTTTTTCTCTAGTAATTTTAGAAATCATGGAACTGGTCGTAACTCTTTGGGAGTTATATCTGAAAGTCCACCAAGTAATTCGGTTGGATTTTTCTTTGCTTCTACGCCTCCTGAGAATCATGGGTCAGTTTGGAATTGTCTGTTACCCGAGCTCTACAGTTTGATATTGGTTTTTGTCATCTTGTTTTTGAGTAATAACATGAAATGATCGTTGGTATGAGGAGCATGTCATAAATGCTAAAAGAAACGGGATATTATTGTTTGATTGTTCTGATTGATGAATATGAAACTTTACATTAATCATCTGTATCTTGCAGCCCTGGACCTTCCAAATTGAGTATTTCACCGCATTGGAGTCTTTCTGGAAGTAGTCCACCTGTTGGTTCCTTGCCTAAGTCTTTTCCAGCATTTCAGCATCCGAGTCACCAACTTCTAGAAGAAAATGGTTTCAAACATCAGAAGTAAGTGATAGTGCTACTGCTTATTTACAGTACTTGTGCATGAGGACTTGTAGAGAGAAGGATATAGTGCATTGTCATGTCATTTATGTGACTGTTTTTCCTTATAGGTATCTCAAGTATCATAAGCGGTGCCTGAATGATAGAAAGAAACTTGGAATTGGCTGCAGTGAGGTGGAGTAAAACTCGAAACCTTCTTTGAAACAATTCATAATTAAAGATCAAATGGTGAAGTTAATATATTTTAATTATACTTGCTTTGATGGTATGAGGGTTGATAAATTCTTTCAATACTAGTATTTTTCTCAGATTTTATTCATATTGTTCATGTAAGTTTTGAAACATTGTCTTTTGTTCTATTCTTTTTTCTTTTAACAAATGTTGCTGCTGGTATTAGTTAATTATTTTGTGATTTAGCATTGTCAATCTTTAGTTGAGTTTTCATGAAGTCTTATTAACCCGTTTGTTTCTCAGTAACACTACACTTTTTCTTACAAATTTAGCATATGTATTTTCTGGACTCTGACATTACTTTCAATTGTATAATTACTTATTTCAGTATAATTTCTTGTTTGTGCAGGAAATGAATACATTATACAGGTTCTGGTCATACTTTCTCAGAAACATGTTTGTTCCTTCTATGTACGATGAATTTAAGAAACTAGCGATGGAGGATGCGTCGGCTAATTATTATTATGGAATAGAGTGCCTTTTCAGATTCTACAGGTAATAGCATCAAATTATATGTTTATTATTTCCTTCATAAATTAAGTTGGTACCATCATTTGCCTTTTATTTTCTAATTCTTCTCAATCTGAATAAACTAATTCAGTAATTTGATATTTTTTTGATGATTTATGTTCAAGTTCATTATTATTTATCAAGGAAGAAAGTTTATTTGAGAGGGGGATGACATATCCTTCTCAGAGAAACTGAAAGAAACTGCTGGAATAGGAGTGCCAGAAAGTTCTTATCCTTTTGCATGTCAAACAAGGAATAAAGCCATGCATTGTAGAGCACCGAAGAATCTCAATCCTCACTATCTTTTTTCTTTTGGCCTGGACAACCCTATCTCATAACAAATGTTAGGGCAAAGCTATACCAGGAGAATAGCACAAACGAGAAAGTTTTATAAAACCATCCCTGCATGTCGAACAAGGAATAGGAACAAGAAAAGAGGAAACTGCATATGAACTAGGCTGACGCAACAGAAATATCTTAGGAAATAGCTGTGTAAGGTCTGCAAATATGCAAAGAATAAATGCCGAAAGCATATTAAACTGCCTTTTAAATGACCATTTTAAAAGGAGAAACTTGGTGCAAATAGTTCCTCTTGTGATTTTGAGCAATTCCTTGTATCAGTTATGGCTTGGAGAAGGAATTCAGGGAGGATCTATACAAGGATTTTGAACAGTTGACTCTGGACTACTACCATAAGGGCAATTTGTATGGCCTGGAAAAATACTGGTAATTAATCAGCTCTTTGGTCTTAAAATATTACAGCACAATTGTAATTTGTGTCGGATTGTTTGGGGCTATTACGCTATTAACCACTCTCATAACTAGTTGTTTTCTTGTGGTTATGGCAGGGCATTTCACCACTATCGTGCAGGACGGGACCAGAAAGAACCGTTGAGCAAACACCCAGAGCTAGATAAATTGCTCAGAGAAGAATACCGAAGTTTGGAAGACTTTCGAGCTAAAGAAAGGAAGACGGTGAAAGAGGGCATCAACTAAATTATGATGGGTAATACAAAATCTATTTGGCAGAGTTTTTGAGGCGTCCCCAGTTTTGAATTAAAATCTAACATGACAGTGAGCTGGAGAAGAAGCGGCCTGCTTTTTAATTTGAACGGAAAGAGCAAGATTATTTTTGTTTGTTCAATATTGGTTTGGATTGCTTAAACCTTGCCTGTGCGAGGGCTGCTGATTGCCCAGTCTCCCAACGTTTCCGAATGCATCCTTTGTTTCTGGGTCATTGGACTTTGAGGAGGATATGTTGTACATAAGCTGATAGACTAGTCTAGAAAAGAACAAAAAGGACAAAAAGAAAGGGAAGGTTCTTTATTTTAAATGGGAATGTTATCCAAAATTGGGCAAGGTTTGTACTTTATAGCTTTGCCAAATTTGCAATAAGACGTAGTTTTACTGTAACACAATGTGTTCAATCAATCAATCGTCACCAAATTGATGGGGTTTTGCCCTAGAATTCTTGATGAAGGCATGCCAAAGCAAAGCTTGCATTATACTACCAAGTCTGTTCCCACCATCATACATTATCCCTACTCCATAACGGTGTGCTCCAGTTATATATTTTACGTGCTAGGCCTTTTCAAAGGCTAGTAGCTTCCTTGCAAATTGGATTCATATTCATCTTAGAGGATACAGATGCACACGAGCGTGGAGTCTTTTTCACCCTTGTCACCAGCAAGACAAGTATGATTATGCATGGAGTTCTTTTTAATTACTTAGCCGTGTCTTTGAAATGTATTGCAAGTAAAAAAAATTTATGTGAAGGACCTAACACGTTCAATTTGGCTCTTTTACATATACAAAAAATAAAATGCATATGATAATATTTGGAGGGAAGCAAAGGAAAACAAATGAGATAATAATTAATAAGCCACAACATATAAATGCATTAGGCAAACGCTAAAAGATACTTCCCACCAGAATTGGAGGATTTATTAGTAAAGAAGCCTTCGAAATTTGGTTTCAAACTGTTGAACTTGAGGATTATATGCATGACGGAACTCAACCACATTAATGTGCGATGTTTTCTCGGGCGCGCGGCCCCCCGGGGGGAAAGGATCAACATCAAACTAACAGCTAAAACAGTTTTTCTAACAATTGTGCAGTGTATGGAAGGCAGCCAGCACCAGGATGAAAGCTACCTTCTGAGTAAGTTCCCATGTTCATATAGGAATAACTCGTTACTAGCAATTCAACTGAGGATAACAGCAGGCAGAAGGCCAGTTTTAACACAAAAATCCTCAAAAAGAAGACACGGCAAAACAAATAAAAACATGTACAGGGTCCTGCTTTTGCGGCGACTAAGATCGGGGATGCCAGTTTCTCACCCACTCTGTTAGAGTTGCAATATTTCTATTTATGTCTTCAATATTATCACTCCTTAATGCAATAACTCTATCCTCTGGGTAACTTTCTTTAGCTTCCTCAAGCAGAACTTGAAAGATTTCGCACTCAATATTGTTGGAAAGCTTTGACTCATTGTACCCTCTGTCACATAGTTTGAGATAGTATGTAATTTGTATGAGATGGAAAAAACAAAATTAATCGTTAAATAATCATCATTCGCAACTTCATCCATACCTCTTGCTCAAACGGTCATACAACACAGAGTTATCAGTTTGAAGTACCACCACACAATCGAACCATCGTTCAGGAAAGAAATCACAGCCATGGTAGTCCACGATGTTCCCTCCTCCTTCCATAATGTCTTCAAGCTCATCGCAGACCTACAAAATCCAAGCAATAAAAGTCCATTAGAATCTTAGGCAGACAACCTAGAATGATAAAACTGGCGAGGGGAAAAATTATTTCGTTAACTTTCATTGTAAAAGGAAGTATTATCATGATATAAATTTTTTATTAAGATGCCTGCCATTATTAATCATACTAATTACTATACTATCTAAACACATACTCAATCAGATGAACCCATTCAAACTCTATGAATGCATTAGCCTTTTTTATGTCTTGTGTGTTTGACATTGGGCCTGATTCAATAGCGTAAGGCAGAATGGTAAAATCCATGCATGTAAGGCAGAATGGCAAAATCCATGCATTTACTCCCATGATAGCAATTAAACAAGAAATGCAAATAAATATTTCTTAAGCATTGATTCATATGGAAGCTCACCAGGTCTTCATTAATGACATAACAATCAAGCTCACCATCCCACCCATCATGCAAGTTCTTCTCTTTGACCAATTCTCCAATATTGATGTGGCGAAGTTGGACCGCCTCCGCTAGAGCAGAGGACATTGTTGTCTTTCCTGTCCCTGGTGTACCAGTCACCAGTATGTTTGGCCTCTTCCTCTGGCTGCCCTGTTCAACCATGTCTATGACCTGCACTCTTAACCAGTCTCTAAATTATGTAACTGATGATAAACAGTAGTATCACAGAAGTTAAGAACAAAAGTATTACAGAAGCTTTCGATTCACTGGAACTGGAACTAGACATCAGTTTCAATTGAGATGTTTCCATGTGCAAAAGGCTTGCGAACAAAGAACATAGAATGGCAGACTTCCACTGAGATTCGGTTATGTGAAAAAATAATAGACACACATGCACTAAAAACTGAACATGCATGTCCTAATACAATCAAGTTTCACAAACTCTGCGCATTGGCCAATGTAAATATATATCTCTGGCATGTTTCATTCAATTCATAGCAAGAGAGAAACTCATTTAGACGCTTGAACGTTGCCCAACAAAAAATGATGTTTGAACTGATCTTCATCTTAAAGTTATCATCTTGACTACTTATCATAAGTTGTAATAGTAAAATCAAGAGGCGGAAAATCAGGATTCAATCTAAGCTCATCCTGGAATTATTTCCTTTCAGTGTGGAGACTGTCCAGCAAGGGTTAAATTGTTGCAGTTGATCTCATCAATTATTCAATTATGTAGATGAAGATTTATGTCACTGAGCTATTCAATTTTTAACAAAGATGTTGCAATAAATAACATCAATTATACTATAACAATTTAAAAGGCTAAATAGCTGATATTTTGATTTGCCCGATGACACAAAATTCTTGGACAGACTCAGTTTATAACACATTGGTAAGCCAAGACAATAATTTGTACAAAACATCCAGCGAAGCTGAAGAATCCTCCGGTTTTATAAATAATCTGTAGTTTGTAAAACCACATGAATTTGTTAACGAAGTTTGAACTTGAAGAAAAACATACACAAGACTAGAATCAAAGAGTACACTGAGTGAATCAAGACGTTAAAACAGATTCTACTTGGCGAGTTTCGAGAGGCTGATATGTATTTAACACATGCGCGGACTGGCGGGCTAGCACGGAAAAAATTGGCTACTTTTATATTCTTTTCTTGCTTTTAAAAGAAATTAGGGAGCGGCAATGATGACCGGTGTGGGGAGGATGGTACGGTGGCGGTGAGTTAGGGTTCAGAGCAAGGGTTGCAATATTGAGAAAAGAGTCGCAGGGAGAAGGGTGTGATAGTAGATATGTAGAAGAAAATTGAACAGAAATGTAGAAAGGGAAGAGAAGAAGATTGAATACCTTAGCAGATAGGGAAGGTGAGGGAACGGTGGCGGCGAGAAAGAGAGTGAGGTGTACCCTCAGATGAAAATGGCCAAAGCGGCATTTGTATGCTATGTATATTGTATTATCTAGAAGGCTTGAGAATTTAGTATTAAAATAAAAGAAAAAAAGAAGGCTTGGGAATATACCACCCTCATCGCATCTTTTGCTAAACCAGGGGAAGCCAAATTTTTTGGAAGACTACCCTTGTAAAGAAAATCAAAATTTTCGATGCCGGACCGAAAACAACAGAATGTTCCAATGAAACGAGAGCACAATCTTGTCATTGCATCCATTGTTTTCTCCATGTGTCAATTCGAAATCTAATCTGCCAGTTTAAATAAAACAAGTTCACAGACACGTGATAGAGCAGGATGATGAAGGTGACAAAGGCGTGAAAACTTTGTCATTGCATCCATTGTTTCTTCTTGAAAGACAAAAATTTTCGGGGAAGTTTTCTTTTCCGGTTTCAGAGACAATGAAGTGTTATCAATGGCAGAGGAATGGCGGAATTGAAAACTTCCCGAAAATGAAGTTGCGAGAGGCTAATTAAGAGTAAACACAGTATTTGGCATAAAAAAAACAAAGCTGTGTGTGTCTGAGTGTGAGGGTTGCGTTTGGGTGATAGGAATACTTACAGTGTTTGCTGCCATGCTCGTCCCCCCTCCTCCTTTTTAGCACTCAATAAAGTATTGAAACAATTAGTGGAAATTGCGGAAAAGTAATACAACTTATGTGGAACATATTATAAATTTCACAGGTCTTGACCTGTACTAGTTATTATAAATTTTATGACATATTTCTCAAGTATATGTATTGGAATTATTTGTTGGCTGTATAAAATATTATTTTATGACAAATATAAATGTCTGAATAATTTTATGTTAAAGACGGTTATTTTGATCAAAATAAAATTTAAAAATTAAATTTAACGGTCAACTAAGTGAATGAAAATAAATTATCAAACAGATAAGAGAAGTTTGAGTAATATATATTTTAATTTTAAAAAATATTTATATATATTTTGATAATAGAGAGATATTTAGTGTATTATACTTTAAAAATATTAATATGTAGACATATTAAACGGATAAAAAAATTTAAATACATGCAAGAAATCCTATCTTGATCCTTTTTGTCTCATTTCAGTTTTATCCCGTCTCAAAAGATTTCGGGACATACCCATTACGTCCCAATATGCCTAAGATCGAGACGGGTTGTCTGACTGGGACGGATCTGTCATGAACAACCTTAGCCGCCCATCATCTCTCACAATGAGGACAGCTGAAAACTAGTACGATCAGGGACAGAACCAGTTAATTTATGTCATTTTTCGTGCAGTGTGTTTTTATATTACCTTTGTTTTTACTCTCTTATTATTTTGATCTTTCTCTGACATAGGCCAAAAATAATTTTTCCACCTATCTGTACAAATATTGCCCCCGGTTTAACTTGAAAGTTGAAACTGCTCTAGCTATTAGTTGAATTGTAGAAATTTTGAGTTCTTGTCTTGTAGATAAGAAACATATAACTGTGCAATTCAATTGGCTTTTAGAAGCCAACAACATGAGTAAAATGAGAAATTAAGAAAAAAAATATTATGGCGGATTTGCATTAAATGTCGTAAAACTTTATGATAAGATGAATATTTTAGGACGTTTAGACTTGAGTTGATATAAAACAAGGAAAAAAGTGCGCATGAGAAATGTTCTTGGTATTTCTTGCTTAAAGGGGAGGGAGGGAATCATTACGTGCGCCCTCAGCATCTCATTATAAGCCTAGTAATTAATATAATTGCATGGCCTCTTCGAAGCAAAGGTTGTAATTTCAATATACTAGCAGATAATTCAGCAAAAGTTTAACAATAGTAGGTTAAAAAAGCACTATCCCAGGAATAAAATACTGCCTAGGGCAAGACCTAATCAATCCCAAGTAAAGGAAGTTTTGATTGATATATCCTAGACTAATGAATCCAGGTCAACAAAAGAACATGGAGTTGCGGACTTTGGCCTGCAACATGGGGCACTGGGGCACAGGAACCGCTCCAGCAGATGACTGCCCACCCTGGCTCGAACAAGTCTCAGACTTGTCTTCAAATTTGATCATCTGTCCCATCTGAGCTGCAGCCAAGTGTGCATAGCATATTGGAGCAACTGCCATCCATCACCCATATGAATTAATTAAATCAACCAACCAAGGAAATAGTAACCAAACATCTAATAACATGTGTTGCAAGAATTTACCTACAGATATGGCAGTGGTGCTCCGCTGATACCTGTTATTTAACACACATGATCTATTAGCATACATAAATCATCACATCACATGAGAAGGCAATCACGAGGTCAAGCTTACATATACTTACACATATGATAACGAATGCACAAGTCCCTCCAGATCATCAGGCGAGAAACCAACCTCATCCAACAAAACATGGTAATGCGTAGGCCTGGTAGTTCCCTGTGGATCAAGTTTTCAAAAGCGTGTCCCCATACCTAAACAGAAAACCAACTTTTTTCCTAGAGAGAGGGTGTTTGTGGAGGGGAGAGATTAAAAAAAACACACTTGAGGAGGACAAAGGGGATAACATAAGATACAATAGCGGCGTATAACAGACTCCAAAACCAACGTAAGAAATGACTTACAACAGACTTCACTCGCCACCAGTTTCTTAATGTCCGAAACTGTCCAACATTATTTAATTCTACCGCGTTCATGAATCAGAAGGCATATTCTTGGTATGCCAAATGGTAACATTCTATAAAATAGCATAAATTATAAAGCATTGCAGGTATGTATACCTTTACAACATGCACAAACATTCAACGTAATAAATCAGGCCCAAAAGTTGGGAAATACTTGTGTCATAAACTAACCCTATATTTATAAGCAACATTCTTGAAACAAAATTTATAAGTGCTAAGAACCTACATAATCAGTAACAGTAGCTCCAATCGTCGATTATCCAAATATAAAAACAAATGAGGGGGGAAATGAAGAATACTTACTATCATTCCAGCATGTGCACATAAATAGAAGTCATAGTTCCGTGGATGGCATATTTTATTATCAATAACGGTTCCTACAAAACCACACAAACCAATAAAGAGTAAAATGAACATGAAAAGTAAAATTATACATCATTTAAAGATATCATAACGAAATATTTTACCTGGATCATAACGAAATATTTTACCTGGGGGAACGTTGTCAGGAGATGAAGGCTGGAAAAATTTTGTGTGGTGGTTTTTCTGGGCAACAATTACTACAAATTTGGGACCCCACCGATCATCAAGAAATTTACAGGCCTAAAACGCACAAAATTAAAAAGATTAGCCCAACTGAGATCAAAATATTTTAGATTGAAAAACCATAGTTCAGCTCAAGAACCTCAATGATTTGATTGAGCTCAATGTTCAATACTTGATTGAACTGTGATTCACTCACCCCATCCCTATGTTTGTCAGAAGGAAAAATAAATCACGTAAGAAACAATATAGAAGAAATCACGCACAAACTTTAACAGAAGACTAACATGCCTCAACCACCAGATAGTGCAAGTTTTCTAAATATGTTAACTAAGAAGACTGATCATAGCATGCAAGCCAATGAAATGCCAACATCAGCCATTCATTGATTCATTAAACTGTATAGTAAGATATAACATTAATTAAAGGTTAATTTAAAATGAATACTTGGCATATGGAATAAAAAGGTTAGTAAAGTATGTAGGATTAATAGCAAGAGAACTTTTATTTTCTTCCCGTGCTCCCGGCTAATCATATTTTACAGACATTATAGATTTATTTCAGATGTAGCATTTTATTTACATATTATAGATGAATTTCGCTGATAAGTTCCTCTATAAGATTTGGTAAAATGCCCAAATCATGAACCTCCAGATAGCTGATGTCATGCTTGTTTTAACTAGAGTATTGCAACTGCAAGGGACAATTAATGCAGACATTTAGATGACCACTGAAGAAACGTTAATTTTATTTTAATAAAAAACTTGAAAATAAGTAAAGGGCGAAGCTAAACATGCCAGATTTTCAGTACACTACATATTTTCTGTACGAAGCTCCACTTTTTAACATGTTACATGGCAGCTAGAGAACAAATACACATGATTTCCAACATAAATAGTAGACAAAAGAGGACAATGGTGCCAGTTATTTTGGGATGTATATGTTGTTCCAGGAAAAGACCCCCCCCCCTTTCCAAGAAACTGCTTCCTGAACCAAGTTCTTTACAGGGAGATGCACCATGCTACCAGTATTTTCAAAATCACAAGCAAATATATATTAAATAAGAAATGCAAACAGAATATTCTTGTAGAAGATATGCTTTGAAAGAAAAATGTACCTGAATATTATTATATTTTGTGGTTTTCTGTTAGAAGTTGCATAGAAGTCAATCAGAAGTTCCCTGCAATTAAGGAAACCTATCAGCAAGGAAGTTTATTTTAACAGACGGACTGGCCAGCAAAAACAAAATGTCTTCAAAAATTAGTTACCATAAGACTGCACCAAACACTTATTACTATAGGACAACAAGAATCGCCCAAAAGAAATTAAAAATAAAAAAGTACAGATCAATCATCTTAGACCACTAAAAATAGAGAGGGAGGGTCCCAATAAAATGTAATATAGACCTGATGATGCCCTCGTCCTCCTTCTCAGACCCTGGCTTGAACAAATTATCAATCATTTCAACCTTTGGAGACTGGGTACGGACACATGCCCTATACTTTGATATCAGAGGCCAGTGTCTAGAGCTGACTACCTGCAATTTAGCATGATCATGGGGGAACAGAACACAGAAAATCTTAAATAATTATATCCCAACTAATATATATTCAATTATGAAATAATATAGTCATAACTTGGCCTAGGAACTACTATTATTTACCGCTGCAATTGAAGGGATATCAGACTGTCCCGGTGAACCATGTGATACATCCATGCCAAGAATGATGGTGGGATCTTTGGAAACAACAGGAATTGACGGTGCATGTTCAATTGATAGCATTGAATTCAGACCACCAAGCTACAAGGGGATAAGATAATTCCAAGGGAAGTAAATGCAAGTTTTCAAATTAAATCGGCAATTGGTTAATAAGAAACATAACAATAAATCTACTGGACAATAAATATACCTTAGCATTGATCTTCATCAGAACATTAGTGAGATATTGGTCGTTGACCCTTGTAGGAGCTATGCACTGAGTGACCACTCCAAACTCAGAAAGATTCTTCCGTTTCCATGGACCTTGAATATCCATTTTATTTACATCAATTAGGCACTGAACAGATTAATACAGATATCATTAACACAATATCCAATCATATAACATCACCAACCATAAAGATCAGAGTTTTTCCGTTCAGGAAGAAGACAAAGAAGGAACTTGGGATGATTATGAAGTTTCGACTGGATCTCTTCAAACATTTTCTCCACTCTCATCACAGGTGGGTCACGTCTAAACTGTGGTTTTTCTTCATAGACACAAAATGGTTTTTCTATGAGCTGCCAGAATATACAAAATCAGAATTCCACGTTAGTAATACATTTATGCTTTTCAGTTAATATTCACCAAGCAGCCATGGAACTCACAACTCCTTTCATTCCTCCACATTTAATCAGATCTCGCACAAGCCCAGGCGTATCACAACGAGCAGAAAAGTTCACCACAGCCCAATTTTCTATCCTTGATGGCTGCACTATTTTCTGCAGAATAGCTCACATCGTTATAACTTTGGCATCAATATACTTTTCTTTTCCTTTTTTCCATATCAGATAGAGTGATAGATTATCAAAATTTTGTTCAGAAAGAAAAAGGATTAATTACCTTATTATTCAAGTTCCATCTCCCATTTCTTGGGTTATCCTCTCGGTCACCAAACATCAACTATATGAGATAAAATCCCAATCACTTAGGAACCACAACCAAGAAGGGTAAAGGATATATTTCCACTCAAATGTGTAAATTATCTAAAATCGAATGGTTGGACAAGATAAGACTATAATAGCATCCCTCGATCATCTATAAGCAAACTCGACCACATGTATGATTACCATTCTTCTATAACATTCGGGTCCCTTTCGTGAGCTTAAAATTGAATTCATGAGCCAATTCCCACAAGCCAAATACCATGTGACCAATTTCATACCCAGAATGCAATAACCAGCATTTCACCCCAAAATTGAATCCCCCAACTATCATCTCAATAGCTACTCTTTAACCATGAGGGAAAATCGAAGGCACTACTCTGTTGTGAGTAGTGACAAATTCAATATATATATATATAAATCAAAGAAACGAGCTTGATTAAGGAAATTGGAGACGTCAGTCATGCATGCCTTCATAACACAACAGCAAACAACTTGAGTTCTGCCAGGCAGCGTAGCATAATGATTCATACAATCACATATGAAGTAATCACATAATGAAGTCTTGTTCTTAAAATGCTTTCAACCAGGTAATCACATAATAAATTGCAGCCAATATGAACAACAAAACTTCGCACGTTGATGTGATATTTTTAAACCTGGAGCACAGTTTGTGGAAAATTGCTTTCAAACGAGAATAAAGAAAATAAACAACTTCACAGTACCAAGCTAAGAAATAGTCAAATACCCTTGGAGCCTGCAAAACGCGACCCTCCACTTCGGTAAAGCCATTGCTTATTGAAACCCCGCAATTATGAAGCATGGGTTCAGAGTCATACTTGTTGCTTTTTAAAGCCTACATCAACGAGAGAACGATTCTTCACCCCAACCATTAACTAAAATTATATCACCCAATTTAACAATTATACTTACATCGGACAAAACTCTCATCCGCTCTTGGGGCTTCTGCCTAGATTTCTTCACCAGTGAAGCCCTTTGAAGGGTAGACAGTGATTTTGTATATCGTTGTAGGGATACCAAAGAGCAAAGCTTAGAAAACAAACCAGAAAAGCACAATAAGTACTAAAGATCAATTGTTACTTTTCACTGAATTTTTTAACAAGACCAATAAACCCTCAATGCACCTCAAGAGGGAAGAAAGTAGGACGTTTTGGTTTTCCAACATTGATACACGGAAGATCACCAGAATAACGGGGATCTATCTTACGATGATTAACAAAATAATCGTAAACAGTCACTTCCTCGGAATCATCATTGCCATCCTTTCCACTTTTGTTTTTCAGAGAAAACCTGCATAATACAAACTCAGAAATCACGCAACTCATGCAAGATACCACTCTAAAACAACAATGGAGAAAAATAAAGTAGAAAAGAAAAAATATACGTCTGCTCTTTGCATGGGAGATCACTAAGCCCAGTTATCTTGTACTCTTGATTGGCTGGGCTAGTCGTAATCCTCAGATTTTTAAGCGTCCTTTTGGCCTGTACAGAATTTATTAAACAAGCTGTGCCTCTATTAAACGACCAAAGAAGCACAAATGGGAAACATTCAGAAATTTTGGATACCTTTGCCCAGTCAATTGAATAAGGATCTCGCACATTCTGGTTGGCAATTAAAAAGTCCAACACGGGCCCAGGCTGTACGATCATGGTAGTAGATACGTCTTAACAAAAATAAAAGGAAGGCGTATCAGCAAAACATAACAAAAGCAAAGAGAAGATGCATTACTTAGAACATAGCTAACCTATGTTAAGTGATAAACCACTTTGTGTAGTTCTGAAACTTGAATGGAATCCTCTGCAGCCTAAAACCCCACCTTCAACGTCAGCAAAACTCCTTGGATCATTGTGGAAATAAGATTGACGAACAAGCAAACACCCTCTGCAACAGGCAGCTCACAATTATTTAGCGACATTTTAATGCAAAAATACACCAACAGAAAGAGCATGGTTTACTTACTGCTTGGCAGCATGTTGCCTTAATATGATATCAAACACCCTGATCGCTTCTTGAAAATTTTCAGAATCTTGACCACGCAGTGCATTAGTGATAGCCTGCATAGGGATTTTAGCAGCATAACTGATTTCCACTTTAAATGTTTTGGAACGATTTGGGCGTCGCATCCTCTTCTTGTCACTCTCATTCGGACTCCTATGAGCATCAGGGCTGCAATTGCCATGATTTCTACAGAGGAAAAGCAACAATTCGTTTGGCTAAAATGAAGGCATAAGATCAGGTAATCAACCCACGGAGTCAACAAAGATCAAAGTATTTAAACCTGTTTGATGTGAGATCCTCCAAAACAACAGTGAATTCAAGCTTGTTTCGAGGAAGAGGACCAACCGTAAACAAACTCTTCTCCCCGTCATAGGCGAAGTCCTTCCCTGCTAACTCAGAGTTATAAGTCTCCTGCACCCTGCCAATGATTTTTCTTGCAACACCCTTACCTTCTACAGGGCGACCATCTTCATAAGACAATGATACCTGCTCAGGAAAAAGAAACGAGAGTAAAATGGTCAGTATAGGTGCCTGATTAAACCTAAAAAGAGATGAGGAACATACACTGTAGTGGAAGAAATAGCCATCGGTGTTCTTAACATTGACTTTGAAGTGGTTAGTTAAAAGAGACAATTTACTTCCTCTGGATCCTAATCCTCGTCTGGTAATTGGAACCCGGGAAACCTTGTTGACAGGTTCAAGCGGAAGTCCTTGATCTGCTATCACTGGCACAGCATTTGGTCGGACAGGAGGCGGCCGCGGCAAAGAGCCCTCCGACTCATTTCCTTTTGGCTCAGATGAATCCATAACCTGCGTATGAACGAAATATCATATAACTCTATCAACACATTCCAGAAAAAGGCAGAGGAAGGTAAAAGTACTACGGAAGCAATTCAACTGTAGGAGAAAGACGAGAGGAAATGAAGAGAAACATTCAGAGTGACCAAAAGACGACCAGCAAGTTTTCATGATTAAACACTTAGATATCCATAAATAATGGGAAAAGTTTAAGCAATGCTCTAAGGAAGAGAGGAAGACTATGGAAAAACCAGTCGGAGCCAAATCCAATACGTAACTAGAGAAATAAAGCAAATCACTCTTCAAAGGTTAGCTTATCTTATAGAAACGAACCACAACTTTTTTTCTATTTTGGTGACAATGAACCACAACTGTTAAATAAACATGCAATGGAAATAGGTAGGCTAACCAGTAAAGCAGGTGTATAATAAATTTCAGGCGTTTCTGCCGGAAAAACATAACCGGATAATAGATATACCCAGAAGTAGTACAAGAGTAAAGCAGAAACAGAACAGCATTATTACACATTGCAAAAAACAGAGCCTCGCACATTCAGGAGACGGAAAATAAAAAGGGAACGAGAAGACCCAAACGAGAACATAAAAGCACCGTATCAAAGCAAACAGTAGCTCGAAACAACGGCGAAGCTTCATGCAAAGGGGCTTTCCTTGCTAGAGCGAAATGTAGCTTCAGAAAAAACTAGAAACATTTCTTCAAGCAAGCAGTAAAACAAAGAAGATCAAACCGAATAAACGCATGCAAAACGCAAGACAACCCCCAAAAATCCAAATATAACAACGGCATTTTCTCATACGAGAGAATATGTACACATACAGACAGAGTGATCACGAAGTGCTACAACGAGCAAAAGGAAAAAGTTCTCACAATGCTATGATAGAAGGGAAAACCCTAGAACCAGAGAGGCAGAATAAGAGAAAATTGTTAAGAGGATGATTTGTGCGAACACTCTCTTCCCCTTTAAGTAGAGAATGGGAGTGATATCAGCTGGAGATTGCGCCACACTCTCAGACGTACTCTTTGCGCGGGGTAGGAGCAGCTACAGTGTGTAATGGATTTGTCCGTTGATTTATGATTCATGAAATCGACGGATGAGATTACTCGTGTAGTGTGGGCTGGCCAATACAACAGTGGCAGTGCAGCGGACGAAAGTGGGTTACGTATGTGTGATGCAGGCTGGGTGAGGGCGTGTCTCGACGCCTCATTTTTATTTTGACGATTTTGGATAGAGACAATCCCAAAATGACGGAAGGACGCACGCACGCACGCTGTGAATTAACGCGGAATGAAACTTTTCATTATGCTTTGGATAATGGTAAAATTGGAAAACAGAGAAAGATGGAGCTGATTCGGTTATGGAGCGGCACACATTCCCTTACGCCACCAAAGCACAAAGTTCGGTTCCTTACTCGTCCCTCTGGCACTCTCTCGAGTCTCTATTGTGTCACTCTCTCACGGCTAAGAAAGTGAAATTTATTAAACACTCTCTATTTTACTAATATATATAATTTGTAACTAATATTATAATTATAAACATGAAAATTTGAAAATATCTTCGATGACTATCATAATTAAATGCAGAAATTTTACACTGAAATTTAGATTTTGAGACTAATCTTTACAAAAGTTATAATTACTGTTTCAACTTTTATTTTAATATGAAAAATTTTATAGAATGTTTAACTTATACGTATAGCTGCAGATATTTAATATTTATATTCTGTAATTTATGAGATGTGAACATTATTGGGAAATGATTTATAGATAATTTTATAAATATTTCGTCGAATTAAATGTGCTTTAACACAAGTAATCTTTGAGATGCAAATAAACTGAACTTTCTATTACTTTAAAAGAGAAAAAAACAGACAAAAAAAAAGGAAAAGGAGATATTACATGACATACCTTATATATCTATATGTTAAGTGCATAAAATAGAGCTGGAAATATAGTAACAGCCCGCCTCCAAATCGTTTTTTTTTAATATTTATATATTTTATTGAAAATAATTTTATTTAATGTATTAACATACACTAAATATGAATTTTTTTAGTAGAAGTTTGAATTTTAAGAAGAATACCATGTTGTTAATTATTAACTTGGTCTACTAAATTATGACCCCTAAATAATAACATTGGTGGAATGCAGGAGTATTGTTACGTTGCCATGGACCTATTGTTATTCATGAACATTGTGTGCCATGGTTGGTGCAGGCTGGGAGACTTGTGCTTCGGCTGTCTCATATTTACTGGCTAGAATTTGGACCTACTGTTAGATGCAAGCCTTTTTTGTTTTGTATAGAATTTGTTTGTTTCAGCGCTTTATGAATTATGAGAGTATGTCTTGATTTTAATGTAAATTTAATTATTTAGTATAAAATAAGAAGAAGAAGAAGAAGAATAAGCATAGGTTGGCTAGAATAAAGAAGGTCCTTGCAACAAAGCCTTTAATGCTGCAACAGCTTGGTCCTCCTCCTCTTTGGACTGCACGACCAAACCGGATCTTGAACGATGGTGTTTAAGATATATCAAAAGATACTACTCAAATTTTCATATAATATTTTAACTTATAAAATTAAAAATACGTTAATTCTGATTTACAAAGAGGACGGATGGCTGCGTCTCCTTTCTTGTTTACCCGCCCCATACCAAACACCTTATCGTTGTTCCATTTAATATTATTATATCCACGCGTCTTTGTTCATTCTAATTTAAAGCATGTGAGCCGCTGGATTAATGAGCTGTTTTATTCTCCCCACCTTTTTGACTCCGTCTTCCAATCCATCATAAATTGTTAATTAGTCTTCTAATTGACATTATCCTTTACTATTATGTGACTGCAAAAAAGGAGAATCTCAGGTTAATGGGCAGATGCAGATCAGTTGTCAACCCAAAATGTTACCATATCCCCGGGATATTTAATCGGCAGCACTTGTTAGCGGGAACGAGTAAAAACCACCCCAATTCAATGAATCCACCACCCTTTGCCAAGAAAGGAAAAATAAATCTAAACAGAGAGAGAAAATTCTCGAACAACCAATCAATTATTAATTAGTCATCGATATCCAATCGTACATATTTCACAAAATTATATGACTGCACGGTTAAGATGAATACTCGAATTATGAGCATCTAAGAAGCCTCCTTGTTTTACTACTGTGTTATTAGATTAGATCCTTTTCGACCCTCCATTTCCCTCCAAAGGCCACCCAGACAGCTCTTGCAGCACTCGTTCGCAAATAAGAAGGGGCAAAGCGAACCCTAGAAGCTGGTGGTGTCCTTCCCCTGCTTCAGCTCGGAGTAATCGCAGATCAGAGAAGCTTTGGCCATGGAAGCTCCGAGATTGACTTCCTTTTGGGGCTTTTTCTGTCTTTCTCTAACCCTAACCGTGGCTCAGCTCGTTTCTGCCAATTCCGAAGGAGACGCACTTTACACCCTCAGGCGGAGCTTATCGGATCCCGATAACGTGCTCCAGAGCTGGGATCCCACCCTTGTCAACCCTTGCACTTGGTTCCATGTCACCTGCAACCAGGACAACCGGGTCACCCGACTGTATTCCCTCATCCTTCTCTTCCTCCTTTTTGGCTGTGTTTTCTTGCGTCTATTGGTTGTTAATGTTGTTGTGTGGTTGATAACTTCACCCTTTTCATTTTTCTTCTTGTTTTCCGAGGGAAAGGATTGTAAATTTGTTTATTATGTTTGATGGGGTCAATCTACAGGCTACCTTCTTTGGATTAAAGGATGTTCCTTTTGCAATATGCTTATTGTTTACTTGCTTTTTGTGATTTTACTGCCTCCTTTTCCGTCTCTAAGATATGTAAGCTCGAGCTTCTTGGCGTTGTTCTATTCTTGTTGAGCCTTGTCAATGTTATTTGACTTCAAAACCACGTTGTTATCATGAATCGGCTCAAGGAGGAGGCTCCATGGAGAGGGAGAAAGTACATCATATGTACTACTACTATGCTTAATTACTTATGTTCTGTATACGTTCCATTTTCTTTATCTTTCGATTTTATTGGGGTTGAATGAGATGGTATGGTGGGGCTGGATTTCATTAACCGCTTCTACAAATAGATGTTTGTGTTCAATTTGCGAATATCATTAATTTGGATTATTACTTCTTGTAACTGAGGGTTTGTCTGACCGTTTGTGATTAAATTCTGAAGAGGTTCTAGTTTGTCATGTTTATTGACTTGCTGTTGGTAGTTCTCTGTGATACCCCTGTTCAGGTTCTGCATATTATAGACACTTTCCAACCATATCTCATAAGTCATGGATTTAATCCATATCTATATGTGTTTATGGCTTAAGCTAAAGTGTCCCTGAGAATGATTAATTTCGCGATCAGCTCACACTTGATGTTGAAAGAGTAACCCACATTACGGAATTGATTGAAAGCAGTCTGGATCTTCTCTCTCTTTGAGTTTATGCTAACATATTTATGATGCTTTCTGCAGGGATCTTGGTAACTCGAACCTATCTGGACATTTGGTACCTGAACTTGGGAAATTAGAGCATCTGCAGTATCTGTATGTTCTCTGATGATTCTGATCCATGGTGGATCGTTGTGTATTAATAGACTCCAAATATTTGAAATGCCAAAATTTTTGTTACTCTTGTGTTTTATAATTATCGTGGATTATTGACTCAAAGCTATACGCTTATTGTTGCTGCAGTGAGCTGTACAAAAACAACATTCAAGGAACTATTCCTCCAGAGCTTGAAAGCCTCAAGAGTCTCATTAGCTTGGACTTGTATAACAACAACATATCAGGGACGATTCCTCCTTCATTGGTGAAGTTGAAGAGTCTCGTCTTTTTGTAAGTCTACCTAAATTTGTTTATGACTCGTCTTGAGCATAATTGTTTGGGTTGTGCTTGGCTCTAGCATGCCTTCGTCCATGGGAAACTTTCAACTACAACTTAGTGTGGACATTCAGATTCTTTAGTTGTATGGTTTCTTGAATGGTTGGCTTGTAGGGATTAAATAATCTTTGGTTTAAAATTTGGTGTTTAGGGATTGATCTTATAGAGACATAATTGAGCATTATATGGCTTAATGTTTGCTACTATTAAATAGCTAAAGAAATGATATCTTACTCCTGGAAAACACTTAATTTAAGTCATTGTTCGGAAGGGTTCATAGAGGAGGGATTGATCACGGAAAGAATGAATGGTGGTGAAAGTTATATTAATTTGCTTAGTTAACAAATGAGGATATATGGGGTTCAAAAAGACTATTTGACCTAAATTCACAGAAATTGATCTCTTGTGGCAGCTACAGTTTACTTATTAAACGGAGATTTATTAAGTCCCAAGATTTGTTCATTTGATCCAATCTTGATAGCTTAAAAATTCATAATAATACAAGAAGTTTCAACATGAAAATATGGTAGATAATGACTTAACCAATTGTAAATAACCATTGATACTATTCTAAATTATTTGGTGGTGGCACAATGATCTAATACCTACTAGCTACTCTTATTTGGATCCCCAAAAAAAAATGGTTGTGTCATATAAAATTCAGCAAATTGCGTTTCTCTTATCATTATCTTCTTTGCAGGCGACTTAATGACAACAGATTGACTGGCCCAATCCCTAGGGAACTTGCTGCTATTTCAAGCCTTAAAGTAGTGTGAGTTCAACTGTTTTTAGGTTTTGACACAATTCTTTGGTGGTTTTATGGTCGATTGTGCTTTACAACAAATAAACAATCATAACATTCTCTTTTTCTCTTCAGGGATGTCTCCAACAATGATTTGTGCGGAACAATTCCTACAAGTGGACCGTTCGAGCATATTCCATTGTCAAAGTAGGTTCTCAAATATATCTTATTTTTATTTTTAATTAATATTTTAAACTTTGAAATTTAGCATTTTATTCTTCTCTTCTCTCTCTCTAGGAATTGAACATTTAAGATCTGGCTGTGTCTGCCATTCGATTGCTATTTGTGCCCTTGTGTTGCTTCTTGAGTAATATGTTGCTTGCTTCTTCATATGCTTTCCTATGTGGACTAGTTCAGCCATAGATGTGATTTCACCTTTCATAATCTATCTGGTGTACTGTACCATCTCTGCAAATTTTTGCATAAAGTTGTCTTTTCTCTTGCAACTTGTTTCAATTAAACATCCTGTGTGCTCATCACCACTCATGCTCGGTTGGCAAATGACTAGAATAGAATGTCATTGAATGTAGGAAGTATAAAGTGTGGAATCAAAATTGTTTCCAACCACTGTAAAACTGCCATGACTATAGAGTAATAGACTCGCTATTCCATTTTGCTTCTGGTCATGTTTGTTCACTATGCTGCCTCAGTGCTTTTTTTTTTTATTGTTATCCCCGTGTTTGAGTTGATTGTGTATTTCCAATTGTAAAACTCTTGAGATGAGAAGTATATCATACACTCAGATCGGCTGACATACTGTCAAGTACAGAAAAACTGAGATTATGTTGACCCCCCTGAACCACACAGCTCATCGAGGATAAAAATTCTGCTAGAATTAATTGTTATCTCTTTGTGCATGTAAGTCTGTATCCTTTCGGAGAGCAATTATCTGTGTTCAGAGGTTCTTATGTGTTCCTTCACCTATCCCTGCAACATCCACTCCATTGATTTGGAAAAAGCGCAAAAATCATCTTGTCCTATGAGCTTTTTGTCATTGATTGGGATTGCGTCAACATCCAGTCCATTGATTTGGAAAGCCACAAATTTTGTCTTTTCCTAAGAGTTTATTTCTCTACTAACTGTTTATTTTCCTACCGATTTTTTTAAGCGTGAGATAACTTTGTTTTGGTTCAATCTGTAGCTTTGCAAATAACCCTCGGTTGGAAGGTCCGGAGTTGCTGGGACTAGCAAGTTATGACACAAACTGCTTGTGAATAAAATGATGCCAGAAGGTCTTAATCTGCATCGAATGATATAGCAAGTATTCAAAAAGGGAAAGGTATTACCTCGGAGAGTAATGGGCATGGGCAATGATATATGTAATGATGGGTAGTGGATGTAAATTTTACAAACTTAAGTATATGGGCATTGTAACTATTGCGGCGATCTTCTAATGATGTCAGAAGACTGATTTGTATTGGTATAACACCAGAAAATGAATCCTCATGAACAGACCCATGACTCTCCAATGGCGCAATATATCCTCAATATTTATAGTACCTGCCGGAAGCGTTCGTATTGTATTGTGATTTGATTGATGATGTTAGCTTTCTCTGGAGGGGTTGTAGAAATGGCAATGGATTTTAAATCATTATTCTGATCCAAAACGTTGCATTCCCTGATGATCTGAAAACATTTACATTACAGTTGAGGAAACGGAGCGTTTTGCGCAGAACTACCCTGTATTAAAATTCTGTATTTCTCCCCAAGATCACGTGCCGCCAGCGAAGGAAAAAAAATACTTAACGGATTCCCATTAGAGCGCCGAGATTCATTTGCTGCATTTTTTAAAAAAAAAAAATTATACAAGTGGAAAGCGTAAAAAAAGAAAACCTTAGGTGGAGAGTTTATATGGAGATTAGAGATCTATTAGGGAAGGGTATTAATTGTGCACAAATTGAGTACTAATTATATTTTAAATATTTTACAGTATTAATTATACTAAAAGATATCAACTGTATTTTTAAATATTTTTTTAGTATAAAAATATTTTAAAATATTAATTGTATAATTAAAATTAGTTTGGGTGCTAGGTTTAGTTGTAAAATTTCTAGGGCCGAACGATTGAGAATTCGTTTTTGGGGAACAGCATTATAATTCGTTTATTAACTATTGAAGTTGGCAATGAGAATTGATAAATATAATAAGAAATTAGCTTATATCTTATAAATATATGAGTTTAATTTTTATTGTTATTGTGAGGGTTTTTTAGTAGGCAATCCTGTAAGTCTCTTATAAACATTCTTTGAGCGTTTGGGTCATACTTTGATCCCAATAGAAGACCGATGTAGAACCCATCTATTTTTTTTGTATAAAAAAAAATTGACGTTTTTTTTTTCCAATGGAAGACACTTTGACTATTGAATGCATAAAACACCTCCATGGAGCTACTTTCTCTCCTGTTCTGCAACAGGATGGCTAATATATACGAAATAGATTTTTTTTTCTTGTGCAAAAAAAGAGAGCATTTCATATTTACCATAAGCAAACATTTAATCAATTTATCCTTATATTTTATATCATTTTTAAACAAATATCTATATTTTAAAAACCACATTCTTATATATTCTATGAACCTTTCAAAGTTATTTTTTCTAGTTTATAAATAATTATATTTCAATTTTTAAACTGATGACATGACTAAAAATGAAATATTACTCACGAATGATGTGGCAAAATAACATCTGATACGACTTCCACATAAGCAAATATTATAGGGATGGATGGAAACATTTTTAATATCCCATACATGCCATAAAATATGAGAAATAAGCCACGCTGGTTATGATTTTTGAACAATGTGATTTCTTGATGTATTTATATTATTTATAGATATATAAACATGTTTAACATTTCCTAGAATTGAATCCCTCCTTTTTAAGAGACACAAGAAGCTTGGAATTAAGAATATTAATGAATGCTTTGTCATTTGTACGTAAAATAGTTAAAGTGAGTGGGTTCCTAAGGATTGAATAAGATAAGATCAGGCCATGACTTTTATAGGAGTACTCACATATTATTCACTAATTAAAATATTCATATATTGACAATAAGATTTGAATATTATATGTGATCGTAGGAAGTGGACCAATCCCCACTGGTTACTTGTAAAAGATATACAGTGGTTTCTATAATAATTTGCTTTTGAAAATGCGAGGTCCAAATGTAAAGAAAATAACCTTTTTGTTTGTAAAGAGGAAGAGAGGTCAAATATAATGGCGCTACTTTTAATTATATAAGGTTTAGGCGGCCATTGCTTCGCTTTTACAGTTCTGGTCTGGTCCTTCTTCATCATCTTTTATCCTTCATTCATTCACGATCCCTCTCTTGCTTTTGCCTTTCCATTTCACATTGCCTCTCTATTTTGACTTCAGTCTTTTACTTCTCCTCATCTTCATATGGTAACAATTTTAGTCCTAATAGATTATCTGAGTCGAGATTAAGTTGAGGAATACCCTGTTTGTGAGGCAGTAAATTGAGAATACAAATTCGTCCCCCTTGTAACATGAATGAGAGTATTTATAAAGATATTTACCATTTGAATAACACATTTTGAAAGTGTACTACATTTCCCAACACCCAGCAAAGCTTCAATGACCAACTGTCACCATTTATTACACTTGTAACGTGAATAACAAATTTATAAAAAAGTTTATAACTTGAATGACAACATTTATAAAAGAATGTACGATTTGAATAAAGTCATTTAAAAGTGTAATACATTTTCCACACCCTCTCATTAGACCAGACAAAGAAAGAGTAGCAAAAAAGAACGATTCTATTATATATTCATGGTTTCCATTGATTATTTAATATATGATTTACACTCTAATAATATGTTAAGATGGCTTGAAAATGAAAGCACATTAGAAGGATGTATAGAGGTTATTTGAAAGAGAAGCAAAATAAGAAGGATGGAAAAGACGGGTGGGGTTGCTTGTTCAAATGATTACATAAAAACAGCACAAACCCGTGAATGACCAAACAAAATGATGATGATAATAAAAGAACAACAAGATTGAAGCTGATTCACACGTATATATGACATATATATACCTGAATGAATGAATGAACACAATTATGCACGTGCATATATGGTGCATTCTTAATATTCTCCTGTCGTCCTTACCTTGTTCATCATCTACTTAATTACTCGCCTTTCCTTGCGTGAACTCCATACCAAGCATTCCTCCTACGTACCTCGATCAACAAACACCACTTCATGCATCTCTCTTCAAAGCAAGTTTATTATTTCTCTATTACTATTCTTTCAAAACAATGATATTTTAAGAATCAATTCTTTTTCCCATTGATCAAAACTCTAGGCTGAGATAGAACAATTAAGGTAACAGCTGAGAAAGGCAGCTGAGAAAGGTTATTGTTACAGCACAAATATAAGTGAAATAATTAAATGTAATTGAGAGTATTAATTGTCATGTTGATTCTTTCTGGAGATATTGTGATCATTCTTTTGGCTGTCAAGTTTATGGATACAGGTCAGGTCTGTGTTGTGTGGCTGTGAACGAACCGTCAGGAAGCAAGTTGAAGGTAGCAGAAAAGCACAAGATCGATCGTTATTAAATCATATTTTATAATTAATGATATCGACGCATGTCTCAAGCATTTGGATCCGACAGGAAGAGAGATCTCAAGTATATAAAATAACATTTGAAAATAAATAGGGATCTCATATTATATGTAAATATTCAGAATCATATCTTTAAAATAATTTATATAGAAAAAGTGAAGATGTGATATGTAAATGGTGAAGGCATGCAGTTGGGGCAAAAGTACGAAGCCAATTTTGGTGTTCACATTAACATAATCTTTTCTCAAAAATAAAAATTGAAGTTGAATGTGATTAATAGAATGGTGGAGATACTTGCGTCTTTGAACAAATTTAAACAGATAGATGAAGCTCTTGTTCAATGGCAAATTCGAGTGAGGGAAAAGGCGCGTGGGACTGCTTGCTTCCACCACTGTGATCACAAATTCGAATGACACATAAAAACAGCATATATTAATACAAAACCAGTGAACGACCAAACAAAATGCTAATCATAAAACAACACAACATTAAAGCTGAGTCTCACACACACACACACACACATACATACATACATACATACATACATACATACATACATATGCATGAATGAATGAATGAATAGAAGCACGTGCATGCTCCATTGTTAATATTCTGTTGTCCTTGCCTTAATTATTGCTTTGTTTGAACCTTCATGATGGTGCCGCATTCCATCATTCACGAGTTGCAAATTAAATCCTCACGCCCCTCTTTACAATCAGCAGTTCAGAAATATTTTTATGCTAAATTCCTCTTATATACTCCCTCCTCTCTCCTATTAATATAGGAACTAGATAAATAGTCTATTTTAATTCTAATTATAAAACCTCAAGCCACTTTTTCTCTCAATTTTTATTTTTCTCTTTAAAATATCCCTATATAATTGCATATATTAAAAAAGTTTCAATCACAGGTAGTTCAAATACACATGTTTAAATATAATATTTTAAAGAAATCAACGTATAGTTATTATAAATAATTAATTTAATTAATTTCTATAATATACTTAGATTAATTAAAAAAATCTTATATTAAGAACCGAGAGTAATATTTATTACCTAAAATCACTTATCAAAAGGTAATCCAAACACCCTCTTAGCTTTCAAAGAATAGAGAGATTGATTTCTAGGCAGCTGATCATTTGATTGATGTGGATTGTTTATACTTTATAGGTACAGTGGATTTAATTAATTAACTGAACGCTCTCATTGAACTATTGAAGAGCTCTTATGTCCAATCTTATACTTCATCATTGTTATTTAACGATATCGTCTTTTTTATTATTGTTTCAAAACAAGAATATTTTAGTGGAGATCCATTTTGGATGAGTTGCACTGTACTAATGACTTATGAATAGCATTGTTTTATGTAAATTTTATTGTATATCCAGGAGTAACAAATTAAAGCAAAGAAAGAGAAAATTATTAAGTAATTATTGAATGATTTTATGGACTGACAAGTGATTATTGAATTAATAAAGTTCAATGCCACATTGGGTTCGATGGAAAGATTTTCAATTGAGACGGATCAATTACGCAATTTAAAATTATATTTGGTTATATCACAAAAAGAATGAGATTTTTTTTTTAATTTTAGATGTTGGTAGAGTAAAAATAGTGAAAAACATATAGGAGAGGAAGATGAACAAATACCAACGAAAGCATTCTTTCTAGGATTATCTTAAACTTAAATATCAAATAAATGTTTTAGGGGTAGATTAGTCTTGTGTACTTATCATTCTTCCAAGTTGATGTTTTCACTTATACCAAACGGGCATATAAAAGGTAATTAGGGCCTGTTTCAAATATACTAAAATTATAGTTTTAAAAGTTCTTTTAGGTGAAACTTTAGTTTGAAAATTTTTTAAAATAAATAATCATATTTATCTAAAATGACTTCTAAACCAAACTATAGTTTCCGATAAGTTAATCAAAGTAACTTTTAGAATAGTAAAAAAGCTTATGAACTACTCAATAACTATTTTATCCTTACTTTTTTATACCATCTTTCCTCTCTCATCTATCTTTCCTCTCATCTCTCTTTTATATTTTTAACTATCTCTTCTCTCTCTTCTATTTTCTCCACCATCTCTCCTCTCTCATATCTCTTTTTTACCCTCTTTCATTTCTCCTCTCTCATATTTTTAATAAAATTATACCATTTTTTATAATTTTTTTATTATAAAAATCATTTTAGTAATAACTATCCAAACACTCATTTATTTTAAATAACTTTTTTTTATAAGCTCTTTTTTAAAAGCTATCAAAAAACCTTTTTTTTCACAAACACTTTTCTAAAAATATATCCAAACATACACTTAATCTATATATACTTAAGGTTTTTGGCTGAAGCACGTACGTGGGATTTAAATTAGGACAGGCTACCTAATGTAAGATTGTGGAGCAAGTAGGTAAACGAATGTTTGAAATAGGCTTGCTTTGGAGGAAAATTAAATAATGGGAAACATAAATGAATGGAAAGAGTAGTTCGTTTTTGGAGATATTTTGAATATTTTACTGTTGTGCGTCTCTCTCAGCGTCCATGTTGTGTCGGTGTCAAAGAGGAAGCAAGTTGAAGGTAGGAGAAAACGACAAGATTCCGCGGGTGATTGTTATGTTTAATTTACACACTAGCATGCAATGCAATGCAGTGACTTTGGGGAGTTGTAACTTTTTTCACCATTATCTTTCATGAGTTTTAAACTAAACTTGTCATAAATAATAATATTTTATAATTAATGATATCAAAGTGCACATGTCTCAAGCATTTGAATCCCTCAAGAAGAAAGATTTATGAATGTAATTATTAAATTAATTAGTCCTACAATATAATAAGTAAGCAACATAAATCTGATATTATTTTGTACATTAGGACTTGGTCGTAACATGTTGCTCGATTATCATGAGATTTTTTAGTGATTAAATTTGTTTTTGGACCTAGTAATAGATTTTTGCAAGATTTAAAGTATATAAAAATAATATTTTAAAGTAAATAAGAATATTTACAGTGATGTTTTGAAAATAAGTTACAGAAAAGAAAAGATGGGATGATATGTAAAGAGTGAAGGCAATATAGTTGAAAGTGTTGCTATAAATAGCAATGGGATTCATGCAAACAATATCACTTAGCCTGTTCGCACAATGAGGCTGAGAAATATGATGTGGGTGGCGGTGCTGCTGCTGTTGCTAGTAGCAGCATTATCGGCAGCTGCAAAAGTGAGGCACTACGAGTGGGAGGTGGAGTACATGTATGCCTCGCCGGACTGCGTGGAGAGCGTTGTGATGGGAATCAACGGCCAGTTTCCGGGCCCCACCATCCGAGCTCAGGTCGGCCACACCATTGACGTCGCCCTCACCAACAAGCTCTCCACGGAGGGCGTCGTCATCCACTGGCACGGCATCCGTCAGAAGGGAACACCCTGGGCCGACGGAACGGCATCCATATCACAATGTGCCATTAACCCAGGTGAGACCTTCCACTACAGATTCCAAGTGGACAGGCCCGGAACTTACTTCTACCACGGCCACTACGGCATGCAGAGATCCGCTGGCCTGTACGGATCACTGATAGTGGAGTTGGAGGACGGCAAGAAAGAGCCCTTCCACTACGACGGAGAGTTCAATCTGCTGCTGAGTGACTGGTGGCATCAGAGCTCTCAACACCAAGAACTCGCCCTCTCCTCCAAACCATTCCGGTGGATCGGAGAGCCGCAGAGTTTGCTGACAAATGGGAGAGGTCAGTTCAACTGCTCCATGGCTGGAGGCATGACAAAGTGCAGATTTAGAGGCAACGAGACCTGTGCCCCTCAAATACTGCATGTCCTTCCCAACAAGACCTACCGCCTCCGAATTGCCAGCTCCACTGCTCTAGCTTCCCTCAACTTGGCCATTCAGGTGCCCTTTTTCTCCTTCATCCCCATTTCTTTTATACTTCATATTATACTAGAATCTATTGTATATGAATTCTTACATGTAAACGTCTTAATAATTGCTCGACATGTAAACATTTCTTTCAAGTGTTCTTGAGTTGTAATTATTGTCCTGATTTGGTGACTCCTTCACTTCAAGTACCAACGTAAGCTGCTTCTACACTTTTCTATGCTAAACAAAAAGTTTCCTTTTCCTTTTTTAAAGAAAGAAAAAGTAGTTACTTGGATGGAATCGTATTTTTCAATTATCTTCATTTTTAAAGATGATCTGAGTGTATTTAACACATTTATTTGTACCTGAGATGGGTACTTAGGCTATGATTCGAGATAAATCATTGAGGAAGATGTTATATAAGTCCACCAAAAGATACTACTTATTATTATATAGATGTAGTTTGTAGTATACTTTATACTACAAACTAGATATTTTATATTAAGGAATGGAGTTAGTATTATATTACCGGAAACAGTAAAATGAATATAATGAAAGTATACTAATATTAATTTGTTTCTGTAGGAGTAGGAGCCATAGCTAAGAGAAAAACTAAGACAATACTTTTAAAGCATGGTCAGTCTGAAATAATATAGAGGGAGGATTCGCAACATATAAGGTTGTGTTTGGGAGAGCATTTGGGCTCCAAACTAATTTTTCAACCGGAATAAGTTACTTTTTGGCTAACATTAATATTTACTTTACCGTTTTTGCCATGTGACTTTTATATCCAAATAAATTTTTACAATGAAGCTACTTGTTGTACCTTCAAGCTTCTTCATTTTGACTTCTTTTTTTCCTATTTTGAATCTTCATTTAAATAAATTTTTGTCAAATCATTTTTTTTATAAAAAAAACGATCTAAATATAAATTACATTACTCTATCTAATTTTTACCCAATCTAATTTTTGCAAAAGTCATGTTAAAAAAATATATGTGCAATGCTAATCTAAACACACCCTAAGTTGATCTTACTTGAGAAAAAGTCGTGGAAGCAAATAATTTAGATTATAATGCAGGGTTGTTCATAAATTAATAAATTTTCATTCATCCCCATAGATCCATGATCCAGATTGATGGATGGAAGGGAAAGTATGAAAGTATATTATAGTACACATTATTTGGTGTTTCACTGCATATACATGTAGGCAGGACGCTATTGTATGTATGGGAGGGGGTGTGGGTGGATTTCACTTCACTATATATATTGTGTTTGTTTGTGAGTGGCATGTTTCAAAATGTTGGTGGACAAAAGCTGGGATGGGAACGCTCATGCTTAATAATGAAGTATTGGCCATGAGTTTTATGATTGATATTTGATAGTAACCCATGGGATTGTACCCACCACTTTAGAAAAGCTTACATACTGACAAAGGCTACCCAGTAGATTCGTTGCAGGAATTATTGCACTTTCTTCTTCCTCTCCCTTTGCCTTTGTGTTCCTACATGCAACATGGAATCATTCCGCTTTGACCTGGTCTTGCTTTTCATAAAGTTATGCTCATACTCATTTGCACAATTTTAGAATCCAAAGTGAGAGCGGATTCTGTGCAAAAGTGGATTCACCATGTGATACATGGTTTAGATTGAAGCAAGAGGACTAAACTATCTTTTTATTCTTAAATATATGGAATATTTTAGATATTACTACTTATTAGTTTGAAAGGAAGATTAATGTTTTTAGTAATTCATGATGCGGGTGATGCAGAATCACAAAATGGTGGTGGTGGAGGCAGATGGCAACTACGTAACTCCGTTCACGGTGGAAGACATAGACATATACTCCGGCGAGAGCTACTCCGTGCTGCTGACCACTGACCAAGCTCCTTCCAAGAATTACTGGATTGCCATTGGCGTCAGAGGCAGAAAGCCCACCACCCCTCAGGCCCTCACCATCCTCAACTACCACCCCACCTCCGCCTCCCACCTCCCTCCTTCTCCGCCGCCGGTCACTCCCCTCTGGAATGACTATCATCGAAGCCAGTCCTTCGCGCAGAAGCTCTATGCCCTCATGGGCTCCCCCGCCCCTCCCCCAACCTTCCACCGCCGCCTCATCCTCCTCAACACCCAGAACCTCATCAACGGCTTCACCAAATGGGCCATCAACAACGTCTCCTAAACCCTGCCCACCACTCCCTACCTAGGCTCCATCAAGTACAAGCTCCAAGACGCCTTCGACCCCAACAGCCCGCCGGAGAGCTTCCCGGCGGAGTACGACATCATGAAACCGCCAGCGAACCCGAACTCGGTGACCGGCAACGGTGTGTACATGTTCGAGATGAACCAGGTGGTGGATGTGATACTGCAGAACACGAATGTGCTGAGTGGCAGCTCGAGTGAGATACACCCGTGGCACTTGCACGGACATGATTTCTGGGTGTTGGGTTATGGGAAAGGGAAGTTCGATCCGAAGAGGGACGAGGTGAAGCTGAACTTGAAGAATCCGCCGATGAAGAACACGGCGGTGATATTCCCGTACGGATGGACGGCGCTGAGGTTCGTGGCGGATAATCCGGGGGTGTGGGCCTTCCACTGTCACATAGAGCCTCATCTGCATATGGGAATGGGAGTGATATTCGCAGAAGGGGTGGAGCAGGTGAAGCATATTCCTTCGGAGGCCATTACTTGTGGCCTCACAGGGAAGATGCTCGCCTCCACCAACACCACCGTCCACTAGGGCACTAGTTAATTATTCCGTAAGCAATGGATTCCAAAGTGAAGCCATTTGCTAGTTGGTTTATGATCCACGAGATATTATGCCTATAACATGAGTTCATATGTGCAAGAGCGAGATGCACCATTTTGTTTTTACGTCATTTTGATAGAATATTGACGATAGGGATCAGCTTTAGCAGTCTGGGTATTATGGTCTTTTATTTGAATAGGCAAGGGTATGGACGTCTTTTAATTTCATTAAAAAGAAAACCCATAAACGTGGGATTAATAGAATATTGAGAGACTAGCTTGAGTCTTGGAACAAATTAAAAGAGAGGGAAAGACATGGGTGAACACAAATCATCATTTGGTGGCTTGTGCAATAATGTTGCCTATTGAATTGGATTGCTCTTTAGCAGCTTCCACCAGCTCCTCCTGCATTGAATTCAAAAACACAGAGCATAACACAACAGAGGAAATTATACATATAGGGAAAAATCAATCTCTTTTCAATGCACAATATTAATATCATCATTCAACAACACTAATTGTTCTTTAAGGTTCATTCTCATTCATACCTGTGCGACTATTAGTCTCAAGGAAGTTCTCTTGCTAGTCTCCTGCACATGTCCCGCTAGCAGAATTTCATCCAACATAAAATATGCCTGCCATCACCAAAGCTTCATCATTTGTATTGAATCCAAAAACCACACAGGCAATTTACAGTATTTCATTATATCATATCACATATGATTAAATTTGGGCCATTTAGAGAAGTTGTGACAGGCAAAAGAACTCCATTAATTATAAAAAGAATGAAAGCTCCATCTTTTATCATACAAATGAACCTTACAAAATAAATTAAACTAGTATTCACTTTATCAGCTCACATTCATTTTCCCCCTAATTAAAAGGGTAGGCATTAACGAAATGAGATTACAAGATTAAACCAGTGACCCCTTACTTACAATGATTGCTTACATAGCATTATTCTACCTATAAAGCTATTGGCAGCTTGCATTCCTAACACTCATAAATCATAATTTGAAGATAGGGATGAATGGAGCAAATCTAATAGTTGAAAACACAGGTACATGTATGCAAAATTCTGAACATGAAAAGAAATAGAGGTCAGATATATATACCTTATGGAAATTAAAGATTAAATCCAGCTCGCAGACCTGATAAGAAAGCCAATTCACTCTAACTTTTTACATAGACAATGAAAAATGGGAGATTGAAGAGATACTCACACTACCAAAATAACGGTCCAGTGTCTCGACATAATGGTGAATGATGGAGAGGGTCTCCAGTTCATTATCATCCCGATCAATGCAGAAGCAGAAGTAGAGGCTAGCATATCTAAACATGAACCAAAACCAATATCACACTTCTTTTTCTTTTAACGGCCACAATATTTAATTACCTACGTGCCTTTTATAAACAACTTTGAGTCCTCTCCACTCCACAAAGTTGCAGAGCTTTGGCAGGCGAGGAAGAATTTGGGAACTTAGCTCTCGAATTACCTTTCAAAAATAAACATCGTTACATGGTTTTAGGACTTTCAGTACAGAATCAATCATCCAGAAAGGCGCAAAACGCGGGCAACTTTGTGCATATTGATCCAGCACCATAAATGAAAAACCAGAACAAGAAATAAACTAAGCAGTGGGTCATCAAGATGTAATGCAACTTGGATTTTGTTGCACCATGCGTTTAAAAGAGACAGATATAATAACACCAAAATAAAAGGCAAATACACACTATATATTTTACTCATTAAATGCTGACAAGTCAGATCCAATGAGACTTTTGGCAAATAGTAAGCAAGTTTCCAAATTCTAACTTCTTTACCATTTAGCTATCTATATCGATCCATCACCATAAAAACAGTAGACAATCAGGGGGTGTTGGGACAATAGAAGTAAGGATCAATGGAACATAAAGCATTTCAGAATGTAACTCCTATGCCTTTTATATATGATTCAAGGTATCCATATCAACCCAACATCATTTAAGTATAATAGAAAAAAGCAATGGGGGAACCCATATCAATAGCAATTAAGAAATCTCTTTAACTTCATCGAAGAACCATCAATAATAATGGAGGCAATTAACTAATTAGATGATTGAAATGACAAGATATACTGTAGTCTACTTGGAATTCAAAGCAACATAAAAAGGAAAAACCAGTGTTGCTATAATAATTATTGGGTTCAAAATCTGATGAATATATATACCTTGGATCTCTCCTTTTGAGAGTAAGGTGAATACCATTTGGTAAGCCTTACTTTCCCTTGTCTACTGATAAGAACCACAAAGTGAATCTGTATTATAATTAAGAGGCCAACGAATTAGTTATAAACTGCATTTGTAATTATATCAGACAAGGTAAAATATGTGCTTTATAGCAGAGATATCTCTCAGGGGCAATAATGCAAATAGATGATATGTGCATGACGTGAAATATGGCAGAAAAGAGATCCTTTTGGCAAACCTAGTGCCCTAAAGGAAAAAAAGATTGTCAGAAAACACCAACATCCCAGATTTGAATTTCATCAAGAGAATGGAATGTGATTTATGTCGAAAAAGAAAGCGTCAAGTCGATCGCGTGGGGCTTCATGTCGATGGATGTGAAAAGAGATCCTTTTGGCAAACCTAGTGCACTAAAGGGAAAAAAGATTGTCAGAAAACACCAACATCCCAGATTTGAATTTCATTAAGAGAATGGAATGTGATTTATGTCGAAAAAGAAAGCGTCAAGTCGATCATGTGGGGCTTCATGCGATGGATGAAAGAAAAGAGAAATTAGAATCATACGAGAGAGATATCAATGAGAAGGAGGAAATGCATTTACCATTAGTACAATTCGCGGTATTTCAGAAGAACTGAAAAACTATGTTGCTTGCTGATTATGTTGTTTTTCCAGAAATGGAGAATGATATTCTATTAATCTCAACCTTTCATCTTATGGTTAAAAGTGAAAGGCTTTGTTTTATTTTATTTTTTTTATTCTTAATGAGTGGCCTTTTCTGCGCCATGGGTCTCTTATATCAAAGCCCCCAAAAATTCAGTATCGCCTTTGAAATTTTCCAACTGGGATGCTCCAACTATTTTATTAACAATAATATCTTACTAAATTATTAAGCAATTTCATTAATAAATTATGTATATCTACGACTAAATATCATCACAATTTATTTTAAATATTAGCAAAACTAACATGAAAATGTGTTTTTGTATATGTATAGTAACAATTTTCTATAGTATCAGAGCTACTTTAGATTTAGCCATTGTAGTAGGCCCTCACAAATGGAATGTAACTCACCATGAATTTTTATTTTTCATCTACAAGGCTCATATAAGAATCTCTTTTTATTAAAAAAAATTCAGTTTCTTTCGCCTATTGATTATATCGTTGGCATTTATGAGGGTTTAAGGGAATACCTTAAAATATAAATTTCTGTGAAACTATAGATATAATTTATATGAAAAATACAAATTAAATAGTTAAAGTTATAATTAAACCAAAAGAGCCTGGAGAAAAATGATTAAAGGACTACAAAATTTGTGAAATGAGAGAGAAGAACCCAGATAAAAGTGAACAAATTAAAATGCTCTCACATGATCATCAACATGATTCAACCGTAGATTATGAAAATTTAATTATATACAAATCTTCGAATTTCAGTTGTAAACTTTAAAAAATTTATAGTTGATCTTATAAGATTTATAAAAATTTCACAAACTTTTCACAACCAATTTTCTAAGATTTAAAATTAACCTTAAAAATTTACATTGAGCTTCTAAAATTTACAAGTAAGTATATAGCTTATAAACTAATCTTACTAAGGTTTTTTTGCTTTTTTTTTTTTTAATTCTAGTGGTCTTTCTATGCCATTCTCCCATTGCCCATATGGGCCATTACCTCTTCGGCCCAATACGAAGCTAGATTGGTGTTTGCTTGGGCAAACAAAGATATTTGTAACCCATCGTCCGTGGGTTCAGCTGGTGAAGGGGTGAGACATGCTACCATTTGGAGTGTGTTCGAATCCTGGGGAGTACCACTTTATTGTGGTTTCAGTCGCGGCGCTTAGGGAGGCATCCTAGCTCTTGGGTGCCTAGGTTTACGCCTGAAGGTAATAGACGGCTCGCCCTGCCCGATATTAGTATCGCCTAGGAGGAAGGGAGACTTCGCCCTGCCCTTGGATCGTGGGTGAACCCAATCCTTTTCCAAAAATTTTTGTATAAAAAAAAGATATTTGTACAATATATACTTAGGAGAAAAGGAAAAAATTTTAAAAACTTGTGTACCAAAAGAAAATTGGTGGGTCTTGTACTTTAGATCAAATATTTATTCGATAGGGATTGATGTCGAACCCATCTAAATTTTTTCATACCAAAAAAAATGAAGCAACTAATAAAGTTAAGACACAATTGATTGACTAGTTCTCCTAAACACAATGTCCTGAATTTTAATTAAGTTATATGTATAGAAAAAAAATTTGTTAGGAAAGATAAAATTTGCATAAATCATGTTTAATAAGATAATGTTTGTTGTTTATATATATAAATAATAAGCAAAGTCTTACAATATTTCAGATTACTGTGTAATATGCAATGTTTCATTTAAGTTATTTTAATTGATGGTAATATTATGATTCAAAAGAAATTCAAAAGTTTTAATTTTTGCAAAATATCATTGGGTACTGAATGTGATATAATTACTTCATATTCTCATAGCTATACATATCAATAACTACTTATAAATAGTGGGTTTTTTAGATTTTATATATCTTATATAAAATATTTTTTTTTGAGGTTTTCTTTATCTCATTGCTTCCAACATCGTATGTAATATTCCATAATATAAAATTCTATAAATAATATATGAGTAATGAATAGTCTAAATTATTTCTAACAATATTGTGTAGACCTATCCATAAGTTGTAAATTTAGAAAGTTGTTTGATTAATATTCCATAACTACAATTTCTTTAAAATTATTAATTATTTAATTGTTGACATAATTAGAGTAGATAACTTCTCATTATGTGGCAAAAGTCAAAAGAGATATCATCCTTTACTTTATCTTTTAAAATACAAATCCATTTCAGTAATTTGTTTATAAAATAAATACAAAAATCAACTTGCACGCACTAGGTCACCAGTAATTTAGATGGCATTGATATAAAATCTTAATACACTGATATGTAAACGCTTTGGATTTTCCAAATCGGAGATATAGAGAATAAATCCAAAAATATTTGACTGATGACCAAAACAAAAGTTGCATTATACTTCTTTACGTTTCATTTTTTTAAAACGATTTTAATTGGATAAAAATAATTAAAATTATTAAATTTGTCATAAGATTCAAAAGACTACTAGTATTATCCTTATTAATTTTTATTCTCCCTCACTATCTTTATTGAATACTCCCTTTAGTCTACAATATAATTTATAAGAATTAAAAAGTAATAGTTAACTCATTTGATATAATTTAATATTTTTTCACTTTTACCTTATTGAAGAATGTGAATTAAGAAGAGAGAGAAAATATAAATAATTAGTAAAATAGGAGATGAGTATGGGCATATAAAAAAAAATATTTCTCAAAATATCTTATAAAAGAATAAAAATATTTTTTAAAAGACATCTTATAAAATAAATAGAAGGAGTAAGGGTATTTATAGGACGGGGATAGAATTGGGATTATCTCATCCGAGTTCCATCCCAATGAATAGGATGAGATAAGTTTTTTTATCCCATATCTTGTCTCATTCTAAAAGTGTTTTAGTCTCAATGAGGATGAAAATGAGAAGGGGTTGAGAATCTTGATCATAATTTTTTTAAAAAAATTAATATAAATAAATTAAGAAAATTTAAATATATTTTCAGTAAAAAATTAAATAATATATTAATATTTACTTTTTTATATTATTGTAAAAAAATTTATAATAAAATACATATATTAATATTAATATTATACAATAAATATAAATATAAAAAATTAAAAAAATATATAAATATAGTCAGACACAATGCCAGATTCATGACTGTTGTCCGCTTTAATTGAATTAATTATAGGGCTCTAATTATAAAATTTAGTAAAATAATAAAAGTCAAACTGTGCATTGGGATGCTAATTAGAATATTTAATATTTTATGCATGTATTAATAACATTGAATTTGACTATTTAATAATAAGAGTCAAAGTTTCCATGTTCACGTTATGTGGAATTGGATTCTCATCATAGATTATACTTTTTTTTTATAAACAATAACAATTAAGTTTGTTTAAAAAATTTAATGTATTTTTTCTATATTTACCTTCTAATTAATTACATATCTCTCTTCCACTCATTTTCTCTCATCTCTTTTCTATTTATTCCCTCTCTCTCCCATCATCCTCATAAATAAGGATATATTTAAAAAATAAAACAAATTATATTTTGGACAAATTAATACTTTAATTAATTTTAACTAATAATTTAATCCACATAATTTGGATAAAGTTGCTTATAAAAAAGATTGAAATGAGTATATATAAAGAAACTAATAATTATTATCAAAATTATGAAACTCATGTGTTTAAACAAACCCATGATAAAGACATAACTTGAATTAATTAAAAAAAACAACTAAACTCAACTCGTAAATAATTAAATGATTAAAATATAAAAATGAAATGGTTTAAATATATTTTAAATTGAAATAATTGAAATGAAAATCAATCAACTTTTGTAATTTATTGTAAGGTTATATAATACTCAATATCATGATCTTATTTCTCATATACATTCAGTATTTTAATCTTATTTGTAATATAATTTTATCTATAATCTTTTTAATTTAGTATAATTTCATATAATCTTATTTCTCATGCACCAAATTAAAAAGATTATGGATAAAATTATATCACAAATAAGATTATGATACTGGACACATATAAAAAGTAAAATTAAAATATTATGTGATATACAACCCTTTATTATACTCAAGGGATAAATTTTTATGATGGATGAAGTTACTAAATATAATTAAATTAACACGATTTTTAAAACAAATTAAAATAATTTTGTAAGATAAAAATATAAAAGTAGTAAATTTTATAAGTAAATTCATACGTTTAACTAAGTTTACAGCTAATATGAATTTGAGAGTGAGTTAACATGATTTAGTAAACTATTAAACACAAAAAATAATAAATTCGGTGATAACATTGATTATGAGGATTGGTTTGCTCATAGAATTATCTTATACACTCCTCTCATAGAGTGTAGAAACTTGCTTTTAGCAGATTGGTGTAACCAGCCACATGCTGAGATATTTGAATAGATTGGAGCTTTACAGATTTTGAAACATACCCATCTAATTTTTTATTTGTATATCAAAGGATTTCAACCTTTAACCTCTATACTTATATCTCATCTCGCTTTGTCACCTGAATTATTATTTTCAAAACACACTATTGAAGGATATCTAATTATTTATTTATATATATATATATAAAGAGAATGTTATATATGATATTGAATGTGAACAACAAGAACTTTTAAGGCATATAAATAATTGATTATAAAATATAGTGAATATAATGCCCACCATCTAACTTAAACAACTCGTTAAATTAATTTGTAACTTCAAAATTTTAAAATCATTCAATTCTGATTATTGTTTATTGGTATATTTATGGAGAGAGGACCACTGTTTCAATAATGTCAGACGAAACTATATCAAATCTCTTAATTATGTCCATCAAAATAAATTACTTTAACATGAACTATTATACGTGTATTGCAGCATTTAAATTAAAATGGGACTAGCTAGATTTTGCATTCAAATATCCTCATAACAATTGATTTCTCATTAAGTGAACTCATTTGAATTTCTTATTAATGTTGAAATGAACTCCAGAAATTAATTAAAAGGTTCTGAAACATCAGAACATGAGGTTTCGGAATTGACAGATAAAACTGAAGAGTACTGAAGAAAAAGCATTGAAGATGTCGCTAAAATTCTAATTAAGAGCATTTAAACTGTGGGAGAGGGAAAGGAGGGAATGCCAAAAAAGATATTTTTTATTGTCTGATATCATCTCAAGTATTGAACTGAACATCATCAAGTACTATACTGTATACACAGATGCATTTATACACTTACATAACAGAATATAACTGTCCAACATAAACCAACGGAACTAACATTATTAATAATAGTCCTCCTTAACCTTAAACCTTGCAATACCTTGGTCAACAAGAGTCAAAGATGTTGAGGGGAGCATGCATGTTAGCATTGGGAATCAATAATAACTAATAGTGAGGTATGGAATATTAGGCAAAATAAGGTCAAGTGTAAGTGATAATAGGAACATAAAACTATAAAGTTTACGTCAAATTACACTATTCATAAATAATTGATAAATAGTGTAACTTAGAATTTTATGCAATGTATAAAAAATATGTTTAATGAGCCCAAAATCACAACTCAGAATGTCAGTGAAAACTGAAAAACATGATCATGACAATAGGGCTGCGACATATATACAGACGCACACATAAAAAAAGAAGTCCAGGGACCTTTATTAGATAGTCGTACCCATCTCTACGAACGTGGTTCATCTAATTCTCTATAACGTTTAGCTACCAATACACACACACACACACACACACATAAAGTCTTCAAAAAATTGAGCGAGTTGAGTGAATGCAGACAATTCTCAGAAAATAAAGTTGTTTTGCTTTGTTGGTAGTAGTTAAGGATGTTAAGATTAAATGATTGTATTTTATAAATTTAAAGGATTAAAGCTATGCTTTAGCCAAATAAAAAAATGGAAGTTGCAAGACAAAAAAATTATGGCAATACAATGAGTTCTATAATTGCTGTTATTCTTTAATTGAATTAATTACAGGGCTCTAATTGTAAAATTAAAATAATAAAAGTCAAACTCTGCATTGGGATGCTAATTTGGATATTTATTATGTTACGCATGTAATAATAATAATAATAATAATAAGAGTCGAAGTTTCCATATTTACATTATGCATTATTACTGCAGATTATATATCCAAAGAAGTTAATAATTGTAATCAAGGTTGTCTAACTCATGAATTTAAATAAATTTGTGATAGGTATATGGACTCGAATTATACACCTATAAGAGTTTACCTATATCAATAAATATATGATTAAATAATTAAAATGCAAGAAATTAAAATAATTTGGTTTAAATATATTTTAAATCTAAACCATTGAAATTAAATCAATCAACAATCATATTTTATCATAATCAAGAGACACATTTTTACCAAGTTTATATATAAAGTCATTAAATATTCTCAAATATAAAACACTTATACAAATTTAAGAGAAAGTTAACATGATTTTATAAGTTATAAATATAAAAACAATAACCTTGATAAATCAACCCACAAGTTCAATGAATTAGTAGCAGTTTAAAACTGAGTTAACACAATTTTATAAATTATAAATATAAAAATGATAAACACATAATCATTGTGACATTTGGTGAATTATCTTATGGATGCAAAAATTATAGTGTGTAGAAATTTGCTTTTAGCAAATTGGGATAACAAGCCGTATGGTGAGATATTTTAATAGACTGTAGCTTTATTAATTCTGAAACACATCCGTCCAATTTTTAGTTTTTAGATCAGAATGATTAACCTCTACTTAATTACATCCCATCTCACTTTTGTCACCTGATTATTATTTTCAAAGCACACTACTGATGAAGTATTATTTCTCTTATAATATATAAAAAGAGAACGCTATATATGATACATTTTTTTAAAGGCATACTTGATTATAAAATTAAATATAATATACTTATCATGTTTTGATTCAAGAGAAATATAAGAAACCAACAACAGTAAGGCTTTTCCTTGATTATAATATATAACAATTCCTATGAGTAGATTTTATCTTTAATATAGGGAATGCCAACCATCTATTTTAAACAACTCGTTCAATTAATCTGTAACTTCAAAAATTTCAGATATAAGTGAGATTATGATCATTCAAGTTTGATATATTACTGTTTAGAGAGATGAACATTATTTCAATAATGACAGACGAAACTATATCAAATCACTTAATTAATTATATCGGTCAAAACTGCCTTAAATATGAATAATTTATACGTATTCACATAAAATTCAGCAATGTATGTCAGCTTGTTGTTTAAGAATCTTTTGTAGTTAAATTAAAATTGAACTAGATTTTTCAGTCAAATAGACTTAACAAATAATTTCTCATTAAATAAACTGTTCAAGATTAATCTCAAACTATAGAATAGATTTTGCAATTAAATATATCTAACAAATGATTTTTCTTTAAATGAATTACATAGAATTAATCTCAAGCTATGGAATAGATTTTACAGTCAAATATACTTAACAAATGATTTATCATTAAATGAACTGCTCAGGATTAATCTCTATTTGACAGTTAAATATGTTATATACCTAACAAATGATTTCTCATTAAATAAAGGATTAATCTCAAGCCTGTATATCTCCAAAAATTAATTAGAAGGCTCTAAAGTCTAAAAAGATCCTAACATGAAAGTAGGGAATTGTCAGAGAGAAACTGACTCAGGAGAAATTAAAGAAGAGTAAAGAAAAATCATTGATAGCTGAGATTCTAGCTAGTTAAGAGTAAATATGCAAGTGTGGGAGAGAGAAAGGAGGAAATACATTCAATGGAAAAGATTATTCATTGTATCGATATTATCTCAAGTACTGAGCCGTACATCACTAAGTACTACACAGTACAAATGTATTTATGGGCATACAGTTATAACAGAATATTATTGTCCAATATAAACCAACAGAACTAACTAACAATAGCAGTCCTCCTCAACCTTAACCCGTATCAATACCCTTATAGTTAACAAGTTCAATATCTTAGGGTGTGAGGGGAGCAAAAATGTTAGCCGGGGAAATCAATAATATATAAGTAATAGTGAAGCAATGAATATTAGCCGAAACAAGGTTTACAGTAAATAATAATTGAGGATGAGTACCAAACAAGAATTATAGCAATATAAAATACAAAATTTATGACAAATTAAATCAAAATTTTATGCAATCTAAATATATCTTAATAATGAAATTCGAAATGTTATGTGGAAACACGATCATGACGATAAGATTGTAATGCATGCCCGCGCGCACTGAAAACAAAAGTTAAGGAACCTTTCTTTATTAGATAGCCGTGCCTTATCCTTGTGACTGCGGTTCATCCCATTTTTCGATTTGTGGTTACAATTTTAGAGAATTAGCTACCAATAAAAATATAAAGTCTTCAATATATAATAAATTTTACCACCTTTAAAAGTAGAAAATCAATATCATTTATCAACATAAAATATACACAGAATCCTACTATTTACAAATTATGAATAATTCAATTCATCTTTAGCCTTATACAATGCATGGAGTAAGCCTAATTATTATAAAAATATTACCTACCATACTATTTATTTATCAAAATTAGGGTATGTAATAAAATATCTACAATAACTAGATAGCTATGAGCCTTATACATAATTTATATATGAGTTGCATTGTTCGTACTTTAGAATGGTATCATTTTATATAAATATTATATGAATATTATTGGTTTATAACCCGAAAAAATATGAAATATCATAAGCAACCATATTGGAGGTTTTTTTTTTATTTTAATTTATTGATATATTCATATAAATAACGTCTCTCAAACATGAAATTAAAGTTAAAAAATAATTAGAATTTTATATTGTATATTGTTACTATAACAATAGGGTGGAATAGATAAATGATAGAGAACATAAAAGCTAAGAAAGAATGGTCAAAGGATTTGAAAGCAATGGACTAAAAAGGAAGAAGATATTTCCAAGAAAAGAGAAGGGTCATTAAATGCCTTCCAATCCATTTAATGGGAGAGGGGAAGCATTAACAATCCAAGAAATGGGGAAGAATCCCTGTGATAATCCCACTATGGGAACTTCATAACTCTCAGAATCTCAAATAATAAATTGCATTTGTTTCCTATGATTTATTGGCAAACGACGCAACTCTCCGACACCAACCCTCTAATTAAATTCGTATTTCTTCCAAAAAAGATCTCTCTCACTCGGATTAATCTTCCCCTCTCCTGCCTATAAATGCACTCCATCTTCTGCCCTCCACCACACCACTCTCACTTTCAGAGAGAAGCTTTACAATAATATTCTCTCTCTCCTCCTCCTTCTTCTCTTGCGGAGTTCTCGTGTGCGACTTCATCTTCTGGTATGGCGACTCCTTTCCCTTTCAGTGCTTTTGTTGATCCTTTCTTCTTCGCCGCTTCGTGAATCCCATTCATTCTCTGTGATTTCTCTTTCTTTTCAAATTGGTTCCTTGTTTTTGGTGTATCACGTAAGTACCCGTTTGGTCCGACACCAAGCTTTCATGCGTCTTTTAAGTCTTTTTCGTGTCTTTTTCAACTTGTTTTTATTATTTGCGTTTTCCTCACTCGTGTTTTTGCTTTACTTTGTATTCCGCTGCGTTATATATCTATCACTCTTAACAAGACTTCGCTTGGGAATTTTTAATTTCCGTTTATTCCTTATTTTCTGGATTTTTTTAACTCCCTCCCCTTCTGTCATATTTAGCCGTTATGTTTAGATTTACGGGAAATAAAAGAGGCTAAGATGTTAAGAATGTGTCTTTTTTTTATTTGGAATGTTCGGAAGCTTCTTTTTTCCCCGGAATGTTGGAAGTAGTAATTTCTCAATACTTCAAAAATTCTGGTAAAAACAACCTTCCCGACATTCCGACAAAAAAAAATACATTTACAACCTTTTGGTTCTTTTTATCTCTCACAAATCTAAATGACGGCTAAATATGAGAGTTTAAAAAAACTCTTGTCTGAGTGAGTATATGTATGAATGATTCCTTTTTATTATATATATACACAAGTATATCGGAGACTTAATATTTTTTGAAAAATTGAACCCCGTTGTTTCGATTTATATAGGAAATAAAAGATGTCATGATGTTGGACACGTGTTTTTTTTATCTGAAATGTTAGAACCTTTTTTCTTTCCCAAAAGGTTAGAATTAAGTACAGAAAGCTTAGTTATACATTAGTCAATAGTCACTAGCCAATAAATATACACACGTGTATTATATAAATATATACCTTAATGATTCCTTTTTATTATATATATATTGGGAAAATTATTATTAAATATTATTGAAACACGTGTATGCCATTTAAAATAAATTAGCCAGTAAAACTTTACAAAACGTAAGCACATATATACTTTGGTTATGGTGATATTGGGTTTTTATGTAAAAAAGTGTTGACTTTATTTCACGTATTGGTTTAATAATTGTTCGGTTTATTATTTTTTGGCAGGTACTATAAAGGCCAATATCGAAGTGATGACGATATTCGATGACATGGCCTTTTCGGACGGTCTGGATATCATAGCTGCTCCGTTTGGGGAAGGCACTAGCTCCGCCCAGCCATCTGAACCAAATTCGACAATGGAGGACGATGACAGTGACGATGATGAAGACCTCGATGAGGATGAGCTTGAGAGGAGGATCTGGAAGCACAAACTCCAGCTGAAGCGCCTAAGAGAGCAAGGCAGAGCAAGAGAACATGGAATTGAACTCTCCAGGCAAAGGCAACAAAATACTGAAGAACAGGCTAGGAGGAAGAAGATGGCCAGAGCTCAAGATGGAATCTTGAGGTACATGCTCAAGATGATGGAGGTTTGCCAGGCTCAAGGCTTCGTGTACGGCATCATCCCTGAGAATGGAAAACCCGTCACCGGAGCTTCAGACAACCTCCGTGAGTGGTGGAAGGATAAAGTCAGATTTGATAGGAACGGCCCCGCGGCCATCACCAAAGATCGGGCAGAAAGCCTTGCCAGCAAGAGCAGTGGGCTGAATGCCGGGGCTCCAACTCCTTGCACTTTGCAACAGATTCAGGACACAACCCTGGGCTCTCTCTTGTCAACTCTGATGCAGCACTGTGATCCCCCTCAGAGGCGATACCCATTGGAGAAGGGTGTTGCACCGCCGTGGTGGCCGACGGGGAGCGAAGAATGGTGGACCCAGATCGGTATTCCCAGAGACCAAGGTCCGCCACCTTACAAGAAGCCTCATGACTTGAAGAAGGCGTATAAGATTGGAGTTCTCATCGCAGTGATCAAGCACATCTCGCCCAACATTCCCAAGATCCGGAAGCTGGTGAGACAATCTAAATGTCTTCAAGATAAAATGACGGCCAAGGAAAGCGCCGCATGGATTGCCATTGTGAATCAGGAGGAGGCCTTGACCCGACAAATGTATCCGGATTATCGGCCGCCGTTGTCCTCCCCTGGCTCTCTACTGGATGAGTGCAATGAGTATGACGTGGAAGGGATCTTGGAGGCAGCCATTTTAAAACTGGAGGATCGCCGGAAGCGAGACAGCTATGATATGAACACACCCAAAGTAGACAGAATGAAGGGAGGCTTGTCACTGCAACCAATGAAGAGGAAGATTCATACTGAGTTCAACAACACAATGATTATGAAGGAAGCACAGATTTTCACATGTGAACACCGCCTGTGTCCTTACAGCGAATCTCGTGTTGGTTTTCCAGACAGGATTTCTAGGGACAACCATCAGCTCCAGTGTCCTTACAAAAGCTTTAGTTCAAGTTATAAGGCTTCATCATCAGCAGAAGTTTTCAATATTGATCAAATTAGGGCAATCTTAACGCCTCCATCCTTTGTTCGGCCCAAATCAAATCCTCAGCCTCAATCTGTTACCTTGGCTCTTCCAGCACCACCAACGCAACTGCCGGCGTTCAGTATGTCCAGGCTCGGAGGAGTTTCGGACAACGGCCAGAGAAGGATGACTGATCTTTTGCCAATCTGTGGCTCAAACTTTCAAGGCATTGGCTGCGGCGGCATGAGCACCACCGCCAACAGCAACAACGGGGTTTTGAATACTAACCCGGTGGCTGCAAACAATCATCTGCTTCCCCCACAGCAGCAGATGGTTCAAGGACAAAATGATAATTTGTTTGGCGGTCAAGGATTGATGAATGGGGGTGGCTTCTTTCAAGAAACAAGCATGGCTAGAAACAACAACAACAACAATCAATTTCAGATGTTGGCACCACAAGCTTATCAGTTTGACCCCTTCAAGGCTTTGAATTCTGCTTTTGACACCAACCACAACCACAGCAGCAGCAGCAGCATCATCAACAATATCATCAGCACGAGCAGTAACAACAATATCATCAGCACCACCAGCACCAACACCAACATAATCAACATTACCAGCAGCAGCAGCAACCCCGGGATAGTCAGCAACATCAACAATAACAACATCATCGACAACATCCCCACCAACAACCACAGTATCATCAACGTCACCAGCAATGGCAACAACGATAATATCATCAACATCAACAGCTGCGATGACCACGACAACAACAACAACAACAACGTCAACATGAACCATAACAACAATGAAGTGATGATAAGCAATGAGAGCAATTTCAATGCGATGTTTGGGTCGCCAAGTGATTTTGGGTGTTTCGATCTGAGGGAAAATATGCAAGGAGCGGGATTAATAATGGATAAGCAGCAACCAGACATATCTGCATGGTTCGAGTGAGGCTGTGGAATGCCTGAATCCTTTTACGTGTCTTTGTAATATATCAGCTCAACCCCTGCCCCTCTCACCACCCTCTTCTTTCTTTCTTTCTTTTTTCTTTTTGTTTGTGTGTGTTGGCAATAATGATCAGTGTGTATGTGTGCCCCTGCTCTACATTGATCTATGTACTGTTTTGTGTTTATCATATGAATAAATAAGATCTTTATTGTATCTGCGTGTTTAGGTTAGATTCTTTCTATTTTTCGAGAAATTTTGATCGCGTTAATATATATATATATATATATGAGAGACATCTGCGCGCACAATGAAATAACAGTAATAAGCGTGCATTCAATATATAGTCTATAAATTAAATAAATAAACGATCAACTAAGTAGTACAAGTATCCTGGGAAAAAAACTAAGAAAATGTCGAGGATACATAGATTATTAATTTAATCTTGAATATGTTGCTCTTATTCAAGTCATATTTTTGCTAATGGGGAATCAAATATATGTATCTATTCACTGGGATCTAATCATCTACTTAAATTAAATCAATTATGCTTTTAACCGTTAAAATTATTTAGGCTGAAATATATCGCTTTTAAAGTTTTTTTATTTTATATATAAATAAATAGGTTGATATAATACGATGCAAGAATTTTCACCTGTTCCCTGACTCACCCTCCTTGGACAAATCTTGCTGAAACTCAAGAATATGCTTAAAAGGTGACACTCATTCTATCGTCTTTAAAACATAATTTTGATGGGACCTGAAGTCTAATTAGTATAGATAAGAATTATTATTATTATTATAAAAAATTATAGATACGAATTATAATTATAATTATAATAAAAAAGATGAGAGAGAGAGATAACTTTCTCAACGGTCAAGAGGGAGGCAATTTAGGAGCATATAACAATATAATATGGGAGACATGCTTCCATTCCATATGCAGAAATTAATTGCGTATAATTCACCACCAACAAAAATTAATTGCTTATAAATCAACGCCAAAGAACTTAAAGATTTGTAGCAGCATAATAACATAAGACTTATCCCGGTTGTTTAATTATTACACGTACGTGATCGGCCAATTGGCAATTGAAAGAGACGTTGGTTTTTGTGTGTTTTGCAACTGCGAAAAGAGCCAACCACGTTCAGCCAAACACGCCTGCCGCTTCTCAATCCGTACTCTCCCTCCTTAACCGCCTTTCCTACCCTATTGGATTATTTTTATCTTTAATATAAGATTTATTTAATTAATTTAATTAAATTAAAAAAAATAATTAATATAATATATTTTTTTCTAAAATACTTTAATTAACTTCCTTAACTCCCTCTTCATCGTAGTGGAATTGAAGGGAAGTTGTTGTCTTCCTTCAATTCCAAAATAAACTGTCTATTGTATTGTCTCAGCCTCATCTAATGTCATATGTAAGCCTACCAAGTTGGAAAGCAAAAGACATAAAAGACACAACAAAAAATATTGATTAAAGTAATACAAATATTTAGTGACTGCACACTCTGTGAACAATAATAATACGATTTCAAACAGATTATATTATATGGACATGAATACTCTTTATTCCATCTTGCCCTTATGACCTGAGTTGATATTAAATATCTACTTTTTTATTTATATGTCATTCTTTGATCTATTTTTATTTAATGTGAATTGTTTTGGCTATTAACACACTTGCCATTAAGAGAGGAGGGTGGGAAGTCTAACCAGAGAACCATACTGGCACCATACATGCACATCCCATCTCCACATATCAGCTCCTGCTTATGATGACCTTATTCCTTCCTCCCATATGTACACATTCCATATGCAATGCCCTCGTATCTAAAAGTGAATCCTATCATAGGATTCCAGTGTTTTTCAAGAAAACTTTCTCTACTGTTCATTTTGATTGCCTTTCCCCATGATTAAACTTGAGATCAAGACTTGGATTGAGAATTTAAACTTCCATCTGGAGAATAAGAATTCCTCTGACTGTCATGAGAATGAGAATTCCACCGATGGTAGTTACTCTTGGCATCATGAATGGCTTGCGTAAGTTCTGCATAAATGTTCACAGATGACCTGCCAAAATTAGTTAGCTGACCAAGAAATCTGAGTAAGCTCGCTCGAAATCGATCAAAACCCAGCGCCCAGTCCTCTGAAGTGTCATCTCTAAAGAAATTTTCCACCTGTTCATTACCTTGCTTCTTCTCTTGATGTGGTAAAAACCGGTCAATCTCACCAGCTAAACTCTTTATAGAATCTGTAACGTCCTTCGAAGGTAAAGTGTCGAGCTTTTCCAGCCAGACACCACAGGTTGCATATATTGGAGGGCCATAGTTTCTCAATGGAGGAGGTTGAAGCCTCCTTTTCCTCTTGCTTGATGATTTTTGCTGGAGAGAAACACATTTGTAAATCCATCCATTTATAGCCTCCAAGTAAAACTTCTGAGCTCCAATCCACTTGGAAAAACTTGATTGCAGAGAGTAGAGTTCATTTTCAAGATAAGCAGCCATCTGCCCGCGTAATTCAGATTGCGTGGCTATTCTAGCACGGCTGTTACTATAGGCCGTTGACATGATCTGGAATTGAAGCTTGTGGCATTCAAACATTACTTCCCACATTCGACTTAAACTGCCACCAAAGCAATAATAACAGAGGGAATACAAAAGTGAGTTCATTTTTTAGTATAAAAGTTCATATGAACAGAAAGAGATAAATACTCATCCACAAAGCATATCTCATTTCTTGAGCCTTATAAATATACAAACGTCTCTTGCTGAAGATAAACTTCCACAAGACAATTCATTGCATTCAACTACAAAATTTGTCCTAATCTACGCAAAGTTCGTTGTTCTTTTCAATGCTGTTTAAATTGTGTCCAGATTCGTCAGGCCTCTCACTTAGGGACCTTCAATCTCAACGCAACTAAAAGTTCTTGAGCTATGAAAGCTCTACAAACCATAAGTATAATGTGAAATTACCAATGCTTTGAAAACAGGACCAGACATGAAACCATTCAGAGCACTAGTTAAAGATTCGCTGATTCATCCATGGTCGAATTGTGGTTGAATCAGTAGCCATCATATTAATAATTTTTAATTTCATATTAAGAAATCATATAGAAAATCAAAGACACTGATTTGACCAATTCTTGATTGATTGTCTTTTTTATCAGTTCTATCGCGTTCTGCACCGGTCCTAGCACCGGTTCACCAGTTTGGTCTAATTCTGATAACATTGACAACCAAACAACATTCTTCATAGCATGCAATTAAAAATCAGCAGTTTTTACGAAAGGTAAAAAACAGAATCATACCTTTCAATCAACTCCTCAAGTTGTGGCTGGAGCTCTTTGTCCCGCAATTCCTCAATCCTCTTTGATATAGAGTCTATCCTGCTAATGGCAACTCTGATTCTTGAATGCAGATCCTTGACCACAGCACGGGTTTTATCAATCTTAGAGCTCTTTTCTCCTTTTGATTCTAGGTGCCTTAAGATTTTACACTTCATGTCATATTTTTTTCTTACCAACCCACTAGCCTGAAACCGCAACAAAAATAAAAGAGGAGATTACAGAATAGACATGGAAATAGTTATATCAAAATCAAGCTAAGAAAAATATAAAAGAGGATCCAATGAGAAAAGGGACTAGGTTTAAATTTTTTACAAGCTAAGGTACGTGTCTAGGGATGAGAAGAACACATTTCTTCATGTTCAGGGATGGAGACCAAAGTATCCTACCCATTAAGATCCCAATCAAGATCACAGCATCATGCCATTATCCATATGTAAATTGAAAAATATACCAGGATGGAATTGTTCATAAAAAACACAGTACCTTGACTTCATCATAAAGCTTTTTTTCCCATGCATACAGTCTATCCAAGGTTGATGCATGGCTGCCAGAGATCATGCAGAAATTATCAAAGAGATTACTGGTGATGTTCTCTTCATCATCTTTAGAGTTTTCTCCTAATGGGTTCCTTGAAGAAGAAGAGCGAGCTGATGCCGTCCTATGCCAAGTTAAGTACTTAATTGAGTTTTGAAGAGGTTCTGAGAAGATCAAAGGAAAGAATTAGAAATAGATTTCCAAGAAAACTAAACAAGAATTTATTTCGTATGTTCTTATGATAACTATGCATTTAGTACTCCAAGTACAAGCAGTCAAGAAACTTTAAGTACCAAGTAAACTAAATTAAACCCAAAGTTCCTGTAGCAGTATTGGAGATCTTAAGAAAATATAAGCAGAAGAGATGAGAAATACCTTCCGGAACTTGACCTGGGTCTTCCCCACATGAGAAACATGCCTTCAATATTAAAGACACCACAGACCTATCTGATAGAATCAAGGATTCTCTTGTTAAGAACATTTCCATCCATAAGAAAATCATATAGAATCGAAAATCCACATCTTTAACCCCAATAATGACAAGTATTTGGTCAAAAATGAACATTGGTCTTGGTAATGGAATTACTTATTCAATTGTTTATTTTTTGGTCAGTGTGTGATATGTCTTAAATGTCTTTACATGTGTCACTCTGTATTTATATATTTATTACTATAGCTGTTTATGTATAACATCCATCAGATGGTAACTTAAAGGCATACATACACCCAAAAAAATTAAAAAAAAAAAAAGTGATAGATAAAAAGATTACTTTCTTTTGCTGGGAATATAGGACGGAAATGTAACTTATTTGCTTCAAGCATTTTTGGAACCTCTATGCCAGATTCTGAAGCTTTTGCAAATAGAAATTCAATATCTTTCATGCTGGAAAACAAGTCCTTTGGAGCAACTTTATTTTCACTATCATCTTCTTTCTCCATTGATTTATTTGTTTCGGTTGGAATCAAAGTTGCAGCAGATGTTGTTCCCAATAGTGATAAGTTAGGGGAATTGCCCTTCTCTCCATTCATGGGTTCAACTTGAGAATCAGGATCCCCTATCAGAGGCTTGGTTGCGGCAACTGATTTATTAACTTTGTTAAGATTCTCAAATGTTTGGACCAAGGAATTTGGGCCAGGATCATTGTCAAAATCATCTTCCGAATCAAGAGAGTCTTCCTTTCCATGAGAAGAATCCTTCTCTTCAGCATCTTCCAAATTAGGAATACCTTCCTCTGCCTTTAGTTTGGCCATATCATCAGGACTCCCCATTTCTTGGCGCACGCCCTTCCTTTCCATGAAAGAAAATCGATGGTCAACAGGATCAAAAAGACCAAAGTAATCCCAGGGCTGATTTCCGACTGGATGAGAGGAGCCATCCTCAAATGCAGACATTTCATTCCTTTCATTTGAACCTGATGATGTTACTATTCCTACAGAATGAACAGGAGGCTTCTCTTCAACCTTTCTAGAAGAGAAACTGCTAAATTTCATATGTTTTGCTTGGATCTTACTAGAGACAGGAGGAGAGGGAGGTGAGGAGAAGGTTTCTTCTACATTAAAACGTTGAGGCACAGATTGCGAAGATGCTGGGAATTGTGAAAGAGTCTTTTCAGTTAAACCAATGGGAAGTGTTGTAGCATTATTGGAAGTGTACAAGGAAGATTGAATTTGGGCTTCAGTTTCTATGAATTTTCTCAAAGCCGTTCCTGCATTTTTCAGTGACTGGACATATGACACATGAGCAGCTGCTAGAGAGCATCGCCCATCAAGTGCTCGTCTAACAAACTTCTTCCTTTCACGGCACAGTTGAAGTGCCTTATCATCCTCCATCTTGGAGGTTGAGGCCCCCATTAATTATCTCAAATCCTAGGGAGGTGGGGCTCTATCTGCAAATTAGTTTCAGTATCGTGGATATTAGAGAAACAATAAAAGAGTAATATATGCCAGTGAATAAGATATTAGACCGAGTAACAGTCGCCACGAGAGAATCTCAGCCCAGAAAAATCCCATTTCAAAGGAGACGCCAAAAATCGGCAGCAGAAACAATAAAATTAGCGAAGTCAGTGAGATCCAAGTACAACTTAAGGAGAAAATGAGGGGAGCAATAAAATAGAATGGAAATTGATAAAGTTTGAGAATTTTGGCGTACCGATTGTGCAGTGAAGTGAAGTAGAGCAACAGGTTGGGAGCTTGGAGTTGAGGGAAGAGCGATTGTGAAGGGAAGCATTGAGAAGAGGAAAGAAGGAAGAGCGGGAGGAATCTCAGTGCTGCCATGCAAAAGGCTCACACAAAGACATCTGAGCGTGGACGTGGAGCCCACTTTTTGCAAGGGCAATCACGCGCTGGTTGAATCATTTTCCTTGGGATTTAAGTATTTATTGCAGAGACTAGGGAAATGTAATGATGGTGAGAAAAGGTAGAATGAAAATGAAGAGAAAAAGAAGGAAACGCCTCTACTTTACTCAACCATTATGTATATCTCCATAGGAATCAATATGCAATCATAAGGGATTATATAAAATGTTAATCCTTCAATTTTTAATATAAATTAAATTTATATAATAAATTAAATTTTATATTTAAAATTAAAAAAATAGTATTTTTCACCTAATATCCTCTAACTAATATTTTTATTTAGTACAATTTTAATATTTTATATAGGGGATAACTAGTTCTAATTAATTTTATTAATTTATATAAAATTGTTAATATGTGCTTATAATGTACATAAAGGAATACTACCTCAGTGTTAATTATAAAATATATTTAATTAATTTAAATATATTAAAAAAATTAGTTAAGTTAATTAATTATAATAATTATATGTTAATTTTTTAAAATACATTCTTTAATTATATGTATTTGAATTATCTTTAGTAGACATTATCTTAATATATATGTGCAATCATATAAAGATATTTTAAAGAAAAAAATTATAATTTTAATAGATAAAATATATTAAAATTTTATATTTATAATTAAATTTAATTACTATATAACTTTTATAATTAGGACAAGTGAAAATATTATAATAGTCATATATATATATAATTTGCCAAGCCGACCCCTCCTTGATGCAGATATTTCATCCAAACACCTCCCCCTTTTATATAAATGATACCATGCACCAACTCTATTTATGAATATTATTATTACAATTTATTTTTAAGCTCTATATAATATAATATTGAGAATTCATCCAATTACAAAATGTTTTGTGGCAAATTTGTTCCCATCATGACAAGCTGACAAGTCAACGTCCTTATATAGCATCCTAGTACGTCAATTCACTTTCGTTGGTGTATTTGATGCAACACTTGCAATATAATACAAAAAATATCGTCTTTTTTTTTTTTAACTATCCTTCGATTTTATTCATTTGCCAAAAACTTTCCTAGAATTTGTTAAAACATATCATTCACAATTAGTTTTATATAGGATTTCTCATATCATGGCGTAGCTCATAATGTTCCACTACTGCGTAATTTTGTAACATCTTTTATTTTAAAAGTAAATATAATTTTGTAAATAATGGGATCCTCGGAGTGGGATATAAATTTCTAAAAGAAAACAGAAACGATTGTAGAAACAAACGTGCAAATGGCATCTCGATGTGGTCGTTGACATTTTAAGTTGTTCTTTCTAATTAAAGTCAAGCCTTATTGATGCCTCAATGCTTATACTCTTCTTTTATGATTTTTAATTAAAGTTCACCCAATAAATTAAAGTTTTAATTAATTGAGACACCTTGAGAACAAATTAAAGAGACAGCATCTCATCTTAAAACATGGAGATGGAAGACGAATCTTCTCAAGACTTCTATTTTCATTCATGAAAAATAGCCCAAAATACGGCTTTGAGAAGGTATCCCTAGGAAACTGTAACAATTTTGCTTATTATTATTATCTATTTATAATATAAAAATCCAAACAAGTCGCAGTACTATTAATGTTAAATGGGCAAAAACGTATTGATCAATCTCAGAACTTGGGCGTTAAAAAAAACGGAGAATGATAACTAAAGACATTGTAAAAAGTTGAAGATCATAAAAGTACTTTTCGATATATATATTTATATATTAAAAATCTTATTTTTTTTTTCTAAGGTATGGGTTATAAATTTAAAACTATCCATATGCAGTTTTTCTCCCTTTATGGACGATCTTCTTTTTGGAGTCTTTGGGTTTACAGTAGTTTATTTGCTGTATCTCTTTACCAAAGAGACACGGATTAAGACACTTGAATTCATTTGCCCTAGAATAACATAATTCCAACACTAATTAGAAAAACAAAAGGAACTCCATCACAAATGACGAGAGGGAGAGAGAGAAATGGAACTCCACTCTCAACAAATACACAAAACATGTGTTCATTATTAATTAGACATATCAAGAACTAAGAGAGAGACAACCAAGGGACTAGAGGTGCAGCGAGAGATCCAGATTTGCTTCACATTTCTCCTCTCCAGCGGTCGGAATCTCTGATCCAGAAGAATAGTTATTTGAATCCTTGAAGAGAAGCAACTCATTCTGAGGTGGTTTTTCTACTTGTGAACTGGAGCTCACCCTCGGCCTTTTCGGTGCACACATCATCATGACTTCATCGGCTAAATCTCGGCACAAGCAACGCTTGTTCTCTCTCCCACAAGTTAGGGCCCTAATATATTCCTTTGGACACATTAACACAGTAAGTTGACCATGAAGTGGAGGTGGAGGCAAGAGGCCTGCAAGAACCGGGTTCTCCGTACCAAGAAATTTATTCGTGTCAAGTTTAGTAATACGAGGAGCATAACCCATCTGCTCCAACATATTATTCATCAAATAACAAGGACACAGAGAACAAATGCCACATGAACGTGGATGGTTACTGTGGTTGTGATCCTTCATAGTCTCAAGGAAATTTTGAGACATATACGGATAACGATTTATGAAGCGCCGTACAGACTCCACATCAAACTTGCAAGAACCAGTTGAGCCACCACGTTTAACGTTATCCATAAGAGCTGTAGGCATCGATGCACCGGAGAGATGCGAAGACAGGATCGATTCAGTCTCATTCCCACAATGGGTTTCTGCATTTAACGAGTAAAGAACAACATTATAAATCAATTTGGAATCAGAACTTTGTATATTTGGATTGGCAAGTCTTTTTACCTCTGAATGCACGATAATTGGATAATGGATTAAAATAAGGGTGGGTGTCATGGATAGAGTGGCTGTGGCTTTGAAGATATGGAAATTTCCGCCCCATGTTTTGATGTGACCTTAAATGGCCTCCAAGCGCCTGGTAGCTGTCGAACACTTTCTTGCAATACCTGCAGATACGTGTACTTTCCTTTTGCTGAGCATTTCTTCTGTCACAAGTCAAAAGGAAATTCATCATGCAACTGCAAATATATAAAGAATCGTAGAAGATTAATTGATGAAAACTCAGGAGGGATTTCTCACAAATGCCGGCATCTTAGGCTTATTTATACTAGTACACGGATGCCCGATTACACAGAAAAGATACATGCATTGGAAACTGTAATATATTTTTGATAAAAAATTTAATTCTGGTAATCTAAAATGAGAATAGTCATTATTTTTTGTAGAATGCTATCATGACCTTGAACACATGAATTTTACCTCTATAATACTGCATCTCTTCTCCATAAGGAATTGAGTAAGACTTCTACTAAAATACCGTGTATCTGTTACGAGATACAATTTTGGTAAGATTCCAAAAAAGGTTGACCTGTCAACCGGCACAAAAGATGCGGTCGCTAAACGCATAATCTGAAAAGGTAACAGCTATATAATATCTTCAAACATTTTACTTATTACCTAATAGTGTTGCTGTAATTATATTTGGAGTCTAAATTCTTTGCACCAAAAATCATCTCTAGTGTAACAAATGAATGTCGCTAGCAGAAGTGAACCTCATGCCCATTCTCATTTCTTTGTATTATTACTTTCTCTTTTTAAGTGTTCAGCATTATTACAGAGGATTCAAATTCTATACTGGGATGTAAAATATAACACCATACCCTATTGTAGCAAGAGAACGAGCTTTTTTCCCTAGTATATGCATCATAACATTAAGTTTCTCCTATTCCATACTATAGTTTTTGCCCTTTTCCCTTAGCAATCAAATGAAGATTGCACAATTAGTAAATACAATTTTAATATAAAGTATATATTGGCTACTCATAAATGGTGTATGTGAGTAATTATAATTCCCATGGAAATCCTTGCTCCTTTACTTTTCATGTTACGTACTACTTTGCCATATAGAAGGATTGTAGCTTTTGGAATTTTACCCTTGTTTTCTGTCTTTAACTTTTTTATTTACATTTTTTAATTAAAGAGATAAGCATTAGTGGTTTGAGATTATAAACATGATTGAACTTGCAATTTTCTTCTATTAACAAGGGAGCTTTCATATCACACACTAGACCATAAGGCTATTTGCCTTTAACTCTTTTTAATGGAAAATTAGTGCGCACTTTTTTTCATTCTATCAACCCTCAAGGACTGCATTTCTTAATTGAAATAAAATAATAAAGATTTGCATCATGCCCGAAGGCCCAAATTCGGATACCTCCAAATGTTAGTGTGATGTGTTGTCCTTGTATTAATCAATCTATAATTCCACCAATGTAATGTTTTGGCATATATGCTGGGGTCACCTAAGTTTTGCCTACACAAAGAACTTGTTCCCGGATCTAATTTATTCCATTGAGAAGAGCGCAATTGATAAACAAGCTCACGATCTAATGAACGTGTTTAGTTATGACCAAAGCAAATTAGTTCATTAGAAAATTAGGATGACAGGTTTCATTAGAAAATTAGTGGGTAGGAATGAAGGAATGCAGAATGGAGACGGTAGCGATTCCTCCGATAGCTGACAGATCTTCGGCTGTGTAACCATCCATTACGGACCAAAACTTTTGACAGAGAAGATAAAAAGAAAAGAGAAATTGCTCCTAAGATCTATGAAGGGAATTTTGCAGCTACAATTTCCTCAAGAAACTCAGATGGATAGCTAAATTATCGGGAAAACGAAAGAAAAATACTTGTTTTTGCAGAAAAGGGAATGAAAGAGTGGTTAGAGTTTGGAACGAGAGAGGGAATGTTTTTCCATTGTTTGGAAATAATGGAATATTGTAATTTGCAAATGAAAATGGTGAATTTTCGAATCATAAAAGCTAATAACAAGTTGACGCTTGTGCATTACACAGGCCTACCAATAAGTCGCATCATCCAGATATTATGAACTACGTGATTTGTATTATTAATCACGAATCTACCAATTGGGTAGCGTCAAAATGGACGAAGAGATGCACATCACATAATGCTCCTAAAGATGAGCATCATCACAAATATGGCCTTAAAAGCAGATCACAATCCGCAAGTAATGCTCTCTCTATATAAATGATTGCCTCATCCTCAACATTCACCATTATTCAACCTTAATCACTCTCTAATCTTCTTCCTCTTCATATCATTCTTCCGATGGACTCCAGTGACAAGATGAGCTACAATGCTGGCCAAGCCCACGGCCAAGCTCAGGTATATTTATTAATGAATCATCACGTTAATTAGTTTGATAATTACATTAATCACAAAAACATGGCGGATTTGCAGGAAAATGCTAGTTCCCTAGTGGACAAGGCTACCGATGCTGCCCACTCTACTAAGGAATCAATTCAAGAGGTTTATATCTATTTTGTTGGATTCATTTCAGTTTACATACATATGATTTCTCAACTCATCTTATAATATCATTCCCCCTTATTCTAAATATAAGAGCGGTTTTTAATTTATTTTGATTTTGATTTGTGTGCTTCCAAATTTATTAAATTATCTCTATTATTATACATATTAAAAGATAATTTTTATTAATACAAATGATTAAATATGATAGTTTAAAAAAATAAACACATATTTTTTTTACTAATAACTAACTTTAACTAATTTTAAGAATATCTATATATTAGTTATTTAGCTTATATATTTATTGCTGTAAGGAATATTAATCTTGTAATTAACATTTGAAGTGATTATGTATTAATGATTCGTGGTTTTGTTTTAAATTTGAAGGTTGGTCAGCAGATGATGGCGAAAGCACAGGGTGCGGCAGATGCGGTGAAGGATGCCACTGGGATGAACAAGAGCAACTAATTTTTTCATTAATTAGTTAAAGAGGGATTCACATTAATTAATCTTCTAATTTTTGTTATTTAATTTAATTAACATTAATTAATCCTATCAGTATTCTTATGTAATCTGTTTCTGATTTTAAGTTTCATAACACACAACGACTCATTAGAATAAAATAGGATTTCTTCCTGCTTTAATATAAGAAATAGTAAATTTTGTTTAGTAGATTAATAAAATTAAAATATCAATTAATTATAATCAATCAAATTTAACCTCCAAGATAAATTCGTATTATATATTCATTAGTCAACTCAAAATTAATTAACTAACTCTTATATTAATTATAATTAACTAATTTATTTAGTTTTCTCAATATATTAAAAAAATTAACTAACTTTTACATTAAATATAAAAAGAATAATAACAAAGAACATGTGTACATTTTTACAAACTGAACTAGTCAGTTGCTAATAGTATTATGTACTGGTGGATAAATTTAAAAAAATGTATTCACATTTAATATTGTTAGCATAATTTGAAATTGATTCCCATGTAATTTAAGTACATAAAAGTCAATAAGAGACCAATCAAGTAAAGAAATATATGCAAAATATTCATATGATTCTCTCACATAAAGTTTTAAGTAAAGAAGTGACAACAAATCACATAAGTTTGAGATTTAAAACATTATAATCTTATTGAATTGGATACTTAAAGCCTAGCCCCAACATGACTAGCTAGTATATATTCCAATTACAATCTATTCATCATTTTTTTCATCTCCCGCTCTTGGATTAATGTTTCATTGGATTATCTAGACTGCTTCAACATGTGCAACTTCCTTAAATCATATCACTGTCATCACATATAGAAATAATATGCTCAACGATCTCCCCCATTTTAACCTCAAAGGCACTTTGGGAAAGGATACCAATTCCTTACTTCTTTTCTAGTCATTCTCTATATTCCTTACTTTGTGCAACTCTTTTTGTTAAGAAACCAGTAGATCTTCCTTTTTTTCAATGACCATGTGTTGCATCATAACATAACAAGTCTTAGAACTTAAATCTAATGTCGAAGAAAGCAAGTGCTTTAAAATCTGAATTCTTTTATTCAGGGTAGAAGGAAGTAGACATTGGTCACGCCAAGCTGAAATGCCCATTGAATGAGTATCTCCCAAACTCCAAACTAATGCTCTCCAACACACACAACAAATGATATCACAACACAAGAAGAATATAAACTAGTACCAACATGTAAACAAATTAAATAACTACTAAATAGTATTTAACAGTTATATTAAAGATTAAAAATACTTTCTTCAATATATTTTGATATTGTGACTATATTAACTAGTTATAAACTATCAATTCAAAATACTTAAGGTTGATTCGTTTAAACTTTAAAAATAAGTAAATTTTATATAGTTTAAATTATTTTATATTTAATTGTAATTATAAAAAATTAATTATTATTTAGTAATTTTTTTATATTTTATAATATCATAAATTATTATTTAGCTATCCACTTCTCAAAATTATAATATGTTTTTAAAGGATTCTATTATTTTTAAGAATTCAAACAAAAATTATAAAATTTCACAAAAGAGATCACATAATGTTCAAATAAATTAATAAATCTGAATTAATAAACACATTATCACAGAAATAAATTCAATTTAAACCCTATTTTTATATAAATAATAATATTAGTAATAAATACATAGAAATATAGGTAGATAGATAATAGATATAATATAATAATATAATATATAGATATTGACATTTTGATAATAATTAATATCAATTTATTTTTTAAGATAAAAATATAATCATAATAAATATGTATTTTAACATTTTTCTACAATGGAATAACATCTCATATATATATATATGTTAAATTTAAATGTAAATTGCCACTTATTAACATATTAACCAGGTCTGTGGTATTTTGTTTTGGGCCATCCGGTTTCACTGTTGTTTATTATTCCGAATTCTGTCCACCATAGCCCAAGTTGCTAGTGCGTCTGGTTAAGAAAAAAAAAAGACTTGAAGTCTGAAACCCTAGGGTATAAATTTTGTATAAGGCGTAATTGTTGCCCGGCTCTGCTCTCCCCTGCTTTCTAAGCTTTACTGCGTTTCCTGCATTTAAAAGCTCCTCAAACATGGCAGACAAGGCGGTGACCGTCCGAACCAGGAAATTTATGACAAACAGGCTTCTATCTCGCAAGCAGTTTGTGAGTTCCTCATCCATGGAAGCATATCGGATCTGTTGGTTTTCTACCTAAACTTTCGTAATAGCGGCGACCAATAACTTATTCGATGTTATTTTGTGGTGCAGGTCATTGATGTACTTCATCCTGGGAGGCCAAACGTGTCCAAGGTACTTTAGTTTTTAATATGGGTAGAGTCTACAAAACTCGTATGTAGCTTTATCAGTCGGAAATATACTTGCTAAGCATTTACAGTGTTGGTAATTAAATGACCACGCATGATTGATCTTTTTCTTTTTGGGTATGGCATAAAGGCAGAGCTTAAGGAGAAGCTGGCAAGGATGTACGATGTCAAAGACCCCAATGCGATCTTTGTCTTCAAGTTTAGAACTCATTTTGGAGGCGGGAAATCGACTGGATTTGGTTTAATTTATGATTCCGTTGAAAATGCGAAGAAGTATGAGCCCAAGTACAGACTTATCAGGGTAAGTTAAAATCGCTGTTTGTATTTTTATTTCAGTGCGTTAGTGGGTCAGTGGGACTGGGTAGTGAGAGTTTGCTGTTTCTTCTAATCTGAATGAAATTATAATTCCCTGGAAGATTTCCTTATTTCCATACTACCGACTTGAATTCTTTATGTTCTTAGCTCAGAAAATCATATATTTCTCTACGATCAAGGGATGCATTTTCAATTATGTTGGTCTGTATTTCTCCATCATTCTCGAGTTGCTAGGAATATCGTTTGTAGCATCAGCGATATATAGCCAAGTAATGTAGTATTCTCTAGTCTTGTTTGTTTATCATCTCAATGGTTTTACCTAGCTAGAATTGTTACCAATTTTTTTTAATTAGTGTTAATACTTGGTATTCTTTTGACTTAGATGCTGAATTTTTTAACAGTTCGTTTTGTTACCAATTCCTTTGTTATTTTTATGATTTTCTTTGTATTTTGCGTGCCTTGTTCAATTTTGATGCAAGTGAAACCGTCTTTTCTTCTGTGGCAGAATGGACTCTCCACTAAGGTAGAGAAGTCAAGGAAGCAAATGAAAGAGAGGAAGAACCGGGCTAAGAAGATCCGTGGAGTGAAGAAGGTAAATCTAATGGCTTATGATTTTAAATGTCTCTGTACTTCTATATTTTTTAACTTTTGTCTTTTGCCTTGTACAGGTCAAGGCTTCTGAGTCAGCAAAGAAGAAATGAGTCTTGAGAATGCTTGTATTCATTTTAATTTAGCTGGGTTGAGTTAAATTTTGTTTTTCTTTACATTCTGTTGAACGATAGAATACGATATTTTTCAATTTAACTAGTTAATTTGCTCATCTAGAGTATTAAAGAAGATCTTTATTATGGTTTGAGTCGGCTTCACTTTTGTTTTTACTGAAAGTATTACTTCGTTACCAGGATGGTTGACCTCTAGTGTCCGAACATGAATGCTCATTTGAACTATGAATCATCATTTATGATATAATATCGTCTGTTGACGCTCACCTGTTGAATGATGTTTTCTGAATTACAAGACTTGTTATTTCACCAATTAAGCTTTATGGATACCCTGAACTTACACAATGGTTCATTACTCATACACACGTTGCTCCATAGATACTAGTATTTTACCGTCACGTTTGGCAAAAATGAAGAGGGAAATACTGTAGTTTAGTTTTACTTGTTAGAGATGAGTTAGGAATATAGAAAATTGGCTAATGTAATTTAAACACAGCCAGAAAAATCTTGCTTTAATTTTCTGTTTAATATGAGATTTATTTGCATGACTTTACGATTAGAAAGCTAATCTGCCAAGAAAGAAAATTTAAACAAAATTTGAGGGGATGTCTGCCAAGAAACAAAATTTAAACAAAATTTGAGGGGTTGCAAGAAACCTATATCCTCCCCAAAATTCAATTTAATTTTCTACTTTCTTTTCCCCTTATTTTTGCTTTCTTTCCTCTACAATTATAAAGCATAATGATATCACAAACAGGAAAATTTGAACTCAGCGGATGCAGCGTCCCCAGCTTCATTTTGATGATTTAAACACTAAGGCCTGTACAGAATTCAATGGTGAACTGTAGCCATGCGCTGAAGAGTCCCTCCAGAAAGTTGACACTGTCACAAGAAGAGAAATAATCAGTAGTAGTATTCCATTGTCGCTATTTAATAAGTCACACATTATTCACACACCTCACAACATATACTCTAAAATATGTGATACATTTTCAAAAATCTAACATAGTGGAACTGGATGTAGCTTCTGCTCCGTAGCATGGTTTTACCAAGTTCATATTCATAGCATATAAATAAGGAAAAATGATAACTGATAACTTGTATCAATAACATCTAGAGACCTTAAAAACTAGAAACCCTTCCAGAACTGTAGAAATAAGTCATCATTAGCGTTTTCTGAAGTTATACTCTCTAAAGTCACGCAACTTGGCTTTCCATTAGTATTGGAACTGGATGTAACTTCAGAAAACAAGTTACACGATAGCAGACCATTAGTATTGGTGCAATTCATCGAGCAAATATATTAAGTTCGTCAATTAAATAATTGGCAAGTGGAAAGGCTCTATTGAATGAAAATAACCAAGTGTTATACTTTAAAGGAAGAACCTGGCAGCAAAGAAATTTAAGAGTGCAAGTCATTCTCCCAAGAAGAAAATAATCAGGATAGTGTTATTGAAGAAAAAATGGAATAAATACGGAATCATAAATGTATGCAAAGATTTTTGTACTGCAGGGACATAGAGAATAACCTATCCATAAAAACAGACCAACTGTTGCTGCCAAGAAGTATTCTTTCCTGATAATATTCAAACTGCAATCACAAAACACCCTTAGTTTTCATCTAACCTTTGATTTTAGGGTAAAATGCAATATAATCAATCCCTGGAACAAAAGTTAAGATCTGGCACAACATCACTAAATCAAATTCTCAACTTTAGAAAGAGGCTAAACATAGTCTCTTGTTTTAAAGTTGATGTAGCAAATTTGTAATTAGGCCTCAAAGTTCAAGGGGAATAAAATGAAATGTCCCCATTAATTTTGTTCTACGAGAGATCCAGAAAGAAGGCAGGAACGAAAAATGAACAGGGATCAACTTACAAGAACAGGCATGCAATATTCCCATATCCATAAAGAAAAGTAGCCCAAGAAGAACCAATGAACCTATCATCGAAGTTGAACCAGAGAATAATCAACTTTTACATGTAGAAGTAATACTGGCAAGAATAATGAGAGCATGTAGAAAGAAAAGAATTACCACATGAAATCACGAATGAAGAGAGCACGTGGGATCAGAAGTCCATTTCCAATCATAGCAAGCAAGATTGAATAGGCTGATAAGCCTTTGATGTTCTCAGGATTCAAAAAATTTGTCCACTAGAAAAGAAACATAAGGTCATAGTTAGATATTCAAGGTATATATTAATAGTCCTTCAAGGAAAAAAATTGATACGCATATTCAAATTACCATTTGCGAAATTGGCATCCACATGAAGAGAAGCGTAGCTGTCCATCCAGATAATGAACCAACAAATCTGACACCTTCTTCAGGGAGCTTTCCACTTCTGGCCTGCAAATCATAGCAGTGATGTGTTGGAAAGGATGCTGAAATGGGAAGCCTACTTGATTCAATTCCACACAAGGCCCAATGTACAAAAAAGAAATCTGACTTCATATTTCAATGAGTGATAAACATTCAAAAAATTATATAAAACCGTGCTGCTACTATTATGTCAAACAAGTTGTTGAAAAACTGCTTATAAGTAGTTTGAGACAATATTTCACATTAATATATCAAATTGAGTTAAATTATGGAAACGATAATCAAATTCTTTTAGCATGGTAGCATCCCTTCCCTCATTTAAGTCGAATGCACTGGATCAAATTTACCACTTCAAGTCTCGAGAGAATTAGTCATTTTAAACTGAGGGCAGTACAATCTTGTACCACTTCAAGCTAATTCACTGGATTTTAACTATGTAACTTAAAAGATATCACCTTCTTATAATCTGACTAAAAAATCAAGGGAACAAGAAGATTACCATGATAACAGCCACAACAGCTATCACAAAGGCAGTAGTCCCCGGCAAGATACTGTTTGGCACATAAGGGACAAATGTAGACCACATTATCTGTATCCAAATTTAAATGTTTGCCAACATAAGATAATTAGTAAGAGATATAATAAAATCCACACATTTGTCTGTCTGTGTCCAAGAAATGAGAAAATTTAGCATTTATGTACATGCAATTGAGTAACTGAAAATGAGTGGTGGTGTGACTTTGTTCCTTCATGTGAGTACACAGAGAATAAGAATTTTTTAATTTGAATTATTAATGGGAGAGGAAATGGAGAACTACTTGGGGAAGCACTGATAAACCACCAACAGTGATGAAGTCTTCCCAAAAGCTCCAGATTGCAGCACTCAGTAAACCAACGTAATTCAGAAAATTCAGAATAAGACCAGATCCGACAACAACTGAGGTGGCCACAAAGTGAGGTAGAGGCATGGCTTCTGCTAACGCCAGCTGAACAAGGACTACATATGTCGAAACCACACCCAGTGTCTGCACTACCATTGCTTCCTTTTCTCTCTTCTTGGCAAAGTACGATAGTAGCGACAAATTTCCAAGCAAAGATGTAAGCATCCCCTGCATTGATATCCATGCCAATTTTAGCCTTAGGTTCTCAAAGGCAAGCCCCATTAAGTTTATAAAATAAAACACAGGGATAAAGAATTACTGATATATAAAATTTTGAAATTGAACATTGTGAAGAACCATTTAAACTCTAAAGCTTAAGCTGTAAAGACCTAAAATTGGTTTTACTTTTAACAAACTTCTTCCGAAGCATAGACTTGAAAAAATGTTACAGTGCAATATTTAAACTTTTAAAAGGGTTTGCAGGGTGGGAAGCGAGAAAAGAAAGCTTTTAATTTAAAATTTGGCCCTCTGCCTTACCAGCCATGAGACAGCAAAGAGAGCAGTTTTATTTCCTGACAGAAGATTCTGAGCATTAAGTATAATCTGGGGTAGCTGCAGTAATAGAAATGGAATATTGGCTGCTCCAGCGAACTTGGATGTCAGTGAATCCCACTGCTCGTACCTTTTATTCCTCTCAATGTCCACTCCCTTGAAATATTGCCCAAGTAAATCCCAAAGAGAGACATACATCAAAAGTAAAAACAAATGGGAACAATTTTTCTTGGATAAACAAAATAAACTCGCTTAAGACAAGGAATCCACCAGACCCTGAAAGCTAAAAATGTGTAACCTCATTCACGTTCGATTCTTACTGTACTTGTTCGAGTATAATCAAGAAACAAAGTACAAGTGGTTTGATGAACCTTTGCACAATTTTTATCTTAAGCAAGGACTTGATCCTTCGGGAGTGCTGTACCCAAAAACTACCTGAAAAGCTAAGGTTCATAATAGCCTCACAGTAGAATGCCATAGATCCAATGCAGGATTCAAGATCCAATGGGTCATAACAAGCTCGTAAGAGAATAGCCATCTCAACCAATAATGGAAAGTTTCTCCGGCAAAATAAGACAAATTGCTCATTCTTGTTTACCAAGAAAGCGGTCCAAAAAAAAGTATGAATATTCAGGCAAATGATCAATAGTTAGTTAGCCAGATCAAAAACAACCCAGAACATGACAGACTCCAAAAGAATGCACTCGAATACAGTGGAGGTTCTCAGACGGAGAAAGGAAAGAATTGCTAAGAATAAAGTAGTACCTGGTGGGGATGAGGGACATCAGAATGAAGAGCATTAATGGAAAACGAGAGTCGAGGGCGTGAGAGGGAAAGAAAGGGTCTGTAGTGAGTAATGAGCGAAGCAGAAACAGAAGAATTGAAGAAGGGATTGGATTCTCGATATGATGAAGAGGCGAAAGAGGAACGCGGGAAAGGAATAGTGGAGCGGGAATGGGGAAGAAGAAGAGGAGGAGGATTTTGGGTAGCAGAAAAGGAATAAGCCATGAATATTGAAGAGAGCTTGGTTCCCAAATTGAGCGGTGGCAAGCGTGAGGAGAAATGAGAGTATGCAATGCGCACAGAGGAAGACGACCTTGCTACGAGAGTGTCGTTTTTGGAGAACTAAAAATAAAATAAATAAGGAACTGCCAATTTACAAACGAATTATTCATGACATGCTGAGAATAATTTGCTCAGTTGTCTCCTCCTCTATTTTAATTTGATAATTTTAGTGGCATGCTAAATGACATCAATGCATGCTTCATTTCTTTTCTTTTTTTTCAGACCCTCCGTACAAAACTGAGGTTTTATTAATTTTTCATTCTTCAAGCTATATAATTTGTTTCATTTAAATGAAATATTAAATTTAAATAACAACTAAATAGTTTAAATTGCTTCCTTAAGTACAGGTAGTTTTAATATTCATAAAATATAAGTACTGTGTGGGTGAGTGGGTGTGAGAGATGCCCAACACAAACCATGATCTGATTATCTGGCGAATTTAGAGGTCCTATGTTTGACTTTTGAAGACTCCAAGCTTGACCACATGATTCTTCAATATTTATTTGGCCACAAAAATAATACTAGTACTAATGTCTAACCTGGATCGAGTCATTTTTCACTCATTTATATTATATTTTTACCGTCCCATGTTAATCACTCCACAAGATATTCCCATTACCATTAGAGGTTTTGTTGTTGAGCTATTTTCAACATTTGCATACTCATCCTATTCAACAAAGTTTCATTTCATGTATTGACCACATTATTGTAATATAGAGGATAGGGTGGGGCCCTTTTCTAATATAACCAGACTTAGAGAGTTTGTCATCATTTTTGAAACAAATCTCATTGGCAGGAGCTGATCCCCATATCAAGATTTTATATCATATACGTGCGCTTTTCTTCTTTCTATCATTATAATCTGTACTGCATTTGACTATATTATTACTTCCTCCTATATTATTTATAAAAATTAAATAAAAAATTTACTTTTAGATAAAAAAAATTATTTTAATTCTAAAAATAAGGTTATAATTTATTTTATCTCTTTAAATTTATAATTTCTTTTTAAAAATATCTTTATATACTTATATATATATTAAAGAGTCCCCATCAAGAAATACTTCTAATATATATGTGATAGTGAGGGATATTTTAAAAAAATAATATATAATTATTATAAATAATTGTATATTAAATTAGTTTTTTTAATTTATTTAAATTAATTAATTAGATTGAAGGAGTAAGTAATAGACTTCCTAAAATGAATATATGAGTACATGATTACACGCCTACCCATCACATTGCATTGCGTGGCATGAAATTCATTTCAACTCTGACTTCTTTGCCTAAGAATATAATAATAAATTTAAATGACAGGGCATCTAATAAATCTAAACAACTATATTACTTGTATTGATTTTTTTTAGAAGAAAAATTAAATATATTTAATACTAATCTCTCACCAAAATTAAAACTTAACCCTGAAGTTTATAAATTATTTATAAAAAATTTATAAAATTACCTATTAAAGTAATTTTTATAATAGTAACAAAAATTAAATTTATATCCTTATAAAATATAAATATATTTTTTATTATATTTGACAACTCACATTATTATTTGTATTGTTGAACTCAAGTGATACTTAAAGTATTGTATAAGATTAGCCGATAGAACTGGACCCATTACCCAAAGTGCAAGCAGGGCAAGGGATCCAGGCAAAATATCCGAATATGATTGGATGGCTATGAAATAATCAAAGCAATATTGCTTCACATATCTCAAACTATAAGCGGACAAAATGATTTTGGGTGCATACGACATATGAATGGTGGTAAAGCCATGAGCCAAGGAGGTTCATTTTCCCAGGAAAATCAATAAATAGTGGGGTTACTCAAGAAGATAGCCCACCGGATACTTAAGCAGCCTCAAATATGATCAGCACAACATGCTAGATAAAACAATCTTAAACCTAACGACAATAAAAAGTATCCAGTATTTTTATCTGAAAATTATTACAAATTTTTCTGTAGAATAACGCCAACAAAAAAAAACAAGAAGAAAACTTCTAACAAATTGAGCCCACTCCATATCTGAAAGTTCAAGAGTAACTGAGGAAAATCCATGTCTGACAATACTGGATGACTAATAACTTCCACATGCAAACAAGAAGCAATGGCCTCGTTAATGGCTATGGCTTCTATAGGAACGGAGGTAATATTACCCATCGACGAGGATACCTGGGCCTTCCTTCCTTTCCATCAAATATCTGCAGTTAACACCAAACATCGGATGTAATTGTCATGTAAAATAATATGCAAAGACTAACCAATTATTTAAGGGGGGAAATGTCATTTTTGTTCATCTCATGGGATATCACAAAGCCATATCCCATACGTCACTTTGATCTATAAACGTCGTAGAATATAACCCAAAAATAAAAAACTTAAATTCACTTAGCATACTCAACAACTAAACATCTTACCTTTGCCCCCTTTCGTAAAATGAAAGAAAATGATTTTCTTCATTTTTTTTGCAATATCTGTTGCGTTTTCATAATCATTGCTCAACTTTTGGCATTTTTTTATCACCTTTTCTTTTAAAATGCAGACATACAAATTTTCCCCCATTTTTCATACTGCTTCAGGATATGATAGTCATACGTATTGAGCTATATATCCTTCACAGGTTAGTTAATAAGCACAAACATTAAAACGTACATGTGCAGACTGCAGAACATGGGGACAGACACATGAACACTCAAAAACTTGAGTAGACGAGTTACTATTTTCTTATTGTAGCATCATATTTAACATGCCTTCAACACAGACACGCAAGTGTCCATGTTACTATTTTCATACTCTCTCTTTTCAAGTGTCCATGTTTCATAGAAAGCAAGTGTATTCAGGTAAAACATGCATATTTTGGCCTCACAGTTAATCATAACAATGAGCATGGGAGACTACTGACCTTCTTCAAACGCCTGTGCTTTGCAAGAGCCCAGTTGGTCATGATACCAGCAGCAACCACAAGAAAAACATAACCTGCAACAGTCTGTGTTGCAATATTGAAACCCAGCCACTGATAGATTTCTGTTGTATAATTTGCACATGTAACAATGTTGAAGAGAAAGCCGCATGGGATTTGATATCCACCATCCCCTTCAGGCCTACGGAGATTCCTCAGCAAGATATGGCAATAGAAATTCGAAACTTGACAGAGGATCCCAAAACCAAACCCTATCTTCATTTGGAGATCACTTACTGGGGTGTAGAGTGGATGGTTCACATAGTAAGCAATATAACAGCCAAATGTCCAATAATAAGCACAGTTACGGAACACATTTGAAAGGGGAGATGTTGCATGGCTGAAGCGATGGACAAAAAATGTTTCCATAATACGTTTAAAGTAATGTAAACACCAGTAGTACATGGCATATGTCTGCACAGGCTGGATGACTCTTTCCCCTTTATAGCCAAAATACTCATAGACAGGGAAGTAGTAGAAGATTGGGTAGAGGACCAAAGGACCTAAATACTCCCAGAAGAAAAGTGTGCGATATGAAACTTGAGGGCCCAAGTCCTTGAAAACTACAGTTAAGTTGTTTGAATTTCCATCTGTATAGTCTTTAAGGCTTTTCTTGTAACTGAGGACAACAGGCCTTTCCTTGGATCCTGGTTGGACAGGGAGGGTGAGGCGCTGCCTTGATGGGTAGTACTTGGCTGTTAATATGAAACATATAAATCATGTTAATGATCCAATGCTCCTAAACCTAGACCCTGACACATTCAAAGATAAACGTACTTTTCTTTTTGCCCAAAACAGATGTCAAAATGGAATAGCAAAGGCCACAAAATATATTGATGGCAGCAGAAATTCAACACGGTGAATTAGCTTCAAGTTCCGAGGTTGACACTTTGATAATCCATGATTAAAGATGGACTAATTCAAGATCTACAAATAGCCTTGTAGATCTTGTAAATGATATCAAAACCTCTTGGTCTTGTATATTAGGAAAGAGGACATTATTCAACTTTCTCCCACACGACCAAGGGAACTTAAAAAATTGTATCTGTTTGAGCAATAATTTAAACTCAACATACTTTTACCATCATTTAGATTTCGATTTTAGAATATTTCAACTTGAATTTCAAAGGTAATTTTAGAAAGAACAGTGAAATAGCACAGTACTTATCAGGCCATCACATGAAGTGAAGAGGCTGATCATCACACAGAATGCACAGGATAAGTTATAAATTAAACGATATATCAGAACCATTTTAAGCTATCTGGCCATCAGAAAACTAAAACTATCCACAGAAAAAGCTAAGAACAATTTAGGTAACGCCTCAAGCCTTATAGGCTTAAACCTTCAGATAACGACAACAAAAATATGAAATGAATAGTTCAATCCAATTTTATGTGCAGGATGATCAAAGAAAAAGCGCATGCTTCCCTTACTTCGCTTATGAATTGCTTCCTGGAGATCTGCTACAGTCGCCTAAAATAAAGCAACAATGAGAGAAATCGTAAATGGTTACTTCGGAAAGTTGTCTACTTTTAAAATTCTACAGAAAAGGAAGTATTTTGGATTGCAGAAATGAATTTAAACTAAAAAAACCCCACAACACCCATTTTGCTCCCAACTAAAAAGATAGCATGCTAGAGGGATAAAATTGAGAGATAGGCGACGTACCGAATCACTGACATCAACACCTCCTTTAAGGATTTCTCTTCCACTCCGTGAAACTACTGAGACCTTCATCCTCAAACCGAAAGAGCCCCGCTTCCCGAAACAGCCTCAGCAACAAACTCAATCAATCTGCGACCCTACGCAAGATCCCTGAAAAGCAGCAGCTGGAAAAAGAGTATAAAATTAAGATTCACAACTCCAATGAACGAACCAGCAGAAATACAAACTACGCCGTACATAAATCTTAACGAAATAGGCAAGACTTGGAAGCACGGTAGAAGTTTGCAAAACTAGAACCAACAAGTTGCAACTTTCAGAGAAGCAATATTGAATCCAGAAACCCCAAAATGCGAAGGGAACAAGAAACAAACAGACGAGACAGATTTTGAGTATGAAAGACCAGATTTGGATATTAAGAAGATGTGAATTATAGAAGAACTTGGGATGATAACACATCCATTGAAGAAATGAGTGGAAGGGGAATAAATAAAAGGAAACGTTGGATTACCTGAATTGGACGGAGCGAAGGAGAGAAAGAGAGGCAATTACAGAGGAAGAAACGAAGAATGGATGGGGGAGGTATGAATTAAGAAATGGTGGTTTTGGACTTTTAAGAGTGGGGCATATTAAATGTGTACCGTTGGGGTAGGAGAGCTAACCGGCTAGACTGATGAACAAGACCATACCAATTTACAATACCATACTTGACTGTTTATGTTTGTTTCTCTCTAGCCCTTCGTGCTACCTACTTTGCAAGGCCAATTCCAATAGGGGTTTACCTTCTTTTTTTCAAATCCATGTGATCAATTATATGGCTATTTTCTCCTCTTCAAAGATTAATCAAAAGTTCGAATAGATGACTTCTACTGCTAATGGTAATTATTTTTAGAAATTTAAAACCTTTTAGCAGAATAAAATTATTTTTATGCAACTTTTAACATAATACTCACTTGTTATTAATTATAAGACTTAGACGGGTGTTAAATTTATTTTTAAATATAAAATTTTAATTTATTTTATTTCTTAAAATTATAATTTCTCCCTACTATATACTTATATGATTGCATATATTAGTAGTACATGGTAAAAACAGCTCAAATGTATCTAATTAAAGAAATATTTTAAATAAAATAACACAAAATCATTTAAGTCAACTCATTTATCTAATTTCTTTAATATATCTAAATTATTTAAGTATATCTTATAATTAAGAATAAAAAAAAGTATTTATTACTTTATATGAGCTTATCTTGGGTTTAGCCCAAATTTATAGGAGGTAGAGTTTCTCTCTTTAATAGTAAGTGAAAGACTTAAGCTAATGAGAGTTTATACATATAGTAAAGAATAAATTTGTATCTCATAAAGTTGTAAGTTCAATTCCTACTACTATTGTGAGGGTTCATTTAATAGGCAATATTATATATTCGCTGTAAGCGCTCTCTAGTCATGAAATTATACCATGACTTTAGTGAGAGACTAGTGTAAAACTCACTTAAACTTTTTTTTTATAAAAAAAAGTGAAAAACCTAAAATATAATATTATATTATAATATTTATATTCCTCTAACCTTAAATATAATATTTATATTCTTCTTATCTTTATAATATACATTTATAAGTTTTGTTTTGATGCTAAATACATGGTCAAATTTTTTTATCTCCTATATTAATTATATTTTTCCTATGATACTCCTATTTATTAGGGCATTTTATCCCTATGCATTAAATTTGCATAATTAAATGGTATAATAAGAAATAAGATCATTAGATGCATCATGACAGATATTAGATTAAATAGTATAAAAAATTTTAATAAAAAATTAAAGGAAGATAAAAAATAATACTCAATAAAATTATTGAGTATAACTTTGTAATTAATAATATATCTAAAGATTTAATTATTGATAAAATATAATAGCATTATGATATTTCATGTAGCCTAATAGAATAAAATTTATTATTATTATTGTGTATAAACTAAAATAGTAGTTAAAAGGAAGCTATATCATAAAATATAAAAAAAAATTGTAAAACTCTTGAAATTTATCCTTATCAAAAAGTCAATAGTGCATTAATTAATTAATTAATTAATTAATTATAATGTACTAATTACTAGAGCAAAAGTATTAAATATTGTAGATATGATGAAATTGGATTTATATTTTGAACTAAGCTAATATAAAAAAGATGGGCTACATTATGAATGAAGTATTTTATACATGTTACATGTCTAAAAACATTTTGAAGCCATCCATGCAAGGTATTGAAATGAAGGGACGCCGCCATTTCACAAACATGAAATCATAAGATAGAAGTGGGGCTCATAAGATTTCGAAAAAATTGACCCCATAAATAATAATAATAATGACACTTAAATGCCTTCATAAGGACGTGTAACTAGAAACGACCTCTTTTACGTTTACGCCTCCATTGTCACACCTATAACCCCTTTCTAAATTAATTCATTATTTATTTATTTGCAACCCAACTGAACGGTTGGACGTTAGTAATCCATCTTCATTTATTTTACCATACTTATCACTCATTATTTCTATTATTTAATTAAAATTATTTTGTTCATTTCCCTCAATGTACTAACTGTAGAGCAAGCAAAGTTAGCCATAAGATCAAACTTGTTTAAACTATAACAAAATATCATTCATTTATTTTACATAAGATCAAACTTGTTTAAACTATAAAAAATATATTTTATTTATTTTATTTTTAAATTGTACTCCTTTTATTATCATAAAGATAAGACACAACATCATGTGATGAAACTTTTTTTATACAAATAAGTTTAGGTAAGTCGGTATCAGTTTCTCATCAAGGTTAGAACACAACTCTAAAGCTCAGAGAGTGTTTACAAGAGACTTACGAGATTGCCTATCAAATGAATCCTCACGACAATAGTGAGAATGGAATTTACATCCTTATGGGATATGAGTATAATACTTATCATCTATATTAACTCTCATTGACTCAAGTGATGAAACTATTTTTCAAGCTTCTTCTTCTTTTTTATATAGTAGAGGGTTAAAATCCAAAAATAAAATAAATTACAGTACTGAAAAATTTAATCTTAAAGACTCTAAATCTACTAAATTTCTTAATATTATAGGACACATATCAAATATAGTAAATCTATAAATGTCTTCTTTTGCAAAGGCTAACATTATGCAAGTTGTTGTATATACCAAAAAGTTATAAACCTAATGTCACTTCCACGGCCCAAAAGCTAATGTCTTTTCAGTTGCTTAAGATTGGGCCAGAAGGTTGTCAGCCCAATTTAATTTTTAATGGCCCAAATTAGTAATCACTCACAGGGATTAATGTAATCACAACCAATATTTTTATTATTTGGAGACATATAAATGTTGTGGCAAGTTGGTAATATGAAGCTGCCGGGAGTCACTATGCGTTTGTGGCTATAATTATAAATTGATAATTAATTAAATCATATGGTTGAACTACGTAAGCTAGCTAGCTGGGTGGGGTGACTCATATATAATTAGGAATTGTTGACTCTCTATTTATTACATTATGACATATATAAAGTTGAGTGATAAAATGGATAAAAGATACTGCTAAATTGTCCACTTCCACTCCCCTTGATTTCATCTATCGTCCATAGTATTTAATTACATCTATACCCTTCTATATTTCTTTATCTTACTCTACCCACCTTTAAATATATAAATCAGATAAAATATTTATTTTAATTTTAAATATATAACACTTCAATCTATTTTTTATATACATTTTTTTATATTACTCTACCCACTTTTAAATATAAGATCTCAATCTATTTTTTAATTACATCTATACTTTTCCACATTTCTTTACATTGCTCTGCCCACTTTCAAATATATGAGTTAGATAAAATATTTATTTTAATTTAAAATATATAAGATCTCAATGTATTTAAAATATTTTTATTGATTACATATATTAAAGTAATTTTCAGTCAAGGAATAATTTTTGTACACATAATTAAAAAGAATAATTTAAAAAATTAGGATAGATTTATTATATATAACTAATTTAATTAATTTTATTAATAGATATAAATTAGTTTTTTAACTCTCTTGTATTAACTATAGAAGATAGTATTAGACCAAAGCTTCGCTACCTCATTAAAATGGTTTTATTACACAATCCATTTGAAAAAGACATACCTACTTTAGAAATAACTAGTTCTAAAAGTTTTTGTAAAGTGATACAAATTTAGAACTACAATTTTTTTTTTTTACTTTTGACTTTTTTAAATGACTGATGGATAGATAATGGAAGATTTTTTTTTTTATGTGAGTATAAGAAAAAGAAAGATAAGATAAAATAAACGAGAGACGTTGATGGATGCCAGCTTGCAAGTGTGCTTTGGGGAACCAAAATCTTGATTATATTTCTAAAAAAATTATTTTAATATTTATTATTTTTTTAAATTTTTTTCTACCACTTTTTCATATAGAGGAAGGTAATATCATAAAAGTAACCTTTTAACTGTAAATTTTTTAAAATTTAATTTGTATTTAAAAATCATCCATAAAAAGTTTTAAATATAAAGTATTAAAATGTATTGATTTTACCTTAATGATTAGCATCAAAGGGCTCATCTCAATGATAAATATCGAAGTTTGTTTCCTTCATGGGGACTTCGGCTTTGCGATAATGATGTTCAGATGGCACATCATTTTCTTTTTTTTATAATATTTATCAAATTAATTACTCTTCTTAACATAAATATTGTATCTAAAAATTAAATTTAAAACTACTTGACAAAATTTTAGTAAAATTTTATATTATTATATCAATTTTATATAGTGATAACACGTATCTTCCTTTTTAATAGAGTTAGTTTTCCATTTCCTTTATTATTAAAAATATTATACTTTAAATCAAATAGTGGCACGTTTTACACGTTTTGTCATGTCAGGAAAGAGTTTTGATTCGGCTTGTTAGGCCACGACATCGTTTCGTAATTTCCTGCCACTTTCAATTAATAGCAATTTTGTCTCCCCATATCTATATATATTTTGCCATCCATGCATGACGACAAGTTTGAGACTCTTCTATAATTGGACCACTTGTCACATTCTCATCCTTGTCAATATTTTCCTTCTTAATTCTTTGATCTGTCGATCAAGATAGTCTTCCAAACCAATCGCTTCATTATACTTCAATCCAACCCAATAACTTTTCTACCGAATTACAGCAATATATTTCCAACCATTTAGAGTAATTAGCTTATACGTACGTTAGGAATAGAGTAAGGGTTTGGATAGAACACATAAAGAAGTTACTGGAAATAACATATTTATTTTTGTAATTAATCAATTAAAAATTGTTTCACAATTACAATTCAAGCTTTACTAACTCTAAGTTTTAAAAGACATATATTATTTAGCAGTTCATAAAAAGATTAAATTAAAAAAATTAATATCATTTTATGAAGCATTATATTCGCTTGAAATGTTTTAATTTATCCATAACATGCATGTATGGAATCTCTTTCTGAAATTAAGTGTATATTTGGGAAGAATCTAATCTTAAATTTTAAATTAAGTTTGGTCAAAATTTAGGTTTTAAAATTTTTTAAAACAAACAACTATATTTATCAAACAGACTTTTGGATTAAACTATAGTTTAAAACTAAATTTTAGATAAACTGGTTAGAGTAACTTATAGAATTGTAAAATAGTTTATGAACTAACTAATTACTATATTATCCTTACTTTTTCTTACAACATCTCTATTTTTTTTCTTACCTCTTTTCTCTTTCCTCTCATATCTTATCTCTCCTCATTTAATACTTATATCATTTTTCTTAATTTATCAATAATAAAAATATTTTTAGAAATAACTATCAAAATACTCATTTATTCAAAAAAAAATTCATAAGCTATTTTTAAATTTTTTTTAAGAGCTGCCCAAAAGTTATTATTTTTATAAGTATATTTTTTAAATCATATCCACACGGTCCTAATTAGCTGAAAGCAAAAGGAAGTTGCTTGGATAATGAAGTATTAATTGAGGTTTATCCCTTTAATTAATGATGGCAGCTTTCGTTTAAAACTCATTTTCATGGCATTGACAAAAGAACAAGAAAGACAAAACGCAAATTTTCTCACGGGACGCCGATAAGTATAGGCTTGGAGGCTTAGAAACTTCAGCCTCTTCCCATAAATCAATCTTTGACCGTCCTACGTTGGACGATTTAATGATCATGCAATAAAGACAGGCATGTACTAAGCGTCCAGAAAATATTTTAAGAAAAAAAAACAATCTCCTCCGTGTAAGAACTCTCGAGCTTCTTTGACCGTCCTACGTTGGACGATTTAATGATCATGCAATAAAGACAGACATGTACTAAGCGTCCAGAAAATATTTTAAGAAAAAAACAATCTCTTCCGTGTAAGATAACTCTCGAGCTTCTTTGACCTTGCCCCCTCCATTTATCTTGTGCACTTGTATCTAAACTAAAATTATACTCCCTCTCATAAGATATAAGATATATATTTATTTATTTTTAATTATACTCTTATTTATAAAGAAAGACATGAGAGATAATATAAGAAAATTTATTATATAAAGATAATAAATAGATCACTTTAATTGGATAAAATTAGAAAATTAGTTTAAAATTTTAGACAACAACAAAAATATTTATTCTTTATATTTAGTACCACATACAAGGGAGATTGTTCTTTATGAGAATGATCGGAATAGATATTAAATAAATTAATTAAATTAATTATTTATAATATATATATATATATATATTAATTTTTTAAAATATCAAAAGTATTCATTCTCATTAAAAATTATCTATTCATGAAATTAAAATCTTTTAATAAGTGTCATCAATATATATAATTTTTAAAAAATATTATAAATTTAAAAATAAAGAGTGAATTAAAGTCTTATATTTAAAATTAAAATAAATTTTTTAACTAGTTCATATATTTATGATTGGATATAGTACTATTTATTTATTAAAAATTATGAGAATAAACTTTCATCAATGATTTTTTTCCTTCTATTTTAGTTTCCTGTAGCATATCCATCTCATTTTTATATATTATTGATCATATTCAGTTTAAAAAAAGGGTATAACTTTATCTCGACTGCGAATCTAAAACTCATATATATAACGAATTTTGTCAATTTTGTTTAATAGTTAAGTCGCAATCAAATGAGAAAGACTATTCATTACAAATATCAATCTTGATTTGTCATACTATATGACGAGCATGCATGCATGCATGCATGAGGCTCCATTTGGTTGCATATTCTTTTTTTTCTTTTGAAAAAAATATTTACTATATAAAAGTTAAAATATATAATATCTATTATATATATTCGAGATGGCTTTTTGATTAAGAGGTAACAAAAAATAAAAGTCATGCTTCAATACGCTGACGTACGTACATACTAGCTAATGGTTCGAAGCTTGCTCCATGATCACAAATGTCAACTCCTACGTACGTGTATAGTATCACATTATAATTATTTTATCTCTCAAGCAATTTCATAAATAGTAATCAATTCATTTTTTTTTTAAATTTCTTTCTTTGCCTCTAATATGCAAGTGCATGCCTCAGCCTAGTATGTATAATTATATTTGGAAAATTATGATCCGACAATTAACCTTCTCTTCTCACAGTCTTCTTCTCCAAATCAAACAAAGGTTAACTAATTAATTTGCTCTTCTCTTTCTTTATTTCTATTAAAAGCAAAAGTAGTCAGTTTCACTCTACCCTTTCAATCACACCTATCATTCTGAATTGATATATATCTCTCCCCAGTTGTATTATCCACAGAATTAGGATTACATTGTTGCAAAATAAAAAATTACAATGAAGCGTGTTTCATTGCAAAATATGCTCCGGATGCAGAAGGTGCTGTGAATGGCAATAAAGCCATTTAGGAAGCTCCCTTAATTACTGATAAGGCCCAAAAAAAGTACCCTTTAACCCCTCTTTACGTACGCCCTATCTTTCACTGCCTACAAAATTGAGAATACTGAATTACTTGTTTAATAAAGATAAATTGTTAGTTAGATTTGTAAAATTAAGATGGGCCAAGCAATAAGTGGAATTTTGTATTTTTTTATATTTTAGAGTATGTTTAGATACTTCTTCAAACTATGATTTCAGAGAGAAAATTATAATTGGTTTTAAGAAAAGCCATCCAAACACCTTATAAAATCTAATAATTGATTATCTATGCTAAAATTATGATTTTAACGCTAAAATTATAGTTTTTTCATGAAACCAGTTTTTTTTTTACATTTTCAGAAGCTATTTTCTACTATAATTACCTTTATTATTTTTTTTAAAAATAATTTTTTAAAAGTTAATCTAAACGCACACTTAAAAAGACAAATACTAATAGGATGAGGTTACAATTAGAATTCAACCTCCTCTCCTCCACTTAGGAGAGAACATATATGCCACTCAATTTTAAGACGATTGGTAGAATTATATAGGTTGAAGTCCATGAGAAGGTGGAAAAATATGTAAAATGCATATAAAATCGTACAGGTTGTATATATATAGAGATAGGTACGTGTCTGTGAGGGAGGGTATAGGAAGCATATATATGAAAGTGAAAAAAATCAAAGCAGTTGAATGAGTAGGCTCCAAGTGGGAAGAAAAATGAACAAATGAAATGTGGATCTATCTTTCTTGATGAGGAAGCGCCCCACCAGACAAAGACAGCCTAGGCAAGGAGAGGGATATTAAGTGGCACATATATGAGAGATTGTAGTTGTGAAGTATACAAATATTGGTAAGGAAACAATACAATATAAGAGAGATCATCATCATCATCAAAGGATTAAAGAATTAAGGAGTGAAAATGGGGGATCGATGGAAGGTAAAAGGGACAGCGAGAGTGTCAAATATGACAGACTTGTTTGGAAAATCTCTTTCCATTGAGCTCCTCAGCTGCCTCCTCGACCCAAGTAATTCATATTTTCTTCTTCTTTCTTAACACAACTCCTTATTATTATAAGCATCTGCTCTTCTTCATTCAATCAAATATATATATATATATATATATGATGAATGCATGTATGTTTATGATGATGATGATGATGTACGTGAAGGGACGAACACGGAGAAGAAGACGATAAAGGTGGAAGCAGACAAGAAAGGGAAGACGGCGAAGGAGGAATTGTTGTACGAGGCGACGTTCGAGGTGCCGGAGGATTTTGGTGAAGTGGGGGCTGTTATGCTGCGGAGTCAGCACCGCAAGGAGATCTTCCTCCACGACATTCTTCTCCAGGGCTTCCCTCATGGCTCTCTCCTCTTCACCTGCCAGTCATGGATTCAGCCTTCTCTCCCCAGACTCTTCTTCTCCAACAAGGTTCTTTTCCACTTCTCCCTCCCTCTCTCCTCTCTTGTATTCTACATACAATTATAATTACTTTCTTCATCACCTTCTAGTCGATGTCTCTATAGGCGGAAGATCATATATATGTATCATCTTTGCTGTGACTTCTAGTTACTAGTACATGCCCCTTTAATTAAGAAAAGAAAGAAAGAAAGAAAGATTGCAATGACTTTTCAAGGCCACCCAAAATTATGGGTAGAAATTGATTCTGTATTATATGAGATAAATATGTCAAAATTTTAACTTATAGAGCGACAAAAGTGATTATAATTAATTTGAGCCATTTAAAGCAATTGCCTTAGTTTCCAAAGAACTCTTCATGCCCTTCTTTTAGGAGCTTAATTATGAGATCGAGAATTTAAAAAGTCATATTTTGCTTATTTAAAATGGATCTGCAATTACTTTGAACTATGGAAGGATGTCAAAATGGATTTAGAGCATAAAATTGAAATTTTTTTGAATCTCATTGAAATACATAGATAGGATTAAAATTAATTATAAAATATTATTAATAATATATATCTATATAATTTTTTTTCCGATAGCATATATATATATATATATCTATATAATGGTGCAATGGCCGACATAAGTTTCAAAACTAAAATGGCTTAAAAATCTTATATGAAATTAATTGTATTATTACAAGATAGATTTAATAAATCAAGCATTTTATCTATTGAGAATTGCTCAATTATATAAATTCTGCTATTAGCATTATTGTGCGTGCGTGCGTAATTTAATTAATCATGGGATGTGCATGGGGATGTAGTCGTATTTGCCATCAGAAACACCAAGCGGCCTTAAAAAGCTCCGAGAGGAGGAGCTGGTGGCGGTCAGAGGCAATGGCAACGAAGAGAGAAAGAGTACGGACAGAATATACGACTACGACCTCTATAATGACCTCGGTGACCCTGATTCCGACGTCGACCTCGCCAGACCCGTTCTTGGCGGCTCTCTTCATCCCTACCCCAGACGCTGTCGTACTGGTCGCGAACCTTCTTCTTCAGGTACCCCCTTTCTTAACTTCCTTCATTTCTTGTTCAATTTTGTGTATCAGAATTTTATATTTGCAGATATATATGCAATTGAACTGCCTGATTAACTGGTTCAAGCTATTATTCACTTAGGTTGCATTATATAGATGCTTAATTGTGGAACTATGTTGTGATATATGCAGACCCGCATTCGGAGAAGAGAAGTTCAAGTGTGTACGTTCCTCGAGACGAAGCATTCTCAGATACAAAGCAGACGCAGTTCACGGTGACCACAATATCCGCAGGGGTGAGTGCACTGATACAATCCTTAGCTGCGGCGGTGATAGATCAAAACCTTGGATTTGCGACGTTCTCAGAAATAGATATGCTTTTCAAAGACGGGTATAACGTACCGCCTCTCAAGAACAGCGGCAATGGACTCCTCCAGACGTTCCTCCCCAAGCTCATTAAAGCTGTTTCAGATAGCCAGCAACTCTTGCGCTTTGAGGCCCCTGATACTATCAACAGTAAGTATAATTTAATTCAAAATTTTAAGCTCACAGAAAAGAGCTTATAAATAATCTTATTACCAATTAATTCACAGAAAAGAGCTATATGTTTGTGAAATTTGGAATTGCAGGGGATGGATTCTTTTGGTTTTCTGATGACGAGTTTGCCAGAGAGACTCTGGCAGGTGTTAATCCCTGTAGCATAAAACTGGTTAAGGTACGATTTGATGTGAATATATTTTACATGTTCTCTTCTCTGTTTATTTTATATGTACCATGCAGGAATGGCCACTGATCAGTAAATTAGACCCCAGTGTCTATGGTCCGCCTGAATCAGCAATCACCAGAGATGTAATTGAGCAACAGATAAGTGGCTACACCACTGTTGAACAGGTACTCTATGAGGTTAACTAAATATAGCTGTTATTCAATGTTACAGATAATTTGATTAGTCCTGCGTGTTATAATTTTAACTAAACACATATTATCCAAGCACGGTTCGGCCACAGTCGAAACAATAGAATGTAATGTGCACCATTGTTTTCACTGCCCGAATAACCAGTCATTTCCGTAAGACAATGGTCATAACTCGTAAGGTTGTTTGATGAATATATATATATATATATGCAATGCAGGCCATTGAAGAGAAGAAGTTGTTCATCATAGATTACCATGATTTACTGCTGGCATATGTGACCAAAGTGAGGCAACTTGAGGGAAGAACATTGTATGGATCAAGGACAGTGTTCTTCTTGACCACACAAGGCACATTGAAGCCATTGGCTATTGAGCTAACTAGACCACCGAGGGATGGGAAGCCACAGTGGAAGCAAGTCTTCACACCTTCTGGTGGTTCCACCAATCTTTGGCTTTGGAGACTTGCCAAAGCTCATGTCCTTGCCCATGATTCTGGCGTTCATGAACTTATCAGCCATTGGTTCGTATTACCATGCCTTTATCTTCTACCCATCTTTCATGCATTGAGTTACTTTTGTTTTCTTCATTGATAAATGAAAGCTCCTTGTTCAATTAAAAACAATAATAATAAACATAGGCGCTGATATGCTCACATTAACTCTTCAAACATGAAATATCAGATACAAAATGTATCAAATCATTGTGAAATCACTCCTCTCAGTACTCGAGAGTAGTAAAAGCAATAATTAATTCTTGAAAATAATAAACTTCTTGCCTATAGTCCTTTTGTGAAGTAACAGAGGGACGCTAAGAGGATTTATTTATTTGGAGTTGGTTGTTGTTCTTGAGGACTAACTTATATATTTACCAAATAATTAGTTTATTATGTATGAATATGATCTCATAGTCATCTCTTTGAGACCACTTAATATCAATCAGTTTATTCAAATATTTTTTACCACTTGGAAAAGTTTTATTTTGTTTAAATTTCATTGAAGAGGAAATAAAGTAATACTAAATAATCCTTTTCATTTTCTGGTAATGATACTATATAATCTTTTGGTGGAAAATAATGTCATGATAGTATGGACAAGTATGTCTGTGACTTCTAGTTGAAACATGAATTTCTATTTGACAGGGCTCAATAGAAGTTTAGGATTACCTTTGAATTAAGAGTAAGTATGCATGCCAATATTTGCAGGCTAAGAAGTCACGGTGCTGTGGAACCATTTGTGATAGCAACAAATAGACAGCTCAGTGCGATGCATCCAATTTACAGATTGCTACATCCTCATCTGAGATACACAATGGAGATCAATGCTCTTGCTCGCCAAGCACTCATCAACGCTAATGGCATCATTGAGATTTGTTTCTCAACTGGAAAATATTCTATGGAGTTCAGCTCTGAAGTGTATGATCAAGTTTGGAGGTTTGATTTACAGGCACTTCCCAGTGATCTTATTGACAGGTACATATATATATATATATATGCTCATCACTTTCCATCTAGTGATACACTCTTAAAGGAATTTCTGGATAAATTGTTTTGTCGGTTCCTTTAATTTCAAATAATTTTATTTTTGGTCTTTATTGTTTAAAAGTTTGAGAATTAAGTCCCCTAAAACCTTAAACATTAACTTTCAGACATAATTTTATTTTAACTATGACATGTCTATGTGAGCTCTATCATCTTTTCTTTTCTTCCAAGAATCTTATTCTAGAGCCATCTTTTTTCCATTGATGAGTTTCAATCGTGTTACAACCGTACATTTTATGTATACGAATATTATCAGAAATGTCAGTATGAAGTCATAACAATATCATTCAACATTTGTATTGGGCCTCAAAATACGTGTGCTTGTGCTTTATTAGCTGATACTGATACTGTTGCTGCTGTAGGGGAATGGCAGAGGAAGATCCTAATGCACCACATGGCCTGAAGCTAACAATAGAAGACTACCCTTTTGCCAATGATGGCCTTCTCATATGGGATGCCATCAAGCAGTGGTTCACAGACTATGTGACTCACTACTATCCAAACCCAAGCCTCATAGAGTCAGACCAGGAGCTCCAAGCATGGTGGACTGAGATCAAAACAGTGGGCCATGGAGACAAGAAGAATGAGCCATGGTGGCCAAATCTCCAAACATCACAAGACCTAATTCACATCCTCACCACCATAGCCTGGCTAGCCTCAGCTCATCATGCTTCTGTGAACTTTTCTCAATATGCTTATGCAGGCTACTTCCCCAACAGACCCTCCATTGCCAGAAACAAAATGCCTACAGAAGACACTTCTGAGGAAGAGTGGGAGAGATTTCTGAACAATCCTAAGCAAACACTTTTGGAGAGTTTCCCTTCACAGATTCAGGCCACTATAGTGATGGCAGTTCTGTATCTGCTATCTGAGCATTCCCCTGATGAAGAGTATATCGGGCAGAAGATAGAGCCTACATGGGCTGAGGATCCAACCATAAAGGCAGCCTTTGGGAGGTTTAATGGGAGGCTGAAGGAGATTGAGGAGATTATAGACGCGAGGAATGGTGATGACAAGTTGAAGAATAGGAATGGAGCTGGGGTTGTGCCTTATGAGCTAATGAAGCCATTTTCAGGTCCTGGAGTTACTGGAAAGGGAATTCCAAATAGCATATCAATTTGAATAACTAGCATGATTTAAGTAGAAATGTAATGGGGTGTAATTTGATCCTTGGATTGATTATGTAGATCTAGCTCTGGTCCAGGAAATTTGTGGTTGAAACTAATGAACTCGTGATAAGTTTGTTCTTTCTGTATCTCTGATCATTAGAGAGTGACTATATAAATAAAGAGTAACTCGTGTCAGTGTTATATGTTGAGGGCTAAAATTAAATATTTTCCTATTCCAAAAACACCTTTTAATACATTTCATTTTCAATCAGTTGCAAAATATCAATAATCTTTTTCGAATATCCTCATAATCTTACGGGTAAAAAAATAAAAATCAATGACCTTGTTTAGAGTAGAAAACCGTCTTCTTCTACATGTGTTGTAATGGATACAAGCATGTACTTGCTATTATCGTCGCAGTTTATGGGTCCCGTTGCGTTGAGAAGCTCACAACAACCAAGTTATCTGCTCATGGAGTAAAAGTCGCGATTCGCTTGACTAACAATATTGACCGTACATTTTTGGGAACACGAATAAAAAAAATCATTTAAATTAATGGCACATGGCGGTGAGCACAATCAAAACATGAAACCCTATACCATGTCATGGCTCTGTGAAGTTCCAATTCTCACTGCATAAAAAAGACGATGGTTTTAAATATAAAAAAGAATCATTTTGTTGGCCTGAATCCTGATTAAGCGATGTTTAGAGGTGAGAAAAACGATGATCAAGACCTGGAAATAGATGAAAAGGTCTACATAGAAAATTGGTCTATAGATCGAAGGGTCTTGTACTGTGTGTGTGAAAGTACTTCGACAAATCCAAAAACTTGAACCTAAACGATGTCTTACAAATTATCCTTCTTCATACGCAGAAACAACAAAAAAATTTCTTCTGCAAACTTTGTGAAATTAGATTAAACAGATTTGAAAACTATCATTAAAATCTAACTTATGCAAATTTCCTTTTTACCTCAAGGTACAACGGAATATTCTTTGCCTGCCCGTTCACTGCAAGATGCCCGGAGGCTTAAGAAGAAGAAGGGTGAATTGAAACCCAAATCCCTACTCATTTAGAGAGGGTCAGGTTGTTTTGGTAGAAAGGAACAAGGGGGATATAAATATCAACTGATTCCATGTAATATAAACTCGTTGCCTACGACACAATACATGTACAAATATGTTAAGGCAACAACTCTTTGCAGAGAATTTTCTTTTTCTTTTTTCTAAAATAAAGGCTATCCAAATTAAAATAAACACTACATTTTCTAAGCCATTCGTGTATTCACTGGGCACCACACTGCCATCAAAGTAGTCACAAACCCACCTGAGCGTGGAAAAGAAACTTCGCCGCTTTATTTTCGTTGCCTTTTCCATACAGGCTCTGACTCTGTGTCTCCCTGCCAATTTTGACATGCATTAATTTTTTTTTATTTCAAGAAAGGAACCAACCAGAAAAGGAAGCTTGAATCTTGAAAGGACATATTTTAGTTCAGACTAAAACATAATACCAAGTGGATTGCCACATGGTAACTTGTAACATAAAAACCCTGGCAATACAATAAACTGAAATCTTAACAGGATTAGCAAATCTGCTGATTGAAAACTAATTATGCCCCCATGTGTGTTGATTGGTTAGTTATTAAGAACGTCTTCAGGCGTGGCAAACCCACTACCGTCCTCTAAAAGTCATGGGAACAATAAACCACTTGTTGCAAACAAAAGTTCCACGCGGGGAGAAGCATTGCATATGGGAACAGACAGTTTTAAGTGCCTCAAATTACACATATGTACTGATTCAAAAGAAGTGGAGTGTTGGGTTATGATCGAATCAAAAGTGCATAATATCCCATAAAGATTGGGTTATGATTGAATCAAAAGAGAATAATATCACATAAAGATTTGGCACCTCAGAGCTTACAGCATGAGAGAGTTGCTCACGAATATAAGCCATTGATCGTAACATGGCATCCAATGTGTCCCTGGACACCTGAAACTTCACTTCAGACTCCCCAGAAGTTGTCTCAGTATCTTGAAGCTGAAACAATTTAAATTATTACGTTCAATATCTAAAAACTGCACAAAACACATAGACAGAGTATCAAGATAGACTTTTTTGCCCTACCATTACAGTTAAAACAAAAAATATAACAACTGGCAAGATTTCAACCATTCCAATCATGCTCTTCCACTTTTTATGTCACATTAATACATTTTGAACTTTTGACCTCTTTCATTTTTTTAGTCACATTAGTTCCAGTCAAGCTAAGGCTGGCTATTAAGTGCAATGAACGTGATTCCTTCTCTATGTAGGAGCTATTTGCCTCCTAATGTAACTTCTAAGTCAGAATGTTACTTCCCATTTGGTTGGAAGATACCAGGGGCCGCCCCTCTCTGTTTGTTCCCTAATATGTTCATATTTTGAACTGAGAATGGCGCATATATATTATATAGAGCATTAAGTTTAGTGCTAAATGTTAGTCTTTTGTAATCCTGTAAGGTATAATAACTCATCAAAAAGTTTTCAAACCTACTAAAGATACCAGAAATTATCTGACATAAGAAGCCTCATGTCACCCTATAAGGCAAAATTCTTCATTACATCAGGAAGCACTGAAAAAAGATAACTAATATCAGTATCCTCCTCACCAGACCAGCCTTATAAATCACAAGGGCTCTTAATGACATATTCTAGCTTAATAAGGAGAAAATCAGCATAAGCATATATTTCCCCCACCCATAAACCCCTTAATGCGTTGTTATGAAGATAACTGCTCCAAAATATTAACAATTAGAAATGTGCCAAGAAGCACAAACCTCAGCTTTTGTAGTGGTAGAACTAGAAAGCATCATAGCTTATGGATGGTCAGATTTGAATGAAAAACCCTATAAGAATCGCATACCTTGAGATTTATTACAGCAACCTTATTAACTGGTGTTGAGAGCTGCTCACTGATGTAGGCCATAGACCTCAACATTGGTTCCAAAGAAACTCTTGAGAGCTGGAACTTCACTTCAGATTCTGCTGATGGAGTCCTGCTGTAATCTTGCAGCTGCGACAGTAAAATTTGACATGTTAAAGACCTTGAACACTTAACTAGTTTGGCAAATTTAAACCCAAAATGGCTATGCCTTCAAGTGGCAACATAAGTTACTACCCATGCATATAAAGCATTAGCATCTCAACTAACTCTTGAGCCATAAAGGAATAATACTTGTACAAGCATTTATAGTTTGAGTTTTATAATAAGCATACCTTCAAATTGATAACAGCTACTCTATTCCCAGGAGTTGAATTTTTGTTCTCCATTACCCAAGTCATTGATTTCAGACAGGGGAGAACCACCTAATTGAGCGAACAGGGATCAGATCAATTTCACGCAGTCCTATTAGAAACCAAATAATATATTATACATTAAACACAAACAAAAACAAATATGATACCTTTCTACATACCATGCTGTCAGATGGAACATCATCTCGCTTAAGGGACACCGGAGCCATTCGTGGCATATTTAGATCAGCAACTGATTGAACAGGAGCACCAGCATCATTAAGATTAAACCTCCTCAATATTTCATCATGCTGTGGCCATAGAAGAGGGGTTGCATCTGAAGTTGACGTAGAATTTTTTTTGTCATCATAAGCAATCCCACCAGTCTGATTGCTAGGAGGAGCAACTTTGGAAACACTTTTCTTCACAGCAGCAATCTTCTTCCCACCTTCTTTAAGGGCAGTCAAAGCAGCATTATATGTTTCTACAGCTACTGCCCCTTCCTCAGCATATCTGATTGCTTCCCTACACAGATTGCTATACCTTGATGTTAGAGACTCTTGTCCATGTAAGTCACCAGCACGTTCATCTGATCCAACACCATTTTTTGCATTTCTTGTCCACCGTCTTAAGATGTAATGGGGTGGTAATGTAAGTACATTAGTCACGGTGAATACGGTTAAGACATGCCTGCAAAGAATGCCTGAATACTCAAACATTTGACAACTACAGTTAGCTCTCAACTCCGAATGATTTAATGTGACAACATATGCCTTTTGATCATCTTCAAATTTTGCAACTCTGAATGTGCTATTTACCTCATCACCTTCAATTCTATTGGCAGTATAAACAAATGTTTCAACTAGCTCTTCTTGAAACAAAGAAAATATTTTTCTTGTATAAAGACTAGCGGCCTGTTTTTCCATGGGTGAAGGTGTCCTCAAAACTGGCGTGGTGCAAATAGTTTCAAAATCTGCTTCTATTTCCTTCTCAAACCAGTTCTCTAAAGCCCTTTCATACTCCCTAAAGAACATCGGTAATGCTGTCTGCTGATTGACATAACCGTCAAAAAAAGAACTGTCAAATCCTCTACTAGGAGATATTGCAGCGAAAAATGAATCATGAAAATATGCCGGAACCCACTGAGCACGGGCATCATACAATGACCGAAGCCAATCATTTCTTCTGAGCTCATATTTATCAAGGATAGAACTCCAAGATGACTCAAATTCCTCAATGGTCTCTGTTAGGTTAATACAATTATAAAGTTCAACCTGAAAGTTTGGATGAGCATGACAAACATGTGCCACCTTTTCTTGGCCTTCTCTCAAGACATGCCATTTACTTATACAGTGGCGTGTTTGAGGAAAAACTTGAGAAACTGCTGTCTGTGTCACTCTGTTTTGATCTGTAATTATAGAGACAGGTTGGCGGTCATTCATTGCAGTCAAAAATGTCTTAAAGAGCCACAAGAAAGAAGCCTCAGAATCATCCAAAAGAAGCGCACAACCGAACAAAATCATTTGACCATGATGATTCACCCCAGTAAATGGAACAAAAGGAACTTTGTATTGATTCACTTTGTATGTTGTGTCTAGGGTCACTGCATCACCAAAGTGACTGTATGCCGTCCTTGATCTTGCATCGGCCCAAAATACATTCGACATACGATTTTCTTCATCGAGTTGTATAGCATAGAAGAAACCAGGATTCTCGGCCTGCATTTTTTTAAAATACTCTAGTAGGTTCTGAGCATCTCTACCTAATGTCCTCTTTCGAATAGGAGGCCTACCAGTACTATTCATTATTGTAGAATTCCTTGCTGCATGACTTGGTTCAAGAGGAGTGTTCTTAGCTTCACGAATATTCTCATTAGAAACACAATTACCATCCATAGATACATACATGACACCACTTGGAACAAGTCCCACTCCCTGGTAAGTTTCAGGCATGGTCTTTCCAACACTAGAAAAATGCTTACGTGGCCGCAGGTGATGCACCTTATTAGGATTCGCCATGGAATGGCTATGCTCCTTTACAAATTTCGTTATGACCCATTTATTTTGACCCTTTAATTCTACTTTAATCATTGCATCACAACTGTCACCTACCCTTCGTTTTAAACCTTCCTTGCCACAGACATACTCTCGATACATGATTGCTCCATCAACTTTAGAACGGCCATACTGGCCAACTTTAGTGGTGAAACCCAAGCGTTTGGCATACTCGTTGTAGAAAATCCTCACAGCATCTTCAGAATCAAAATCCATACCAACAAATGGCTCAGGAATTCCATCCTCAACATGAGATCCTGAGTTTGCAGCATTATTAACTTCACCTTCACTAGGTTCAGCATCCCCATCATCGGTCATAGCTTGATGACCAGTCCCTTCTTCCACATTTATTACTTGAACATCCATTTGAAACGCTTTCTATTAATAAGTTATGTAGCGCCTAGTTCATGGGTAAACGTACTTAGCAATGAACTGCATGCTTTATCCCCAAGACGTTAAAAGTATTTGTAGAGTATGTTGCCTGTGTTCCAAATGAAGTCATGATTAAACAATCAATTTAAGAATAAAAATATCCACACGTACAGCACAGATGTTTTCCATAGAAAGAACATTATCCTTCTCAGCATGCGTGCAGTCATGCTCACCAGGTATGTTTTCAGCGATGAAATGCGACTAAACAAGAAAAAATAAAAATATTTTTAACAGTACCTATCCAACTGAAAAAATTACCAAATTAAGCAGAGTAATACCAAATTGTTATCTCTAATTAGACATTACAAATTTAAAACTGACTCACATAGGCAGAAAGAGGCGCGCAAGGAAGAGTGTATCTGATATACAAACAAACTACGAGAATTGACTTAGGCTTCAATGGAAAAGTATAGTATATACACCATAGCTGCAACTAAGGGTCTTAATGATCATAATTTTGAATATGCTATGAGAAATATCCATCACAATTCAATTTATTTAGATATCTGGATGAGTAATTGAACAGCATTGAGTAAATACGAAAAATAAAATAAAAATGAAAAAAAACCTCCGCATATATACTAGATATCCGTAGAGAAAAAAATAATCATGCCATAAAGTCAACCCGGGACAGAGTAATTGTTAAAGAAACTCATTCACCAAAACAAAATATTGCAAAAAAGGAACCATCAAGTAAAATTGGAAACGCCAACTTACCACAATAAATGCTAAGTGTGACTCAAAATCCACATCCACATCAAGCCGACGACGACACTCAATTTTCAAAGTCTTACAATATTAGAGTAGAGAAACCTCAGGAAAGTTCAATCCACAGGAAGCCAAGCAGAACATCATGGAACGAACGCCAACAGTGAAACTGGGTGCAAAACGACGGTGCTCTGGGAGGTAGTTAGGGTTTCGGCCACTCCGGGCGATTGCGGTGTCGAGGGAGAGGAGAGAGAGGGCCGGAGAGAGAGAAAGAGTGTGTGTGTGAGTGCGCGTCACGTAGATTCGATATGACATAAGGGCACACGCGTGGTATTGACCGTTCGATCTGAATCGCACGGTAAGAGTTGAGTTATGCCGAACCGCTCCCCGCATATCAAAAATCGGATCCTGGCTTATTTTGTGCGTTTTGTGGTGGGATCTCTCAAGTGCACGACCTAAGGCTGTGGGCTCCTTAACACAAAGTGCGTCATATTTTTCCTTTTACGCTTCATTGTAAAACTTCAATTTATTTTTAATTTTTAACTTTTAGAATTTAATACGTCATAATATAATATATTAATAATTAGTTAGTAAGGAAGGTGAGAAGTGAGAACATCAACTAAAAAAGAATGTAAGAACAGCAAATTGTAAGTTTTAACTAGCATACGGTTACGGTCCATAAGAAAATTATCTTTTTCACGCTTAAAAACTTAAAATTTAGTTTTTTTAATTTATGAAAATAATTTGTTTCATTATTTATGAATATATTCTTTTATTTGATGAAGTTAATATAATTTATTGGATATTTCCATAATCATTAATATTATTAATAATCACGAAGTTACAAGTTTTAGCTATAGTTTGAGCTGTTCTTCTTTTTTTAAGTTTTGATTTAATACTACCGATATTAGTTTATGTAATGAAGAGTAGTGCATCTTTTATATTTTTTGTAAGGTCTTTTTTTTGTTTCTTCCCTTCTTTTATTTTTATTCAAACAAATATTTTGTGAGTTAATTTCATGTTTTTATGCATGTCAAACATTATTTTTTAATATATGTTTTGAATTTGATGAAGTGGACAAATCTTAGCTGTTAGGCCTTACGAACAAAACGAATTAAACCATGCCTTACCATTATTTACCAGCCTCTCCAAAGGGCAAATGATCGTTTATAAGAAGGGACTAAACTAGTCTACTACAGATTACAGTGGATTTAGAAGCACTAATAATAATAATAACTATAAATCATCAACTAGTACGTGGCTTAATCTGAACCGTGGGAAGCTTAACGGTGAAGATGAAGGCTGAATGCTTCCCAATTTTTGCAGTTCCTTTCGTGCCTCCATTGGTTGTTTCATCAGCAGCTGGCTCCGTCGTCATTGGGTTGTGTCTCCGTTGGCAGAGGTGAAGTCTCTTCCAAATTTCCCCCTTCTCTGTTAGTTATGCTGCTCTTTGCATCTGATTTTCTCCATTGTATCTCATGCTTTTTTTTTATTACTGAAGTAATGCTAAATTGTTTAAATAATAAATTTAAACATTGTTTTGCGAACACATAACCTGATCAGTTTATCCTTTTCCTACCGCCCTAATGCAAGATATGCCGAATGAAAGGCATTTATTAAGTACTTTTACTATTTCTTATTGTTTGGTAGCACTGCTGAAGCACCAGTTGTTGGTTATTCGCAGGCCAACTTGGTGAAAGTGATCTGTGCTTCAGGACACTTCTGGATTTCTCCACTTTAGGGTATCTTTATCTATCTTCAGTATCCTTACTGTATCTATCTCTTCCAGCATTGACGAAAATTTTGATAGCTGAATTCAAAAAAAGCAATCAGAAATGAAGAATATTCCTCTGATACTAATGGGCTGCGGGGGAGTTGGGCGCCAGCTTCTCCAACACATTATCGCCACCCGTTCTCTTCACTCTTGTAAGGTATTTGTGTTTGTTTGTGTCCACTGTTTCTGTTTCATATGTGCTTGTTCTCGGTGATATATGGTACACAGTCATGTGGGCTGCTTAAGGTAAAAATATCCTGTGTTTATATTTTATTTGATATTTTACCTTTTGTGGCAGGGACTTTACTTAAGAGTTGTGGGAGTTTGTGATAGCCAATGTTTGGTCGTTACTAGGGATTGGTTGAATAAGGATTTGGATGACAGCCTCTTATTGAAAGCTTGTCAAGTCAAGCAAGATGGTTCCTCTCTATCAATACTTGGTGATTTTGGTAGGCATCTTTTCTTGTCATAATGATGTGTGATTATATTTATATTTTTTGTGTTTATTTACTGCTTCATATTTAAAGATAAATGCCAGGTATACGGGCATTTAGAATCACAAGGAAAAATTTTGGAGATTGCCTCTCAACTTGGTAAATCAACAGGTTTGTTATATATTTCATATCTTACAATGATTTAATGTAAAGATGTATCAAAATAAGAGTATACCCATGCTCTCAATCATTCACAAAAATGCTGTTAAATCTTTTGATGTAGGTCTGGTCTGTGTAGATTGCTCTGCCAGTTCTGACACTGTTGTTTTGCTAAAAGATGTCGTTCATATGGGTTGTTGTATAGTTCTGGCTAACAAAAAACCTCTTACATCTACAATGGTAATAGAATTTTAAATGCTCTTAATTATAAGTTGATATGGAGATATACAATCTTTCTTTACATGCAAGAAGTCAATAAAACCTATGTATCCTACTAATTTTTTGTTGCTATCTTTGCAAAATCTATCATCCCAGTATACAAAATTATATAAAAGCGTTTGATAATTTTTGTTTGGTCAAGTGAAAGGTTATAACTTAAGTTCTTGTAAGCATAGTTGTTTTTTTGCTTTTGGGTTCAGCACGTGTATTTTCCGTCTAGTAATGATTCCTATGTGTTATGTGGAATAGGAAGATTTTGAAAAACTTTTTGCATACCCACATCGAATTCGGCATGAATCAACTGTAAGTAATCTTTTCTATGCCTCCATTTCATTAACAATATGTGTAGTAGCAATGTAACATGTTTTACACTTATGGCTTGGTTAAAACTTGAGACTGTTGGAGTTTTGAAGAAGTGAGATTTGAGAGTTTAATGAGGGAAGAAGTGAGATTTGAGAGTTTAATGAGGAAATATTGTCCGCAAATTTGTTGCTACAAGTTTTTTATTTAATTATTCTTTTGCTTACTAACTATGATCACATATTTTCTAAAGTAGTTGGATAAGTTATGGTGTCTTATATAATTCCCAAACCTGCAATAAACTGGCCTTCTGAAAGGGTACAGTTAAACACTAAATTACTACTGTACTAAAATATTACTACTGTACTAAAATATCTAAAGTTGAAATCCCAAAAACAAAACTAGTTTGTTTCTTCTTCTTCTTCTTCTTCTTTGGTGGGGGTGGAGTGTTGGGGGGTGGGGGACTTCAGGGTATACAATCTGGTTCAAACTCGTCTGGAAAAAAAAGATTAATAACCTGCTACCATTAAATTGAACTTGTTCTTCTCCTATCTTCCTTTCTAAAAAATAAAGGAGAAAAAGGACATCCCAATGAATATATTGATAAAATGTAAAATCCCAAGACTGAAGGAAGAGAACTTATGTGCTTTTAAATCTTTTTGAAAAGTAAGAATGGATTGTTCATTTTTATTTTTTATTTTTAATATCTTTGTTGCCTTTTTTTTTTTAATTCTCATTCAATTACATGTTCTGATTTCTTAACTTTATTCTCTAGCTAGTCAAAAGAATTCATGATACTGCTGGCTTATATTAATCTAGTTTCATTTCCTTTAAAGGTTGGTGCTGGACTCCCCGTAATAGTATCCCTCAATCGCATTATCTCTTCTGGAGATCCTATATACCGCATTGTTGGGAGTTTAAGTGGTATTATACCCTATCCATGACCCTTATTAATTTCATTATATTTTGTAAATAAACTAAGTTGCTTGTCTCGTTGAAATTTGAGTGTTACATTACCTAAATATTTTCATGTAGTTGTTTGTAATTATGAAGTATGTTCTGTGTAGGCACGTTGGGGTATGTGATGAGTGAGGTTGAAGATGGGAAGCCATTGAGCAAAGTTGTTAGAGATGCTAAAACTCTAGGTTACACTGAACCAGGTACAGAACTTTGTTGCATTTTTTTTTGGCCAAAAAACTTGTTGCATTTGACATCAAAAGAACTTATGAAAGTTGGGTCCAAATTTGAGCTATTGTTTTAAGTTGCTCCAGGAACATTACTACTTTAGTGCTCATATTGGTTTTTGGTGCTATGATCAATAAAATTTATCCTTGAAAGTTTGATGTGACTACTTTTTCTCAAAGGAAATATCATCTTGCTAAAACTAGTTTTGTGGACATATGAATTCCTTATTTCATATTGCTCAATTCAGAACTTTACCACACTTTAGTTATCACATTCTGTAATTATATTATAGGTTTATGCTTTGCATGAAGTCTAAGGTGAGCCTAACTTCTCATGACTTATAAATAATGCAGCTTCTTATTGATTTTATAGTTTATGTAGATATATAGATTTGTTTGTTATCATATTATACTAAGTATTTTTTTTTTCAATTTTGATATGGTAACTATTAATTCACTTATGGCTGGTATGGAAATGGCATTCAATGAGATTATAGAAATACTCTTAAATGATTATACTATATATTGCGTTCGACATTGTTGTTTTGCTTCATACATTTTTTCATAGTAGCAAGTGTCTAATATATTTAAATTGAATGGGTATATCATCATTATTAAATTGATTCTTCCGTATTGAATTGATAGGACTAGGCTTGTTACTTTAGCTGACTTTCGTTTACATTCACTTGCTCTCAGTCTCATACCTTCTGTTTGAGTACGCTTATGATTTACTTATAAGTGTCTACATAACAATTTGCAGATCCTCGTGATGATCTATCTGGAATGGATGTTGCTAGAAAGGTTCAATCTTTAATGTTATTGGTTTTTATTTCTTTGTAATTCATTTTTTAATTTTTCTTCTTTTTAATAGCCTAGAATGTTTCACAATCAAAGTGAAACTGTTTATACATCTAATGGGCTTTGATTGTGGTTGTTGCATTGAAGCAGAAACATCCGCGATGCCCATTTTTTATTTTATTTATGATTAGACCTAGATGCAGCTTCTTCTATCTTTGTTTTTGGGTTTCTAAATAAATACATAAGTGAATGATTTTCCAATTAAAACAAGACAAATGTAAAGTTTAGTTAGAGAATCATATACTTGTTTGCAAAAATCGCACACATTTTCACATTGTTATTGGAAAATCACAAAATTGCTATGTTTTGATTGGGAAACCTGACTACAACAGTATAAGAAATTGAATGTAAGCTTTTTCTTCTTTATCTCCTATATCTTTTTTGGGGGAAAATAATTTTGATGGGAAAAGAGAATGAAATTCATTCAGGGGTCAACCTAATGGAGTTATAGTGTTATATACTACTATTAAGTTGAAGTGCTTATAAAAAAAATTTGGACCTCGCGTTTGTAATATTTTAAAGTTGAGATCTTATACTATGATTAGTGAAGTATATACACTTTTAGGTCATACTAATTCTTTTGCCGTTCTGGGGTAAATATTGAGACAGGCTTTAATTCTTGCTAGAATTCTGGGCAAGCAGATTAATCTAGATGATATTAAGGTTGGTATGATAATGGTCATATTTTACTTGCTCCTCCTCTTTCATTATCATTATCTTTAATTTATAAGTCTACTTATGTTCATATTTGTTTGAGTTATTTGTCTCTTTATTCTGGTATAATAACTTCATTTCTATTAACCTCCTGAGGTTAAGTCAAATGGTAAGGTTTGTATGGGGTGTAGGTAGAAGTCTAGGTTCAATCTCTTCTGATGTACCAAAAAAGGAACTTTATTTCTTTTGATGTTTTTCATATAGATCGAGAGCTTGTATCCTAAAGAATTGGGACCCGATGTGATGAGTATTGAAGACTTCCTGAACCATGGCATATCACGTGTGGACGGATATATGCAAGAGAGAGTTATGAAGGCAGCTTCTAATGAGAAAGTGTTGCGCTATGTTTGTGTGATAGAGGGACCCAGGTTATTTTTCTTTATTATTTTGCCCGCTCCCTTTTTCTTCCGTACTTGTGTATTTGACCAAGCAGTGGTAAATTGAGAATATCCTTGCAAAATATCTTTGTTTTCTCTGATTTTATTTGGTTTTTTTATCCTTGTTTCTGTTTTAGTTAGTGCGAACTTTTTTCTGTATAGGTGTGAAGTCGGCATTCTTGAGATTCCGAAGAATTCTGCTCTAGGAAGACTGAGAGGAAGTGACAATATAGTAAGCCTCTTTTATTGTTTTAGTCACCTGTTGTTGTCGCTTGCTTGTAGCTAGCAGATTATGCTCATCTTGAATTTGGGATTGCAATTTAAATATGCTCACTCTTTCATATGTCATGGACGAAATATTGGAAATTTCTGTTTTTGATCTGTGCGGTTTTAGGAATGCAAATTAATCATTCGAAGACATCAGCCTTCCTTTGTTGTTATTTTCCAAAAAGTTATGCTGTGTCTATGTAATTTTCGCTGTTTTCAATGCTGCCGTGGTCGGTTCATTGAGCTTTTTGTTTTGTTTTTGGTTGATGCAAATGGCAGTTGGAAATATCCACTCGATGCTACAAGGAGCAACCACTGGTTATTCAAGGTGCTGGAGCAGGCAATGACACTACTGCAGTGGGCGTCCTTGCTGATATTATAGATTTGCATAGTTTGTTTAATTGAGAAGGAACTGCCTGGACCATTTATACAATAATTTTTCGCATCTTTTAAATGGTGGCAGAGGATTGTTTTGGACCATTTTTTGTTGAGAAAGCGTATATTTTCCTTTTTTTCTTTTGATATTACATGAATGATAGATGTTTTTATTATAAAGGCGTATCGTCAAGCGGCATTACCATTCACCAGTTCGAATAATGAGAAACATACTTATTAGGAGAGGTAATTTTTTTTTTATATATTTTATGTCTTGAAAAAAATTATACCCTTAATTAAATAAAATAAAAAATAGGTATCATAGATATACTCAACTGTTACTATTATGTATGTCAACAATCTTTGTATGTTACATATTAGTTTTAACTAGCACTGATTTTTTTAAAAAAAAAAAAAGAACAAAAGGATATTTTCTTTTTAATATAAAAATTTGTTAATTTTTTTAGATAGATTAAAGAAGTTAAATAAATTAATTAATTATAACTAAATTTGATCTTTTAATATAAATTTATATTATATATTAATTAATTTATTTAAATAAATTAATTAATTTTTATATTAATTATAATTAATTAATTTTTTTAATCAATAAAAAATTTATTAAATTTTATATTAAAGACAGAAGGAGTATTTAGATAAAATGAGAATCTACAAAGCTAAAGTTACATGCCAACCTTGACACTGTGCCAATTCAACACCAACCTTTAAAGGAAAACTTAAATAACAATTATACAATAGAAGTCACCAACTTGCATGTGATGCGTTTGCTGTGTCATTTTGATTTTTTTTTAAAGTATTTTTCTTTTTTCTTGACTTACTAAAATTCTCAATTTTTATTTTAATTAATTTTTATATTAGTTATAATTAATTATTTTATTTTATTTTTTAAAAAATTAATATATATATATATATATAAATTTTTTATATTAAGAAAAAAGGCAGAAAAATAACCTAAAAATTGTAAAATTACAGAGAAGATACCTGAATTTCAATCTCAGAGAAGTATGAGATCCCAAAATGAGATTTTGGAAATAAGAAAAAGTATAAAGATAAAAGAAAAATATAGAAATACCCCCTATTCTGTAGAAGGAGATAGGTGTAGAAATAGCATACTCTCCTCTCAAAACGGCATTCCAAGCGGAAGAAAAGACAACCCAGTCGAAACTCCAATACAACTCCTCTCTCCTTATTAATACAACAAATTTATATTTATATTATACTCTATTAATTATATTAAAAAAATTAAATTTAAATTTTGATAAAATTTAAATTTTAAAAATTTTTAAAATAAATAATTATATTTATTCAAATAAATTTTTAGATTAAATTATAATTTAAAATTAAAAATTTTAAAGTTGATCATAGTAATTTATAGAATAGTAAAAAAATTTATAAACTAATCAATTATTATATTACTCATACCCTTCTTTTTTCTCCTCTCTCATATGTTGTTTTACAGATTCTTTTATTTTTTTTATATCCTCTCCGTTCTCTCTTATTTTTTCTTACACCCCCTCTCCTCTTATGTCTTATCTCTCATCATTTAATACTTATTTATTTTTTATAATTTTATAATAATAAAAATATTTTTAAAAATAACTATATAAATATTTATTTATTTAAAAATATTTTTTTATAAACTATTTTCTATTTTTTTTAAAGTTATTTAAATTGTTTTTTTAATAAACCCGTTTCCTAGATTTGATTACTGCAGTAAATGCGGATTCGACGCGTTTGAAACTCTGAATTGATTCCCTTCAGTTTTCAGCCTAGTTCTTTATTTTTTCGGGGGAAAAAAAAACCCGCTGTACATACCCTTCGCTTTCCGGCTGGGCGTCCGCACCGCACCGCACAGCACAACGCAAAAAGCCAAAAAAACACTCAACGCCTCCTTCCCGTCCCCGAATTGGCGCCACCATCTTCCTGCCTATCGTTACCATTTCCGCAGACAGTAAGAAAGGCTTTCTATTTCTATTTGTACTTTCAATAACAGGCTTGAGTAGAAAAGTTGTGCAAAATGGAGGATGATTTTGATACCCGGAAAATCAGAAACATATGTATTATGGCGCATGTTGATCATGGGAAAACTACACTGGCTGATCATTTGATTGCTGCTTCAGGGGGTGGCGTACTTCATCCGAAGTTGGCTGGACGAATTAGGTTCATGGACTATCTTGATGAAGAGCAAAGGAGAGCCATCACCATGAAGAGCTCTTCCATTGCTCTTCATTATAAAGATTACTCTATTAACCTCATAGATTCCCCGGGTCATATGGACTTTTGTAGTGAAGTGTCCACAGCTGCTAGATTAAGTGATGGTGCATTAATTTTGGTTGATGCTGTTGAAGGTGTGCATATTCAAACCCATGCTGTGTTGCGGCAGTGTTGGATTGAGAAGCTCTCACCTTGCTTGGTTCTTAACAAGATTGATAGGTTGATTAGTGAATTGAAGTTGAGTCCCATGGAAGCCTATATTCGGTTATTAAGGATTGTGCATGAGGTCAATGGGATAGTTAGTACATATAAGTCTGAGAAGTATTTGTCAGATGTAGATTCCATACTTGCAGGACCTTCAGGCGATGTGACTGTTGATGAAAACATTGACCTCATAGAGGATGATGAAGAAGATATGTTTCAACCTCAGAAAGGGAATGTGGCATTTGCGTGTGCCCTAGATGGTTGGGGATTCAGAATTCATGAATTTGCTGAATTTTATGCTTCAAAATTGGGGGCTAGTGCTACTGCATTGCAAAAAGCCTTATGGGGTCCTCGGTATTTCAATTCAAAAACTAAAATGATTGTTGGTAAGAAAAGTATAGGTGAAGGAAGTAAAGTAAGGCCAACGTTTGTTCAATTTGTTCTTGAACCACTATGGCAGGTATACAAAGGAGCTCTAGAGGGTGATGGTGACAAAGGAATGCTTGAGAAAGTCATTAAGTCATTTAGTTTGTCCATACCATCTCGTGAATTGCAAAATAAAGACCCTAAGCTTGTGCTTCAAGCTGTTATGAGTCGGTGGCTTCCTCTTTCAGATGCAATCTTATCAATGGTGGTGAAGTGTATGCCAGATCCAGTATCTGCACAATCATTTCGTATCTCACGTCTTCTTCCAAAGAGAGAGGTTCTTGATAATGGGGTTGATCTGAATGTGCTTGCAGAGGCAGAGCTTGTCAGAAAATCAGTAGAGGCATGTGATTTGAAACCTGAAGCTCCATGCACTGCTTTTGTGTCAAAAATGTTTGCCGTGCCAATTAAAATGCTTCCAGATAGGGTTTCACACGGGGAGGTCATGAACTATTCTGGTGATGGAGAGGGTGAATCAGACGAGTGTTTCTTGGCATTTGCTAGGATATTTAGTGGAACTTTGTCTGCTAGACAGAAAGTTTTTGTGCTTTCAGCTTTGTATGATCCACTAAAAGGGGAACAAATGCAAAAGCATGTTCAAGAGGCTGAATTACAATCTTTGTATCTAATGATGGGCCAAGGCTTGAAAGTAGTGACATCAGCTAAAGCAGGAAATATTGTTGCTATCGGAGGCCTCAGCCAACATATCCTGAAAAGTGCTACACTCTCATCTAGCAAGAATTGTTGGCCTTTCTCTAGTATGTTTTTCCAGGTTGCCCCAACTTTAAGAGTTGCAATCGAGCCATCTGATCCTGCAGAAATGAGCGCACTATTGAAAGGTTTGAGGCTTCTAAATAGAGCGGACCCATTTGTTGAGGTAACTGTATCTGCAAGAGGAGAACATGTCTTAGCTGCAGCAGGAGAAGTTCATCTTGAAAGATGTGTAAAAGATTTAAAGGACAGATTTGCTAAGGTAGGCTTAGAAGTCTCTCCACCTCTTGTATCTTACAAAGAGACTATTGAAGGAGAAGTGTCTAGCATACTTGAAAATTTGAAAGCTCTTAGTAAGAACTCAGATTATGTTGAAAAAACAACACCAAATGGTAGATGTGTTGTACGTGTGCATGTGATGAAACTTCCATCTTCTCTAACAAAGGTACTTGATGATAGTTCTGATATACTGGGGGATGTCATTGGAATAAAGTCTGGCCATACTGTTAAAAATTTGGATTCTCAGCGACCAGGTATTCTTGACAATGATAATCCAACCGAAGTACTAAAAAAACGCATAATGGATGCATTGGAAAGTGATATTATGAACAAGAATGAGAATGACAAGGATTATGTTGACAAATGTAAGTCAAGGTGGTTAAAACTTTTGAGAAGGATGTGGGCACTTGGACCTAGGCAAATTGGTCCCAACATTCTCTTTACTCCCGATGTTGAAGCTGAGAGTAGTGATAGCTCTATTCTAATACGTGGTGATTGTCATGTATCTGAAAGACTGGGTTTTGCTGATGATTCTAGTATTTCTAATACAGAGGCTCAGACACCCTCAAACGTGAATGAAGCATTAAACATGGAGGCTAAGCGTCTTGAGAGTAGTGTCATATCTGGGTTCCAACTGACCACTTCAACTGGACCCTTATGTGATGAACCTATGTGGGGTTTGGCATTTGTCATTGAAGCATGCATTTATCCCTATTTGGGGCAGAATGATGAATCTGAAGCACACCAACAATCTGAGCAATATGGCATCTTTGCAGGACAAATAATCACAACTGTCAAAGATGCTTGTAGAGCAGCTGTGCTTCAGAATAGGCCACGGCTTGTGGAAGCCATGTACTTTTGTGAGTTGAATACCCCTACTGAATATTTGGGTCCCATGTATGCTGTACTTTCCCGAAGACGGGCCCGGGTTTTAAAGGAAGAGATGCAAGAAGGTTCCCCTTTCTTCAATGTGCATGCATATGTGCCTGTTTCTGAAAGTTTTGGTTTTGCTGATGAGCTTAGAAGGTGGACTTCTGGAGCTGCTAGGGCACTTCTTGTACTTAGTCACTGGGAAGCACTTCCTGAGGATCCTTTCTTTTTACCTAAAACTGAAGAGGAAATTGAAGAGTTTGGAGACGGCTCTAGTGTGCTTCCTAATACAGCAAGAAAGTTAATTAATGCTGTCAGACGCCGTAAGGGCCTTCATGTGGAGGAAAAAATAGTACAACATGGAACAAAGCAGAGGACACTAGCTCGTAAGGTCTGATATTTCTTGGCTTTTTGTTGTGTCATCAGCTCTTGAAAAAAGAACTGCAAGGCATTATATGAGATCTATAATTATAACACTTTGTACACCGTACCATCAGGAACAAATTTTGCTCGAGTTTGATTTATACTGCCTCATTGCAATTTTGTCAATTACAATCAGTTTCATCATGATAAGATATTGTACACATAACTTTCATAATGGTTATTAAATTCCCCCCCCCTGAGAAACCACTTGATTACATGCCATATCCTCAATTGACTTTCTTCTCGAGAGATGACAACAAATGCTGTGAAAGTCTGAAAGTACATCCATGATTATCTTCTAGGAGTGGAGAATTCTAATTATACTGCATACAAAGAAACTATATTTATGGCTACTACTTTCTATTGAATGGCAAGTTCTGCTGTAGAACTGACCTATCCTACATATAGTTGTTCATTGATCTATAAATGATTTTAATTTAGTGGACATCACTGTCAGTTGATTATCCATAAGAGAATATGACATTCATTCTAAAACAATCTCACCAATGAAAGATTGGCATAAAAGTATTTAGAGCAAATATAACATGGTAATCCCCTTGAAAAACCATGGTCTAGTCTGCTGCCCTCTCCCACTTCATACCAATGACAAAGTTGCACCCTTAATGTTGAAGCTTTTCTTTCCAACCAAACAAACCTTAACACTGAATATCCCACAACTTGGTCAGTGGATGCAATTCTTTTTGTTTGTAGTATGGTGTGCACCTGCGATCTGTGACGAGCGTTTTAGTTGAGGTTGTAAGTAGCGTTGCGCCGTTGAGTTGATGTGCTGTTGTACCCCTTATCTGAAACTGTAATCCAACTTCTTCAGTGTCAATGTACTTTAAGTGTATTTTAGCAGCCAAGTTGCTGTGTTTTGCTCTATTAGTTGTGTGTTGGGATTTTGGAATTCGGTACACAAGTTTTGCATTCTTCTGTGAAGTTACCGAGTTTTCATTTCCATTACAGAACCTTTCTGGGTTCTTGCTGTTGTTAGCCTGATGTGTAACGGGGGGGTTATATGAATAGATCAATGTCTTCTTTTATTGATTCATTTGAATCCTTTCATTTCATTTAGGTCCTCGCAACTTGATCTTTCAAAAGTTGTGATTGTCAAGAATTCTTACCTTTGAATGCACACGTTGCATTCATGTTTGAAGATTTTTTTCAGCTCTAAAAGATGCAAGGTAGATACCTTATTTTGTGGGCTTGCAAGTGCAAAAGTGGGATCTTGTACTTTCCATTTCCAACTTTTTTCCTCTAGATTCCAGAGAATCAAAATTTGATCTTGAGATGAAATTTATTTAAAAATTTAATCTTTAATTTTTCTTTTTGCCAATAATCCATCTCTAAATATTGGACTTTTGAGTTTGTAAGAAATTTGAATTGAGATTACAATTATTCAAGAATTAAGGTCTAATTTTATCTTAAAAGTTGTCATATAAAACTGATATTATGTTAGATTTTTTTTTAAATTTAATATCGCTTTTAAACAATAAAAAAAAGGAGCAAAGTGGCCATACTAACATTAATGTTAAATATTAATTTTTTTAACAATCAATGATAATATTAGTCATTTTTTAATACTTCCATAATAACATTAAACTTAAAAATATTTCTGGACCTCAACCCATTATTCAAACAATAAGTTAAGGCATAAAGAAAACAAAGGTACAGCAAAAGCACCACCGCGAAAATGATCACATATGATGGCCATCAAGAGAATAAAATGAACATAAAGAACAGATGAACCTGCACATCAATCTCCATAAATGCTTTCTCTACTTAAACCATCAACCTCCAACTCTCAGAGATGGCAGCATCAAACGTACACCACAAATTGTTATTGGAAAATGCTTTCTCATTCTTATTCTTTTCTTATTACGAATATTATTTTTATTTTTGTACCAAACGACATTAAATTTGCACTAATCCAAACCAAACTCATTTGTCAAAACTAGTGGAGATCATTCTTGTGGGACCATTAGCATATGGCTTCATTTATGAGCTTGTTGCATTCCCCATCTTTACCATCCTAAGTTTTTATCCCTTTTTTCTTAACAAGGGACCCACGAACTTCATTAACATGATGCAAGTCAAGGCACGTAACTTAGCCATCCAACAACTGAAATTAAATTCTCATGCCTCAACCTCACTCAACATTATTAATCATCACAGAAAAATGTAATATACGAAAGCGAGCAATTCATATAAATTAACAACATGTTTTAAAAATGTTTTTTCTTAATGCATGGAAAATTAAAGCCTTAAAGGTGTGAATATGAGAAGATAAACATGTGAAACCAAAAACTGATAGAGAGGAATAGTTAACTACAGAAGTTTTGGCGCCGTAAAAGGAGTTAGGTTGCCGTTGCATTTATTAAATTCATCCACTTTATACCTAAATTTAGAAACACCCTTGTCCCTCCAAAATATATAGAGCACTATGTATTAAAAGAAATTGATCAGAGTAATAAGCGGTTTAATATTGTTTAAATAAGGTCTTGAGTTCAAATTTTAGTTTATGTAGAAAATTCTCGTTAAAAGACTCACACATTATAGTCAAGTATGCGATATAGGTCGAATACAGATGTAATTGGGGCAAAGCTCCATTAAACTGAGTGGGTAACCAAAAAAAATGCACCATCTATTATTATTATATTTATAAATACCACTATGTTCTTTATTATAAATTATTTATATTCAAAAATTTGTTTTAAAATATAGATTATTTGTAAGAAATTTAATGACCACTTTCTCATTTTATCTATATAGGGAGAGATAAATAAAATAAATGATAGAAAATATACTCCATATTTTTGTAATATTTTTTTTCAATAAAGGCAAATGTATTTTTTTTTAAATTTACTGCATTTCTTAGCCTACAAGTTTGAATAGTAGTACTTCTATAAAAAATTAAATAGCATATATATATATATATGTAAATAAATTAAAAGATGTGAGTAATTATTCACTATTTTTTATCAAACCACATATAATCAAAAAGCATTTATTTGTCATTAGAGCTGGTAAAACGAGCCCAGCCCGCCATTTTATATCAAAATGGGGCGGGCTCGGGATAGCAAAATACCAGCCTGTTTTGGGGCGGGCCGCACAGCCCGCCCTGTCCCAGCCCGCCAGCCTGCTTTTTTATATATAAATTATTAATATTATCATTTATTTTACCCAAAAATTATTTTGAATACTTTTATTATTGAATACTAGTAAAGATAATTACCTATTTTTTAATATGTGTTGACATATTATAATTGATTAATATTATGTTAACGTTTATTTAGATTTATAGTTATAAAATTTAATATTTTTTTATAAAAAGTAAATTTTTTTAAGAGTATAACATTAACTATATTTTAATTATACTAATATAATATTAAAATTTTTTTATTAGTATTCTAAAAGTTTAGAAATAATTTTTTAAAAATATTAAAAATTAAAAAAAAAAAGGAAAAAGAGTGGCGAGCCGCGGGCTTAGGCTGGCATTTTGCCAACCCAGTTTGGGGCGGGCCGCACAGCCCGCCCCGTAAAATCCCGCTTGTAAAACGGGCTAGCCCGTTTTTGGTGGGCCAGTCCATTTTACCATCTCCACTTGTCATCCTATTTAATTATTTATTTAATTGCATCATTTATACGTTGAGAAGCCCAAAAGAAATAACAACCTTTGCGGCTGTTTTGACACTCACAAACAAATGACTAGACTCATCGCATCCTCAAACCGTCACAACTCCTCTACTTAGGTAAACAAATTTAAAATGACATCAGTGTGTAATATCATTTTGATTTTAGCAGTTGTTTACTCAGTTTCTAAAAAAGTATACAAAAAATCAATAATTCCATGTGACTGGCATAAAATTTAAGAGACATATTCATATTCGCTCATCATTTGAGAAAATGGTTGGAGATATTTGGGATTCTTCAGTTCCTAACATTTATGTACAGAAGACGTCTACTTTTTATATTATCCACATTTTGAGGAAAATACTTTAGCCTCACCGAAAAAATTCAAGAGGCGAGCAATATTACATAGGTATCAATCTCGTCAATCAATTTCCCTCTTAAAATCTCATAATACATAATTCATTTAAAAATAAAAATAGATTAATCTAATTTATTAATTTTTTTTGTCTACAAATCACTACAAAATTATCTCATATTAATTTTTAAAAGATTTTAGGTCTTATAATAATAATTAATTAAGAATAATATTTTAACTGATTCTATAATATTTTAAATTTATAACATAATGATCATTCGTAATAATCATAAACCAATTTGAATTAATTAGTAATTTTATTAATTAATTTTATAATATTTTAAATTTTTAATTATAATAATAACTATTCATAATAATTATAAATAAATAAATAATTATAACCTATTACCGCTGACGTGAAATCTATAGTTTATTTACTCAGACATAAAAAACACCATACCATGAATTAATAATATATATTTCATAAAACAAAAATACAATAAAACAGGAAGTACCGGCCCCATTCCTGTATTTAATGGCTACATGTCAAACTTGAGAAGCCCAAATAAATAACCACCTTGGCCGCTTTGCAGTCACAGATCTCACTAACGCCACTCTCAAATGGCCACCACCGGAGGGAGGATGGTAGCCACGGCAGCCACCACTTTAGTGCTATGTTTACTTGCGTGTGGCATCCCTGGGATCCGGGCGCAGTATCCGACGGCGGCACCGGGGCCGGCGGGAGGCAACGATTGCTTCACGGCGTTGACGAACATGTCAGACTGCCTGACATATGTGGAAGAAGGAAGCAAACAGAAGAAACCAGAGAAAGCATGTTGTGGAGAACTGGCAGGGCTTGTGGATAGCAACCCTATTTGTCTGTGTCAGTTGCTGGCAAAGCCCGACTTCGCGGGCGTCAAGCTTGATCTCAACAAGGCACTTCACCTTCCTTCTGTTTGTGGCGTCTCTACTCCTCCTATTTCTACCTGCTCCGGTAACTATATATTTTCATTTTTCTTTGCTTTTAGTGTCTTTCACTTCATGTTTGATCTTTCGATATACTATATTACCAGTTTTGCAATTTCGCCCTTTCATATGAATCATACATGAGAAAAACTAGAATATGTACGTGTAAATGGATCTCACCACTTCTAGAATTACTTGTATTCATCGCATCTGTTTGATTATGGCATATGAAGAGCTGATGAGATTTTGGAGCAAAACATGAAAAGGAATTAATGATGATTATTGTTTTATGATTTAAGAGTGGAAATAAAGATGTAAATGTTGGTTTATTATAATTAGTAATGCAGTTGTGTCGTGTATGAGAGGTATCTAGACGCACCTACCTGCACATGCAAGCATTGAAGGCTTTTTAAGTCTGGAACTGCCACCGTCCACCGCCAAAACAAAACAAAATATATACACTTGACTTGAAGTTTGCCCCTTCACTACTTGATTTTCATATTTTGATAATATATGCCTTTGACCATCTCATACTCTTGAGATATTTCAAAAAGGTAAGGTCAGCTAGAAAACAAGAGATATATTAAAATAGTAAGTCTTACCCATGGAGAATGGTATTAATATTGAATTTGGGTATACGGCTCAACCTAGTGAGCTAAATCTCACATCTAAGTTAAGAGTTCTTGATGGATCGTTAGAATTTTATATTTTTTTTTCTCTTTTTATTTATTGGGGCTGAAATAATACAATTTTGAGTTCAAAAGAAAAAAATAATCGCATGTCATACTTGTTATTCTGTGACTTTATTTTTATTAGATTATAAGTGGCTTATACATTAATATATTCCATTTTTACTTGTAGATTAATATTTTTTTAATTTAAATATTACTCTTTTAGGATTACATATGAATATTTTTGTATATTTTATTAAAAAGAATTGAGTTAATCCTAGTTTAACTATGGTTAAACCGGTGAGCATTGAATCACCGGGAGTGCATGCTTGCGTCATAGGGATGGGAGTCACTCTTGATATATAGGGGTGCATGATGTCAAGCTGGTCCGTTAGTAACAAATTAACACTTCATCTATATTTATACTAGAGATAGATGTAACACATTTCTGCCAAAATCACATTTGAGAGAGAGAGAGAGATCTAATAAAAATTCTCTTGTCAGTATTGCTATGTATAGAAAAACAGGGCGCTTGGATACAATGGTGCTGGTTTTTCATTTTTAGGACGATATTTCCCTAACAAGCCAAAGTTAATTATAAATGATGACGTATTTACAAGTTATGAATAATACAGAATATATAATTTGTTATTAATATAATTTCTTTGATGGAAATGAAATGGCACTAATTAAAGAATAATGATACTATTTGACTTGGGGCGTGACAGCCGTGGGAGTGCCAGTGTCTTTGCCTCCATCTACCAGCAATGCAAATCCTCCATCCTCAAGTAAGTCCTTTTTCTTCCCTTTGGGTACTTTACTAATTAATAATACAATAACACTGAAGACAACATATATATGAGAGCAAGTCCTATATATAACTCCTTTGAACATATATGACAGTGGGGGCGGCGGCTCCTGGACCGGCGGCAGGCGGTGAATGCTTCACGGCGTTGACGAACATGTCGGATTGCCTAACATATGTGGAAGAAGGGAGCAAACAGAAGAAACCAGCGAAAGCATGCTGTGGAGAGCTGGCAGGGCTTGTGGATAGCAACCCTATTTGTCTGTGTCAGTTGCTGGCAAAGCCCGACTTCGCCGGCGTCAAGCTTGATCTCAACAAGGCTCTCAACCTGCCTTCTGTTTGTGGCGTTTCTACTCCTCCTGTCTCCACCTGCTCAGGTAACTCACACATGCCTTTGTGCTTCTTATTTTGATTTAAAACCACTTCTACCAATTGAGTTTTAATTTGTTGGAAAGGAAGTGAGATTATATACATATGGACTCACTTTTCTTCCATATGCGCTACATAACTTGAATTAGTGAATTGAAAGTATGAACGAGGAAATGGTTATTCTTAGATATTGGAATCCTAGCTGGCTACCAGCACATGGCACGTTCAATGTTGTTGTTGAGAGGCTTTAATCTTATGAGGGGAACTAACCAAACAAACCCAAAATATATTACTACTTACCTATATAGCTGACACAGATATTATTGCCATATTTTCTACTGTTCACCCACCAAAGGGACTAATATTACTTTCTTCAAGGGGGCGAAAAAATTAAACAAAAACATAAGTTTTAGGAAATTCCAAGTTGTATGATGGTACGTTACGAATTATACATGAGCTGTTTTGTGATGTAAAGAATGAAATGGCACTGATTAAGAATATTTGATATTTCACATTGTACGTAACAGCTGTGGGAGTGCCGGTGTCTTTGCCTCCATCTAGCAGTATGAATTCTCCGTCACCAACACCCGGTATTTAATTGAGTCCTATACATATATATAGCCTCTTGATTTATTTATTATTTTTTAAAATTGAGTTAATTATCTACATATTTTTGTTCTTCTTCTTCCTTTTACTTTGTAAACAAGATTATATATCAATGCCAAACTTGATATGTTGTTGTTGTTGTTGCATTAAAATGAAGGTGGTCAGCTAGCACCCACCAGTCCTTCAGATGTTCCTTCTTCTTCGCTATCCCCTGGTATGTATATTCTTTTTCACAAAAAAAGTATTTTCTGTATCATCTTTATTCATATTTCAATGATGATGGCAGGAGGATCACTGACAAGCCCTCCAGGAAGTGGAGCCATAAGCCTAATTAATCCCTCTGGCTTGCCCTCCATTTTTGGATTATTAGCAACTATTTTACTCCCCATTTTCCTCTGAGTGCTCACAATGTTGTTTCTCAATTAATTATCATCTTCCTCGTCATCCATCACTTTCAGACATTTTCATACATTAACTTCAATATTATTGTTATTCATATGTGTTTCTTGCCTTCACTCAGGCATTTAGTTTCACACATATGCACACTTTCCATTGTTTTTATTAGTGAATAATACATTCTATTCCCAATTTAGTATTTCAATTCATATTTAAAATCATAAAAACATCTATCTCTCTCCCTTATTTTTAAGAAAGCTTGTGACTTACTTTTAAGATGCTATGTGGTATACCCAAATCAAGTGCCTAAAGAAGTGACATTCCCCATCAATGGCAATTAGGTTGGCGGTGGCCATCATGGGAATAAACTTCCCGGTTTTCACGATTATCGAGTTTAAGATTTGTAAACAAAAAGAAAAAAATAAATATTTTTACAGATTTTTTGCATTAATTAGGGCCTAATTTCTGGGCTGACTCTCTCTCTCTCTATATATATATAATCAACGTGGATCAATCTTCATCCCTAAATAAAAAACACACTTAAAATAGAATTAGAAATGAGAATTAAAATTAATCATTTGAAACTACGTATTAAAATTCCACACATGTACCGAACTTCAAACTCATCATTTTATTTAATCAAAATGCACATGATACAATTACTATAATTATTAGACAGATTTAAATATATGATGAATACTTGCACGCTTGTTATCCACTTGAAGTCAAAATTTGAGATTTGACCCACACATTACCCCTCACTTATATAATTAAATCTTGACCCTCGCTTATTAATAATAAGTGAAAATAGTATTGCAAAATAATATATATAGAGAAAATTACTATAAGATTTTAAGAAAATAATATAATCATAAAATATCTCACAATAAATTAGCAACATATAATAATAAATTTTAATACAAAAAATGAGCCTATACTGCTCACTTACTTCGTTGACCTCATTATAGTGATTCTCTCCCTCTCACACAAACACGCACTTGTATATATTGTCGGATACGTCACTTGTCATAATGAAGAACCTCCTTCATGAATCGGGCGAAATCCTGATAAGATGATCCTCCCACCTCAGCAGCTCTGATAGCTTTCTCATTCCACTCCAAGCTTCTCTCTCTCATTCTCTTCCCCTTCTCTCCCACGACGACCTCTTTAACAAGCTCTGCAACTTCCTCTCTCTTCACATCCTGCTTCATCTCCACCCCTATCCCCCAATGCTTACAAGCATACTTGCAATTTGTTGGTTGGTCTGAGAAGAAAGGCCAACATGTCAATGGCACACCCTCACTTATGCTTTCTAGTGTAGAATTCCACCCACAATGTGTCAAAATTGCCTCTATAGAAGCATGCCATAGCACTTCATCTTGTGGACGCCAACTTGCTATGTATCCTTTATCTTTCACCTCGTTTAAGAACTCTCTTGTGGCAAGATTGCTGATTCACCCATTATCATTTGGCCTCGAAATCCACAAAAATGGTTGTAGCTGGTTTGTCATCTTACAGGATTTTTTGAGCCTATATGCTCGTTTGAAGTGGTTTGTAAGTGACCTTGGTGCTTATTTTTTGTACGTGGTTGCTTTAGCCCCTGCTCGTATTCGCTTACTACCTTATAGTATCATGGGAGATTTGTCATTCCAAATTATTCTCTTTCTCATTTTAGTGTTCATGCTATTGTTTCCTAACTACTTTTTGTTTTTTCATTGGATTCTTGTACTTTATCAGAATTTACCATGCAAAAAGGCTCAATAGTTTTTGTATAGTTTTACTTAATTTTTAATACATTGTAAATTTTATAAAATATAGATAATATATACAAACACTGGATAGTTGACTGGATTTTTTTTAATACTACAATTTTTTTTTGGCCAACAATAAATAATAAACTATCACCACCTTTTTGGTTGTGGGCATATATACTTATCCTCCATATTTAACAAGTGAATCAAAGTTGTTGTCCCCAAAAAAATATGAATCAAAATTTGGATGGTTGACTTTGGCCACTCTTTTTAATAATAAAGATATAACAATTCGATTTTTTTTATCTAAATTGTTTTTTTCCGCCTTCACAGAATATAACAAATTATAAATCATAATATTTATATTTTATTGTATATTAATACAGTAAAGGAATATTGATATATTGAATTATTAATAATTAATTTTTTTGAAGAAAGGACAAAATTATCATTAATAATAAAAAGCAAAGTAAATAGTTTTCTATATATACATAAGAAATAGAGCTAAAAGAGGCCAAAGTCAAAAGTAGAGATAACTTGAGAAGGAACAATAACAAAAGAAAAGGATAGAAAAAAGGAACGCGGATTGAGGATGTCTTCCGGCACCACATTGGAATTGCTTGTCTTGGAACTCCTTGCGTTTGATGAAGAATTTATCAATGCATGGCACTTGTAAAGAGTCCTTGTTAAGATGAACTGATTCGCTGTAATCTTTTATCTAAAGGAGGGACATTCTTAAACATGAGAGGTAGAGAGGCTGATTCTGCATGCTCCTTTTGGTCCATATAAACTGATGGGCAATTGTGTTATGATATCAATGACAGTCATTCGGTCGTTGATGACCTTTGAGTTTATGAAGGATGAGAATCCATCCTCGGCCATTGAACCCTTTTCCACCGTTGGTCCCAAAGAAGGATGAAACTGAATTATAGATCTGAAGGTTATTTTGCATCACAAAAGTTGTGAAAGATATCGTTCCTAAAATCTCACTAACCACCCTAGAAGGATGATCAGCCTTTCCTTCATGAAGTGCTCTGTTATGCTTACGCTAGATAACATTAAGGAGTATGATGATATCTTTGATTAACTAAGTTCCACCTGCATCATAGAGCTGTATCAATTATTAATAATTAATTAATTTAATTGTGTTGCACGTGCCTACAGAAATTCTCTTTATTTGGACAATCACACGTGCCACGTGGTCTGAGGCCCGATTTGCAACTACACCCCTATTGCCATTGGCCATTGACTCTCTGAATTGAGAAACTTTTACGGTCTTTCTATCCAATAGTTTCTCCTCCTCCTCCTCCATCTTAATTTGCAATATATTTTGACCAAAAATCACCATTACGCTATCTCGAATCTCTTTGAACTTCCAAGCTCGATTTTCCGAAAATGGAGTTTCTACATACTCAGAGGGCTGAGATGATAAGCATGACAGTTGCTCTTGTGGCTATTATCGGCGGTACCGCTTACTATTACTACGTCACCAAAAAGCCTAAAGGTGTTTCGATCTATCTCTCTTATTTCTGTTTCATTTTTTTCTTCCCCGTTGTAGTTCCCTGCAGTTTCTTTTTCCTGTTGACTACTCTGAGATGATATTGATTTCACGGAGCTTACATTTGAATGTGAATTTCGCGGACTTTGAGCAAAGTTTGAGTTAATAATGCCTTCATTATGTGGATGAATGGTTTTACTTTTGATCAGACTTGGTTTCGAATTGGTCCTGATATTGACGGAAAATAATACGAATAAGATGTTTGCGGCACAATGTTGTGGCGGAATAGGAAAGATTCAAGGAACACAGAGGAACTAATAGTTGTATCTTCAGCAGTGTGCTGAGAAGATGTGTGAGGTTATCAGGTTGAAAGGTTCTTAGTTTTGTAGAAAGCAAAAAATTGGCATCATCGAAGCCATCCCGTGCTAGTCTATCTCTATAATGCATTTTACAGCATTGTTGCCTTGTGAGGCTAAATTCAACCATAAAGTTAAATGAGGTAGATCAATTTATTGTGACTCTTGTACCACACTGTTGGGTAATGCTTAATTCCACGATTAACATAAGATATAAAAGTATGATAGCGCCCCAACAACAAAGCCTCTAAAAACTTACTCTAGGAGACTCAAAAGACCAAGGGAACATCCAGCACCAACTAATTAATTTGTTTATTTCTTTTTCTGTCAGTTGCTGGTTTTACTTCAAATTCTGTTTTTTATGTTTTAGTTGGAAAAGAAGTGAGATACCCACGTTTAGAAGCATAGGCAAGTAGTAGTGGGATTCAGTTTTCCTTTTTTTTTCTTCTATTATTCATCCCTTTCAGAAAACCCCAAAAATACGCTCTATAAGTGAATATAAAATGGCCAGTCGGCCTCGATAAATGACATGACTCATTTTACAGAGTAACCCATTGAGATTCTCTTGGCTTCTGCTTACTTTCTTTACGAGATACTTGTAGAAAGATTGAGTAGGAGAGCTCAGACCTTAACAAATTTTATCACAACCAACTTTTTGTTTCTTAAATGTACATATACACACCATAGTTTTGATGCATAATAGCTCCCACAATTGTGGCTTGAAATGGTAACAAATTACATGGAAACTGGAAACAGCAAAACAGCAATATTGTGCTTGGGCTCTTGTCATGGTACATGCATTGCACAGTTTAAAGTTGCAATACTGACCATTCCCTCAGTCGTAAGTAAATGGGGCAAAGAAAATGAAAAAGGACATTTTGGGGAGCCAATTTCATCAAATCTTTGTATACTCTTTATAAAATTTCAATCTTACATTTTAATTTTAGCTTACTGATATAATAATCCATATGTAATCTTGTTATTATTTTTCTAAATTTAAATATGTGAAATATGCATTTGCGTATTCTGTCTCTCTTTTGTTTCTTAAATTATGTTACAACTTGTCTTGATAGGTTGTTTGGACCCCGAGAACTTCAAGGAATTTAAACTTGTTCAACGCACGCAACTCAGCCATAATGTGGCCAATTTTAGATTTAGTCTTCCAACACCTACCTCAGTGTTAGGGCTTCCCATTGGACAACATATAAGCTGCAGGTTTGAATTCATCGTTTTTCTTTCTCAATTCATGCATGAAGCCAATTCCTAATTTCATTTATCTTAAGTAGCTGGAACCAGTCCTAAGTTTATTCAACTTGTCCTACAGTCCTATTGCGTGATACTAGCTGACGGAATTATGGTCCATTATAATACATTGAGCTCAGAGATGATTTGTTCTTTTTATACAGAGGGAAAGACAGTCTTGGTGAAGAAGTTGCCAAACCATATACTCCAACAACATTGGATACTGATGTTGGATACTTTGATTTAGTTATAAAGGTTACATGCCATTAGCTTTCTCTCCTCAGCATTTAAGCATAACTAAATATGGGTCTTTTTATAATGGGAATGTTGCTTACTTTTGTTTCATATTGTTTTTGGTCAATACATAGATGTATCCACAAGGAAGGATGTCTCACCATTTTCGAGAGATGTGTGTAGGTGATTACTTGGCTGTGAAGGGACCTAAGGTATTTAAAGCAATTTCATTTTGTTATCCATTGATTTATTTCTAGGTTTTGTCATATGACATGCTTATTCCACTTTGACCATTGTAGAAGAAGGGAAAATTTATTTAATTGTGATTTGTTGACTAAGCCTGTGCTAGAAGGAAGTTATTCATGCCTAAAACTTGTGATTTTATCGTTAGTAAGCTTTTACTTAAAGTGCATGTTTCCTGCAGAACGCCTTAAAGAAAATTTTTGAATATATGATCAACCCAATCAGACCACTCTGACCATAAAAGCCTATAGTAGGTAACCAAACAAATTGAAATGTGATAGATAGAGCTGTGAATAAATCTACTAAGGCAGTGAGCATGGGACCAACTCATTGTGCTGTTGTTTATGCTTTAAGTGTCAGTGGAGAAGGGAGACAGAAAAAGGATTTAGTGCTGCAAGAGAAGGAGGGAGTGGTTGGAAGTAGTTGAGGGGAAACTATCAGAGTGAAGACTTGCAGAAAGGGAGGGGGGGGGACTTTGGGGAAGGACGGCTTGGGAGAGAGTTGGCTTCTCAAAAGCCACTATTAGTCTGTTATTTTGTGTTTAGATTCTTTGCTGCTGTCCTGTGATGTGCACCTGTGATCTGTGAGGAGCTTTTTGGTTGTGGCATTGTTAGTAGTTTTGAGTGAGGTGGTGTGCCACTTATCTGAAACTACAATCCATCATCTTCAGTATTAGTGTTCTTTAGTGCCATCCTTGTTGTTTAGTGTATTACCATTGAAGTCCTATCCTTTGTTATGCTGTGTTTTGTTCTATTAGTTGTGTGTTGCGATGTTGGAATCTCTAACACTGACACAGGTGCATGTTATATTAATGTTTGAAAATTATTTCATATGCACTATAATCGTGCTTACAGCTATTATAATCTCTTATAATGCTTATAATCCCATCCATACTGTTAAGAAGCCCTTTTAAAGGAGGGCTCAAAATATTAGAACTTTATTGTTATCTTGGAATCTTAGAGTTTATTATTGTTTAGGAGTCTTAATTATCATTTATCATTATCTTCGGAGTTTCATAATGTGAGTTTTGTATATGAGCAATTTTGCACCTGATACATCACTTTTTAAGATGTACTTATACTAATGCATCTAGGGACGCTTCAAGTACCAACCCAATGAAGTTAGAGCTTTTGGCATGATTGCTGGCGGCACTGGCATCACGCCAATGTTTCAGGTGCAGGATTTTTGAGCTTTGTGGCATCCATCGTTCTTCCATTTCAATGTCTTAGAATTTATGTTTTGGGAATTTTTTAATTCTTTTTCCCATTTCTTGAGGTTGCGAGAGCTATACTGGAAAACCCACAAGACAAAACTAACATACATCTGATTTATGCCAATGTTACTTATGATGACATTCTCTTAAAGGTAAATATATCTTCATCCGTGGCATCACTGGCATGTAGCTTATATGTATATCATGCATCAATTCATCGGTCATATTCCCTTGTGCAGTATGTAACTTTCTGTGTTCCTTTAGAAGACAAAGGACTCTGTCTTTAAGGATCAAGTTCAGTTGTAGCTTTTATGGGCTCTTTTCTTCGTAATTTAATCTTAAGGGTGTTTGTAAGAAGATATCCATTTAAGTGACTCATCATACTAGGCTTGCATTCCAGAAACTTGAATGCATTTTGCTTGTTTCTTTTTCAGGAAGAGCTGGATGAATTTGCACTCAAGTTCCCAAGTCAATTCAGAGTTTATTATGTTCTAAATCAGGTATTTAGATCTTCAACTTCTATTTTTATTTGATTTGATTGATAACATGTATTTTTCTGAATTTCATAAATCAACCAACGCTGACTAATATCATGCTAAGGCATCCTATCAACACAAAATTGTCGGGTTCCTATCAACATAAAATTGTCGGGTTCCTATCAACTTAAAATTGTCATGTGAAAGGGCAATTAAATTCTCTCTAAACATGAACCTTCATGAGCATGGCTGTCTGACTAAAATGGAATATGGTTACTCAGTCTCACTAATTGATATGTTTTAGGGAAAACCCAGTCAAGGATATGTAGTTGAACGAACTGTTAATGCCTTTTGCCAAGGAGAATTGTTCTTAGTAGCATATAAAATCAAAGGAAGTTGAATCATAGATGAGAAAAAATTAAACCTGAGCCCCACACCTTAGGGTTCCTTAGGCATCCAACCCTTCGATTTGATGGCTTACTATTTTTATATTCTGAATTTCTGTGATTTATGAAATGATAAAGGCAAAGATAAAATCAAAATTAACTCACATAAATGATAAAATATTGGGGAAAATGTAATAACATGAATAAATTAAAAACCATTTAAATTTTAAATGCCTAGTTATAATTTTTTAAACTACAACGATCAAATTAAAAATTAAGTGAAAAAATGAGGGAAAAAGTATAATGTTCTCTTTTATGTATTAGGCTATTAGCCTAGAAAGTTGTCTTTTAGATGTTTTATTGATTTCTATTGTTAATGCTTTTTACACATTACAGCCACCAGAAGGATGGGATGGCGGTGTCGGGTTTGTATCCAAGGAAATGATCCAAGCACATTGCCCTGCACCAGCTCCGGATATCAAGGTCAATTTTACACTTACCAATTTCATTCTCTCTCTCTCTCTCTCTCTCTCTATATATATATATATATATATATATAAAGTAACAAGTCCAAAATTTGAAATTTACAGATGTTGAGATGTGGACCCCCTCCAATGAACAAGGCCATGGCTACTCACTTTGAAGCACTTGGATACAGTTCCCAAATGCAATTTCAATTTTAGTTCTTGGACATACCTTTTTTTATTTTGTTTGCTTTTTTACTAAATACGTAGTTCATTTTGATAGGAACTTTTTCCACCTTCATACTTCCGGATATGTGACCGAATAAATCACTGCTGATCGTAACAAGACAGAGAGTTTATATCGTAGAAATGAATTCAGGATATCCCAAATTGATTGTATCGTCTTTATGCGTCTCCATTACGATCAATCGAGTTTGCTATGAGATAGCAGGCCGCTGCAGATTTCTTTGCAGCATTTAGCTTAAATATGCTTTTAGATTATTCTCATATCGAAACAACATATGCTTTTCCAAACTTGGAACATAACTGTTGAAATTTGCAAGCTTGAGCACCTGCAGCCATTGTCAACTAATGTTGCTGTCGCAACAGGTTGCCAAAGAATTTTCCAAGACCTGCTGAGTAGAGTCTCCAATCTCTTCACTGAAAAATGGTTTTAAATTGACATACGTGGGTTAAGTATTGTATTCTCGGTCAAGCAGTATAAATACTGGGTAACGCTTCAATAAAGTTTTACTACTAGAATTAGATCAGAATAAACCAAAATACTTAAGTTTTTTAAGTAACAGAAACAGCTGCTGCAGAATTTCAGATACAATAACCCAAGTTCTTATCAACAATCGTACAATAGTTTCAACCCTGATGAAAAACAGACCTAAAAGTGACAAGACCAACGCTTTAAAGGCAAAAGAAAAATAATAAAAAATGTATAAAGTGACCAGACGGACAAGCTTCAGAATTGCTACTGGCATCTTTAGTTCGAAGTTATCACGAAGAGGTCATTAGACTCTCAGATCAAAATATAGGACGATTCCTCTACCAACATCAATCCGCCCCGGGTGCATTCCATGGAAACAGAAAACATCAAGTTCATTTTTGCCTCTGTTAGATGTACAGCTTTGGAGTTCCCTCTCATCGCCTTCTCATACCTCGTCCCCCACGACCAGGGAAGCCACCTCCACGGCCTCTGCCCCCCATGGCACTAGCAGCAGCCTCTCCTTGTGCACTCTCAGACTAAGGGAAAAAGAGAGAGAATCTTTATTAACTTCAAAATTATCCATAACAAACTAAAGTGACTAGATTAAACGTAACATTCAAAAGATAGTAAATAAGGCTTTCTTAAGTAAGGCCCATCATCCTTAGAGGTTTGATACCGGTTCATTACTCTGACAGACTGACCAACTAAACGGGATTCTGATTTTAACTAGTCCCAAAAAATAATGACAAACTAAGAATAGCGTTAGCAAAGTGAAAGCTTGAATACCAAATTATACTAACCCCACCCCAAGAAGAAACATAAATTGGAAAAATAATGTCAAACAAGAAAATATTTTATTTATGCTTGTAGCATATTTATCATAATAGATAATTCTAATTGAGCAAGCCATGAGAAGAAATAGGTTGCAAGAAAAAAGAGGAGGAAACATCTGAGAGAGAACAGAACTTACTAAAAGCCCTTACCTTAGGATTTTTAACTGTTTCATCCACACTTAAGATAAGGCAAGCTGCTTCCGTAGCAGCATTTATAGCATTGATCTGCAAATTTATTATTTAGCTTTAATCACCATCCAAAGAAAATATGACAACCAGACTCAACAATTATTCAGATAATAAGCATATACCTTCACAACTGCAGGCTCCCACACAAAGTTAGCAAATGAGTCAGCAATTCCACCAGTGGTGATGTCCACACCATATGGTGCCCCCTCACCTGTTAAGGACATGCCGTATATTTTCAATGCTTTACCTATCATAATAACCTCTAGAAGATATACATGACATGAAAAAGCACAAATTCTCAGTCTAAAAGGCAACACAGATGCATGCAGGAAACCCAACACTCAACTAGGGCCAGGCTAAGATTTAAATTAGGACTGGTTTAGGTTGGTACCAATTCTACTAAAAAAAATTGAAAACGCTAATATTCAGCTAGGCTAGGCTTGATAGTTGATAGCAACCTAGCTATTCAAAGGGTCTGCATAAAAGTAATTTTGTATTGCATATATATTGACAAGACATGCTGCATATATAAAACAGCCAACCAACCAGAAGGAAGCGCATGTTTCTGTCTTAATTTGTTCAGCACATCGGTTGCATCAAATCCAGCATTGTCACATAATTGCCGAGGGATGACCTGCAATTGCAACATGAGCTTTTGCATCACTATCCAATCAAGCAAACGTACTCTTTAAATAGAAGAACATGTGCTGGTATAGCTAGGATGTAAATTCCTTCATGTCTCAATTCTTACAGTTTCCAAATGGAGGTTAATGGTTTTACTTGGACTTTGCAGGTTCTAGCAAGGACTGGCTTTGCCTATAGAGGAGCAAGACATTGGAACTACTGTGGAGGAAGGTCGAGACAGGGATTGACAACCCTCAAAAACACAAATATATATATTTTCCAATAATGTGGGTAACTATTTGTCCAACAATAATTTTCCTTTCTATGTTTGTCTAACAAACATACTGTTTGGAGGGTATCAAATCCTCTACTTGTACTTCACTCATTTCTTCCATATCCTTGTTCTATTTAAAAAGAAATATTGGCCTACTGGGACACCGACCACAAACATGGATAGCAAAATGAAAGACAAGGACACCTACCTCAAGAGCTTTAGCATAAGAGTTGATAAAAAGCTGAGACTTCCCAGCTATTGTACGAGCATGCTGCCTCAAATACCTGCTGATTTCCATCTGCCATAAAGAATCACATGTTAATCTCTTAAACACTTACTAACATAACAAGATACATATATTTGAAACACATACATCTATAGCACCACCGCCAGCAACTACGTTAGAATTCTTTAAAGCCCTCCTAACAATCATAATTGCATCATGAAGGCTTCGTTCTGCTTCCTCAATGAACTGTAAGAGATTAACACGATTAAAAAAATCTGAGCCCAAGAACAGATCACTAGACAGATTGGTTTAGATTGATGTCTACGGCCATTATGCATCCTCTGACAAACCTGATCGGCTCCACCACGAAGAACTATGGTAGCAGTCCGGCCAGATGGACAACCATTAAATATATTGAACCTCTCATTTCCTACTTGCTTTTCCTCAAAAATCTCACAAGTCCCAAGGACCTTCAAGCAAATAAATCAAAATAATTTTAGTGACACAAAATACTATATCAAAGCAAATATACAAGTAAAAATACGATGAGACCTCATCAATAATATTATTGACAGATGTCTGTACAGTTCCACCAGTTGCAGCAGCAACCCGTTGAAGATCTTCTTCAGCCACACGGCCAGCGCAGAAGATATCTCTGTCCGCAAAATACTGTTTCAAGGAAATGTTATTCAAAACATTGGTAAAATCCTTGAGCTTCCTCTCAATAAAATGACCGAAAAAATCATTTTCAAGAAAAAGGACAGTTTACACAGCAATACCAATCTGCAGTAAATATAATGAAACAAAAGTCCAAGTGTATTAATAAGACAACAAAGTCAGAACCCTACATCCAAGCAATAGAAAAGTATCACAGGTTGAAACTTCATACACCAATAATACCACATGCGGTCCAAAAATGTTCAATTGAAAACAACTAAATGCATCCCGAGTAAGATTGAAATAGCTGCGATGAAAAAATATTCAAAGAAAAACCTGTGTAGCTAGATCACCAATAGCCAATCGTGAAAGAACAACTTTGGCTCCACTCTTGACACATTTATCCAACTTGTCATATATGATATTCCATTCTGCATCAACAATTGACTGATATTGCGCTGGATCTGATAATCTGTAGAATGCAGTTGAAAGAGGAGTAGGTACTATAAGCTTAATAATCATTCAATAAGATGATAATTGCATCAATGAACAAAAATCAGAAAATATATTTTTTTTTGAATATATATACCTTATTTCGGCATTCTCTTTCTCAGATTTCAGCTCTAACTCAACATTTAGTAAGAGTATCTTAGGACTGAGAAACTTCTTTGGTTGTTGTTCAAAGCCAGCATATGAAAATGTCTTTTTGAAGGCAACGCCATTCACTAGAAAGGAGTCCCTCATATTACCACCTGGAACCTGTAGAAGAACCTCCATCAGAAAGCTATGCAAAATGATTTTCCAGATAAAGCCCAATGTTCACATAACTTAGTGATGATAATTAAACATTCAAGGAAGAAAGGCAACATATACCACCAGCACTCACAAAATTCATTTAACTCATTCCTTCATCTTCAATTTTGTTGGTCATGACACTAGTTTTGTGGCTTATTCAATTCACATATTTTGGATTTAATAAAAAAGTATCTTATGAATTTTTACAAGCTTGTAAAATAATTGCGTACCTTCTTTATTCCAATCATGTTCATCCTGTCTTCATTTCCAATTGCAACAACAGCATCAACAACCATTGATGCAAAGAATTCTTTCTCTCCACCAATGAGCTTAGAAGAAAGTGTTGTAGAAGCACATTTTGCAAGCAAGCTTTTCTTCTCTTCCAGACTTTTTCCCTCTATACTGACAGCTAGTTCTTTGATCTTCTCAATTGCCTATAAGAATCACGTACAATACATAATGAGACAACATGTAAGAACAATACACAGTTGTTGAGGTGGAAGAGAAAAGTGTAGATTCAATTGTGTACCAAGGAGGAAGCAGTCCTGTAGCTCCGTATCAAATTTTGGGAGTGCACACCATCTTCAATAAAAGGCTTAGCCTCCCTTAAAAACTCAGCCGCAAGCAATACCACAGTGGTTGTTCCATCACCAACCTTCGCAAAATGAATAACAACAGTTATCACTAAATATAGAGCTTCACAAATTCAAACGCCCATTTCATGTAAGATAATCATCACAACATCTACAGCACACATTGGCATAAAAAAAGAAAAAAGTAATATTTGTTTGATAAAAGAAAATTATCCAAGAAGGAAAAACAGGTACAAGTGAAAAAGGTTAGGGAATCATCCCAACATAAAGGACCAAAATCAAATTAATATAATAAAGGAAACACAAACTAGGTAAAGCTTCCCAGTTCCTCTGCATTTCAAACACAAACACCCTTGAAAGAACCCCTGCCAACCACCAAAGAGGAGGTGCCAACATTGTCCTAGCCCATACATAATCCAAATCACAGTGAAAACCCACAAAACTCTACCCTCCTATGTCCACCCAGAATCTTTGACACGATAAAACCAGCTTTAAATTCTATGAGAAAACTGAACTCAAACAAAAAGAACCCAAACATTACGTTCCACAAAATGGTCGCCAATCAACAATGCGAAAATATATAATATCCAGTTCTGCATTATTCATGCTCATTATACAAATATTAGGAGACAAAGTTGTGTCATTATTGAATATGCATGATGACGTTCATTTTAATTACCTAGAACAATTTTCTTTACGAGTAAAAATATTTGACTTTTGAAGGAGCTTCAGAATTACAAATTGATTTCTTATGAAGGGAAGTCTCTCTAATAGCAATGGCATATAGAACATATCTCTTCCTCTATCGATGACTATGCTTAGATCCAAAAATTCGTAAAAAATGTATATTATGACACTTCCTGCAGCTGACTAGAAGGGAAAACTATAAAGTCCAACGGCATGGTAGTTTTCTTCACATCAAATATCAATGAGAGTAATGCTATTTTCACCAAACAATACCAAATCAACAAACAAAAACCATATTAGTGCCCATCCCTGATTCCATCTGAAAATGAAAGGAAAGCCCTGTGTAAGCAACTATACTACCTAGGGACCTAGGAAATCCAAAGCAGATAACTTCTTCACACCAAGCACAATATACCCCGAAGAATATAGAGAATACGGCTGTAAAAAAAGGATTCCCCTGAATTACCTCGGAGTCTTGAGACTTGGCGATGTCGACAAGGATCTTGGCAGCGGGATGGACGATATCCAAGAGCTTCATGATAGTGGCGCCATCGTTGGAAATGGTGACACTTCCCTTATCATCGTGGATAAGTTTGTCCATCCCCCGCGGGCCAAGAGTCGTTCGCACCACATCTGCCACTGCAGTACAAGCATTGATGTTGCTCACCAACTGCGCCTTTCCTTGCGATGTGTCGGTCCCTTCTTTCAGCAATATGATCTGGGGTTGCTGTTCGTTTCCACATTCCAAACAAAACAAAAGGGTTTAGACAGAACATCTATCAAGTGCAGATAGACACAGAGAAGCTTAGAGGCAGAGAAAGCGTACCAGCATAGCTGCCATTGTTAGAGACGAGGAGGTCGAAGAGCTAGAAACTTCAGGAGTGAGAACGAGGGAAAAGTGAGAGAACAATTAGGGCTTAAGGCTTAACGTAGTATGTGAAGTGTTTTTGCCACTAAAAAAAAAATAAACAGAAAAGGGTTTTGTAAAGGGACGGTTTTGAACCTGGGGTTTGGTTTGCCAGGTTGACATATATATGTATCAAAAAAAACATCACACATGTAATTTATTTATTATTTATAAATTACCAAATTCAATATTGAATTCTCAAGCATGGCCTCATCTGCTTCTGTTTTTCTCAGTGCTCCATATTAACTCAATAAATTAAATATACAAAAATTAAAAGGACAATTTTATTAAAAAGACACATATTTTTTGGTACCCTTCACGAGCAATGGATGAGTGATAAGTTGATAATAAAAGCAGAATGAAAGGGAGGCACACCCCGGTGTGCTTTTATTTCAAAGTACATTAAATAAATTCCTCACTAATGCATTTGAATTTCTATAGAGTTAAATTGGCAAAATTTAAAGGTGCTGAACTCGTTTCTTTACGTTTCTAACTTGCTTCTTCTTCATCGACCATCATAGATGCGGATTATGGCATCATGCAAGATAATCTCAAATATCGTCCCATGCTATTATGTCCATTTGCCTTTTAACTTTCAAGCGTTCTGAGCATCATTGAGGATTATTTTATAATAAGAATACGAGTTGTTCTGCATCAAGATTTTTCGTTCACATTCAAATATCGTCCCATGCTAATATGTACATAATTTCTTATTATTCACCACATTAGACATAACCCCTTCGGGTGTAAACTTGGAATACTGTTAGCTCTAATTATAATCCATACCTACAAATGCTATCCAAGAAAAACTCGAATAAAAACTTTCAATGGCGCAAACACTTTTTTATTCAATATGAATTAATTTTTACAACCTTCAATAACACACACATATATTCAATAACATATATATGCTGCGCCCAAGCCCCCTGTTTTCTCACTATAGCTTCAAGTAAATAAAAAAAAAAAGGAAAAAGAAAAGAAGTTAAGAAGATACATAATGAATTTCTTTTTTCCTGAAAAAGGGGGAAAATGCGCAGCTTACAACCTACAGTATGGGCTATTCTACATAACTCCCGCTTCAGATTCTAAAATAATCTGGATGTTAGTGGAGTTGCAGTTTGCATAGAAACAGTTCCCCTGCTTTAAAGTTCAGAATTTCTCTTTCAAATATTGCTTGATCAAGAAATACACATCAGCTTAAAAATTCATGTTAAAAATAATAGAATGAATTCATGGCACAGATAATAATAGTATTACCTAGGTACACGAGTAACAATGTAGCGTCCCTTCTCCAGGTCATATACAGTCTTTAATTGTGGCTTTCTCCATTGCAGTACAAAGAATGCAGCCAGTACAATTAGAAAAATAAATGCAAACATTGAGAAGTATGTGACTGATTCATTCCCAACAATCAGCTCTGGGTCCAAAGCTTCCATTTCAATGGGTTCTGCCATTGTTTCCACAATGAAGGATCCAAGGGTCCAGTCAACGTGAAAAGTCCCCTTCCGATTTCCAAATCCAATCCTGCAAATATTTTCCATCGTCTACTAAATCTCATTTCTTGAAAAATCGCCACCAATTAATTTTCAAAATTCAAATTCTCCATCCATAAGAAGATATGAGACTTGCACAAATTTAATTACTTCATCTCTTCAGTAATTGTACCTCAAAAATTTGCAATGAGTAATTGGTGTAATTCTAACTGCAAGTCGCATAGAAATATAACACAAATTTCAGCTTTGCTGACTTATCTGGGAACATAGTTGCCATACCTTTTCTCTTTCATAGATACCCCAAAAACATCACCCATAAGTGCCACCATATATGCAGAAGAGAAGCAATATTTTGATAGATCCAGATCATCAATCTCATTATGTTGATTTTTAAGAGCATCCCAATGATCTTCACAGTAATGTTGGCCTGCTTCTTCCAGTTCAGACAAAGAAGCCCTAGGAACCATCCCAAAAAACTGAAGGGCATTGAATTACATGGAAATAATGTCACTAATTTAAATGATGCATCGTTTTAGTACGGTTAAAAAGAGGGTGTAAAGGGATTAAAATAGATGCGCTTCTAATGCAGATTGCTGCTGAAGATAAGTTAACGTACATACATTTAGGTGATTCAAGTATTTCTTATATTCTGTTATACCATATGACCATATCATGAGTGTGTGTGGGCGTAACGGTTCTTTATATTTCATATTCTCGGTAAAAAATAAAAAAGTTAATTTTTCCATAAAGAGGAGGATGAGACCTCGTCCTAGAAGAAAAGAGCAAAGCAAATATAAGAAAAGATAATATTAATCAATTTCTGTCCTGTTCTTCCTTCTGCCTAAGAAAGCTCTGGCAGGATTGAACATTATATGAGCACAAGATAAACAAAATATTAATATCCTTATAGGATGTTTACAATAAATAATTTAAAAATGTGTTAAACATTTGATGAATAGGTTTCCAGGTACAAGGAAAATTAAATTCCTACGTATCAAACATCATCTATATGTTACAGAAGCAAGAGTCACATGTCACTCAAAATTTTGCCCCAAATTTTAGCATGTCATTATTAGTTATTTATCTGTATCTTAAAGGTAGGGTTGAGTTAATAATTAAACCGTCCAATAGAGCAACTTCAAGCACTCAACCAATCCAGAAACAGTGATGATAGGTCAGGTATGACCCTTCGTACTAACTAGGCTTAGAGGCTTTTCAATGTTTGAGAGCTTCCTTCATTGGCAATTATGGGGTCAAGAATGGGCAACTCAGTCCCCCAATAAAAACTCCTATACATAAGCTTATAAAATCCATGCAAATGGAAGTCACGGAACAATTGATGATAAAAAAACAAAGGTCACCAAATACAAACCTCAGAGGTGTAGAAGAAGTTTCCTGAAGAAATTTGCATGCCTGATAACTCAAGCAAAGATGTGGTAACTTTACATGGTAGGTGTTGGCACCTAGCTGCATTAAGAGAAACAATTACAAGTGAATATCGTCTCTGAAAAAGGTGATACAGACAAGCAGACTAGGATATCTTCTCTGGACTCAAAAGGAAGAAAAAGACATTGCGCAAATAGAAGAGCTCTCCCATCCCATTTAACATAAGTTAAGGAAGCTTTCGTAGGAAGAAAAATCAGATCACAAGTCCTAAAGTAAGATGAACTAGATGTAAAACAATATTACTTCATGGGTTTGAGCAATTTCCATCAACCATAGGCACCATGGTGGTATTTGCTTTGATAGAAAATGATGTTCATAGTTTCTAACGTTCAGAACAACAAGAATTAAGATTGAAGCTTCAGCTGGCAACCAACATGAAGTGCATGTTGCTTCTTAGCTGGTTGCAGTTGGCAAAAAAGCAAAAGCAATATAGTAATGATTAATGAACCATCAGACTTCTGGGAATAGTAGCCTAGGCATAGGCAATTTGTAAATCTCATTTTTTGTCATTAAGTAGTAAGTATATCGATCAGTGACAACAAATGCATATAACTTCTTTTTTTAATATGAAAGCATGAATATGAAATTATACGGGTCTATTTATTGAAGAGAAGATTATATCACTGAGCCAGCCATTTAGTCTTGAAATATGAATAAATAAGAAAAACATCCAATAAAAAACAGCACAATAGACAACTTCGTAAAGAAACACATCATAAAAGAACTAAAGTTAGCAAACAGCATAAATGATCATAATTGGTCCAAAAGAATAGCTTAGATACTGATCATAGTAAAATATCAAAATATGAAGAAACCTTCTCTTCTCTTCAAAAATGTCCCGGTTTCAGATTTGCATACAGAATAATTTCCAGCAGCTTGGACAACTGGGCGATGTACATAACTTGAATTAAAGTTCCAAGAATATCCTTTTGGAATGCAAGGGTTACCAACATTATTTCTGATAGATCTTGAAGCTGCACATAAATAAAAACAAATGAAAGGAAATAATAAGATTATATCATTTGATTAAAAGTGAAAGTTATGTTGGCAAAAAAAACTGTTGATTCAGAGAGAAAGGATTTGTAGATTGCTTGAATATTATTGATGTGCTGAGGGGTATTTATATACAATAAGTAACCCTAGTCATTAATGCTCTAATATCATATCGTATCCTCTATACTAAATACAGAATATTACGTACTAATTACTGGATATTACATTTCCTATAATATCGTTACAATATCTCTACACTTCCCCTCAAGTTGGAGTATAGATGTCGATCATACCCAACTTGTTACAAAGATATTCAATCCGAGTCCCATTAAGAGTTTTGGTTAGGAGGTCACCTAGTTGATCACTGGATCGGACATGTCTTGTAGAGATAAAATTTTCCTTGAGCTTGTCTCGAATAAAATGACAGTCGATCTCAATATGTTTCGTGCGTTCATGGAATACTGAATTAGAAGCTATGTGTAGGGCCGCTTTATTGTCACACCACAACGTTGCTCGTAATGAGGTTTTAAGGCCCACTTCCTTCATTAACTGATATATCCAGACTATCTCACATACAGATTGTGCCATGGCCCTGTATTCCGCTTCTGCACTCGACCGTGACACTACATTTTGTTTCTTGCTTCTCCAAAATACCAAATTTCCTCCGACGAAGACACAGTAGCCGGTAGTAGACCGTCTTGTGGCCTTTGATCCACCATGATCAGCATCACAAAAGCACTCAATATCTATATGGCCATGACTCTTGTACAATATCCCACGACCTGGAGATCCCTTCAAATAATGTAACACATGTTCTAAGGCTTCCCACTGTCGGATAGTTGGAGAGACCATAAATTGGCTAAGAACACTCACTGGATAAGTGATATCAGGGCGAGTAACTGTAAGATAATTCAATTTTCCAATTAATCTTCTGTACCTCTCTGGGTTCTCGAACAACTTGCTCTTAGCAGTTTTAACGGGATTTTCATATTGTATACTACCATCAGCATCAAGCAGTAGGTTATAAACCATAGGAAAGCTAGTTGGGGCAGCTCCAAGTTTACCAGTTTCTTTCAGCATATCAAGAACATATTTTCTCTTAGTCAATAAGATGCCCTTCCTGCTCCTCATAACTTCAATTCTCAAGCAGTACTTTAATGAACCCAGATCCTTCGTCTGAAAATGGGAGTTAAGGAATGATTTAAGTGATGAAATCCCTGAGGTATCGCTTCCTGTAATCACAATGTCATCGACATACACAACTAGTAAGATTATGCCAGTACTCGTTCTCTGATAGAATACCGAATCATCACACTTACTCTGGCACAAGCCAAAGTCTTTCACGACAGGACTAAATCTGTCAAACCATGCCCGAGGGCTTTGCTTCAACCCGTATAAAGATCTCTTAAGATGACATACTTTACCATGCTCCCCCTGAGCAACAAACCCAGGTGGTTGCTCCATGTATACTTCTTCAAGAAGATCACCATGTAAGAAGGCATTTTTGATATCCAACTGAGAGAGATCCCAACCATAAGTAGCAGCTAGAGAGATAAAGAGACGAACAGAGGATAGCTTGGCCACCGGAGAAAAGGTCTCAGAATAGTCAACACCATACTTTTGAGCATAACCTTTAGCAACAAGACGAGCTTTAAGACGTTCAAGAGTGCCATCAGCCTTAGTTTTAGGGGTCAACACCCATTTACACCCAATGGCTTTCTTTCCTGCCGGTAAATCAACTAAGGACCACGTACCTGCATGATCAAGGGCCGCCATCTCCTCTTCCATAGCAGTACGCCAACCCAGGTGGGACAAGGCCTCAGAAAGGGATCGAGGGATGGAAATAGTGTCTAAAGAGGCAACGAAAGCACGAGAAGAAGAGGGGAGGTGGTCATATGAAACAAATGAAGAAATAGGATAGGTACAAGTGCGTTTACCTTTACAAAGAGCAATGGGCAGATCGAGGGAGGGATCTGGAGCTGGATCAAGAACAGGAGGGGTCTCAGAGATAGGGACCGAATCAGGCTCAGACGGAGGAATACTTGTCGCAGGATCTGATGAAGAAGTAGATAATGGCAGGGTAAAATCTAGCGTAACAGCAGTAATTGTGTCCTTCAGACGTCTGGTATAAACCCAAGATAAAGGTGGTTGACCAGGTGCCAGTACGGGAGCTGGGGCCGGTGATGGTGAGGGAAGGACAGAGTATACCAGAAGAGTATCCTCCTCCACAGGTAAAGGAACATGAGCTGAAGTGGTAGACGCAAAATAAGGAACAGATTCCTAAAAAATAACATCAACAGAGACCATGTAACAATTAAGAGACGGAGAGAAACACCTATAACCTTTCTGAACACGAGAGTAGCCAAGGAAGACACACTTCAGAAACTTAGGATCCAATTTAGAGATACTCGGACGCACATCTCGAACAAAACACACGCACCCAAAAATCTTAGGGGCAATGGGAAACAAAGGTTTGGAAGGAAAGAGAGTAGTATAGGGAATATGACCATCAAGCACAGAGGAAGGCATGCGATTAATAAGAAAGCACGCAGTGGAGACCGCATCGGCCCAAAAAGATTTAGGAACCTTGATTTGAAATAGAAGAGCACGGGCTACCTCTAAAATGTGACAATTTTTTCTTTCAGCAATGCCATTCTGAGCTGGTGTATCCACACAAGAAGATTGATGGAAAATGCCGTGTTGAAGCATAAAAGAGCAAAATGATTCAGAAAAATATTCTTTAGCATTATCACTGCGCAAAGTTTGAATAGACATATTGAATTGATTCTTAATTTCAGTAGTAAAGGCACAAAAATGAGAGAACTCAGAACGATTTTTCATTAAATATAACCAAGTAGTACGGGAATAATCATCCATAAATGTAACAAAGTACTTGAAACCAGCTTTGGACTCAACTGGACATGGACCCCAAACATCAGAGTGTACTAACTCAAAAGGAGACGAAGCTCGTTTATTGACTCAAGAAACTAAAGGAAGACGGTGATGTTTTGCAAACTGACATGACTCACATTCTAAGGACAACAAATGCTGAAATTGTAGATAAACCTTTTTCAACGATGATAAAGATAAATGACCCAAACGACAATGTACTTCAAAATGAGTGATACCACCCGCACAAGCTACCGCACGTGACCCCTAATCATCAAGGAAGTAATGACCGCCAGATTCATAACCTCTACCAATAATCTTCTTCGTCAAAAGATCATGTATCAAGCAATGATCAAGAAAAAGTGAGACCCAACAGTTTAATTGACGAGTAAGTTTACTAGGAGATAAAAGGTTAAAAGCAAGGTTAAGGGCATTAAGCACAGACTCCAAATGAATAGAAGAGGTAGGTTTAACTGTGCCTGAACCAAGGACATGGGATTGGGAACCGTCCGCAATGGTAATGTTAGAAGGATTGGCATAAGAATTGTAAGTAGAGAAGAGATAGTGGTTACCTGTCATGTGGTCAGTAGCACCAGAGTCTATGATCCATTTGGAGGAAGAAGAGACAAGGGCAGTAGCCTCATTACCTGTGGCAATAGCAGCAATAGCAGGAGGATTGCTAGACTTCAATTGAGCATATTTAGTAGCAGAAATGCCGTGTCATTAGCAGTCGTGGCCACATGTGCAGAGTTCTGTCGATTCTGTTTGTTCTGGAGTTTACGACACGTACATTTCGTATGACCAGGTTCCTTACAGTAGTAACAAATCACATCTTTTGACTCCTGATTAGAACCCCCTGGTGTAGAACCATGAGGATTAAATGACCCACGAGTATTATTCTGACCACGACTGAGCAAGGCGCTAGCAGGCACAGTAGAAGCTGGTGAAGAGATTTGTTCAGTTCTCAATACACGAGAGAAGGCTTCTTCAAGAGAAGGGAGATGAGCCCCAGATAAAATCTGAGAACGAGCAACCGCATATCGAGACGGAAGTGCAATAAGAAAACTCATAGTAGCCATTTGCTCTCGATGAGACACATTGACTTTTCTCTCATCAGAAATAGGCATGAGGGCATTGAGTTCTTCATATATTCCTTTGAAATCCATAAAGAAGGCTGTAAGAGGACGATCATCCGGCATCTCTGCGCGATGGAAAGACCTGCAAACCTCATATATTCGAGAAATATTATTCTTGCCGGAGTATAAGAATGTCAAGTAGTCCATTAGTTTTTTAACAAATTCACAGTGAGTAATAGAGGGCATGATCTCACTGTCAATAGAATTACGAATTTGTAAGAGAAGCCGTGCATCATCCCTTAACCATGACTTGCGAGAGGGATCTTTCTCTTCAGGAGGGTCATCGGTCAAGTGATCTTCCTTCTCAATACTTCGGAAATAAATACGAATAGATTTACTCCAATCTAGGTAATTTCTCCAGGTTAATTTGTACTCTGTAATCTTAGTGACTACTGGAACCATCTCAGAATCTGTTGTAGACTTAGTTGCAGCCATCCAAAACAAATTAGTGTTGATAAAATCAACCAAACACCGATTAGCCAAAAGAACTGGATTACCGTTGCTTCACTGGGAGCCTCGTAAGAACAAATGTTCAAACCAATAGAGAAAGACCACTCCAGGGGTCAAATAAAATCACCACAACGAACAAACTGATCTGGAATCAGAAACAGCAAATCTGCCGCCGGAAAATACGGATCAGAAACGGAAGACCCAGTATGTGACAGTCAAAACCAGGGCACGAAACTTCAGGGGTATGCTAAGGAAGATGAATCGAGCCCAACGGAGTGAATCGCCGTCGAAAAAGGTCACCGGAGATGGCTTCACGCGCCGGTGAGTGAAAGTTCCGGTGAAACTGACGGTGGCGCGTGACGCTCATGCGCTGCTCAGACGGCCACAAAATTTTGGGAAAACGCCGATCTGGACTGTGCGACCGTCCCTGGCTGGCGCGTGTCGTGGCCTGATGTCGGAAAATGTGGCGCAACGGTAGTGAACAGTGCTGTCGGAAACAGAGACCAAAGAACAGCAGGAAACTGATGCCAAAAACAGCCGGACGTGCACCTAAACTTTAAAGCTCTGATATCATGTTGATTCAAAGAGAAAGGATTTGTAGAATGCTTGAATATTATTGATGTGCTGAGGGGTATTTATATACAATAGGTAACCCTAGTCATTAATGATCTAATATCATATCGTATCCTCTATACTAAGTACAGAATATTACGTACTAATTACTGGATATTACATTTCCTATAATATCGCTGCAATATCTCTACAAAAACAAAAATTAAGAGTGGAAGTTCACAAATGGCATTTTTCACTAGGTCTTTTAAAAGTCTTGTGTGAACTTTAAATCACAAAACATTTCTCCATAAATAGAAAGAACCTTAGCTTGTTATAACTTTAATAGCATTTGTAGTAGTATTAAACTACTACTACTAGTAGTCTGAGAAAGAATAATACGACTGCTGCTGCTGCTGCTATTTTAATGTTATACTTTTTCAAATGACCATAAAAGAACTTCCTTGCTAGTACTCATTACTGTAAAATCTTCTCATTCAATTTCTTTAAACCACTTAATCAAGCATGTTCAGCAAGAACGAGATCATGATTCCATCGCCATCTTATATACCCTCTCTAAGTTACTCCAATACCCATTAATTATACCAGTATCAGATATATCAAAGGGCCATCAGCATCCAAGTTGATATTGCAAGACTCTACAATTATAGTAATAGCAACTACAAAAACATTTAACAAATAAACTTTATTTTAGTACTACACAAAGTTAAGATTGTAGTATTCCAACTCATTACTTACAAAATTTTGATTCCCTATGATTCAACAGCTCCTCCAATGATTTCAATGCCACATCCTGTCCAAGAATGTTGATTAAAATAGAACATTAAACTTAAAGATTCAATGGGGGATAAATATTTTATATCAATCCATGAAGACAATGCATGAAAAAGAAAACACACATATAATGATGGTAATGGCTTTCTAGCATACACCTATTCACTGTTCTAAAAACCATTGTTCTAAGAATCAGATCGGGTTGACCAATTGGACCAGGCACCGGTCGCATATCTGGTCTGGAGATGTCAGGGAACCAAAGGGCCAAAGAACCGGTAGAGAATCGGTCAAACTGGTCTCAAACTGGCTAGAACCAATAAAACCAGAAGCTCAACCAGTTGAACTAGTCACAATTATTTTTTATTTCTTTAAATTTTAGTTCATGTTTTTAAGCTATAATCTATGCATATTTATACCTTCTAAGCATTGTCAAAGGAAGGAAAATGAGCAAATAGGCTAGAAATGTGAGTATACAGTATACGTACTGAGGCAATTAAACAATAAATAAATAGAGCACACCATCCAACACTTTGAAACAGGCATATAACTTTAAAACTAGGAAAAAGCAGGGAGATACCTGACCAAGTTCGGGCCAACTCTGAGTATAGAGATTGTAGGTAACTCCAGACAATTTAATAGCCTGTGAAGGCTGTACTGACTTTGAATTTAACAACGCCAATGTGACCTACAAATACCAGTGTACTTAATATATGTATTCAGCATCTTTAGAAGAACAAACTTCTTACACAATTGAAAACACTTTGACCAAACATGTCAACCAACAGTACTTCACACTTCATCCCACCAAATTTGTTATGTGTTAGTTAAAAATAAAAGTTAAAACAAGGAAGAAAACCAAAAAAGTGTGGCTTTTTTAAACCAATGACATCTCTCTGTACTGAGGAAATAAGCCTACAAAATTAATCCAGGCAGAAATGCCAGCAAAACGGCTAGTCAGAAATTGCTTCAAAGAGTCTCCCTCCTTTCCCAATCTGTTGTATAATTGTAGAAAGAATAGAAAGAAGGGAAGGGAAGGGAAGAAGAGACAAAGAGAGGAAAAGAGAACAGAGAAAAAAAGAAGAGAGGGAGAGAAAGAGACGAAGAGATAGATTCAACTCAATAATACTCTAAGCCATCAGATTACCATCAGATTAAGCATATTTCATATTACAATTCTATTCTCTTATAGGCAGCGGCTAATGACTAACTAATGGCCTCTTAACCCACTAGCTAACATAACTGCATAACTAACTCCTTATTTATTTATCTATTTATTTATTACATATCAGATAAATCTATATATAATATAAAATCGATAGGAAACAACACTATTCATAAGTCATGAACAATGCGCAAACTCCATGCAAAGCACAAGCCCACAATCTAGTCATACAAGAATTTAAGGAGAAATGAATATTAATGCCCAAATTTAGATTAGTGTATACATGAATTAAACTGTAAATTAGTGAATGAGAAAACCTGCAAAGAATCCCCACCAAGTTGAACTATTCCAGCAGTTTCTTGAGGCTCACGTCCCAAATTTCCAAGAGCATAATTTGCAGCAACCCAAGAAGAGATGCCTTGTTCTTCACCTGTGTTATGAGTATATAGTTTCTCATTAACATTAAATAATAAATTTCAAAAATAATAAATTAAATTGTTATAATATATGCAACATCAACATGGCCAGGAATAAATAACAGGTCTCTATTCTTTTCCCTCCTCTTTTGAGCTTCACCATGGTTGCAAGGGCATAAACCCCTCAATAACCCATTTTTCTACTTTCCATTTTAGCCCTTCTATAAAAGTTAAACAGTTGAATACAGACACGTGAGAAAAGAAGCAGAATCTGGTGTAAATAATTTGACCAAGGACACCAGCTCCAACAGTATACCTTCCTATTACCACTTGATAGTATTAACTTAAGTGTGAAGTTGCACATTGCTGACCACAGTGGAATTTTTAGATACAGATTCATGTAGATGGGGATTTAGCATAGCCCACTCTATTCTATTTTAACAGTTAATTATAAGAAACGTTAAGAATAATAATTAAATGTTTCTAAAACAGTATTCAAAGAAACTTGAGGTTTTTCTATAAGAACAGAGTTGCAAAACAGGAGAGTAAAGAACCTCTGAAAAGAAATCAAAATCAAAGAAGCGCAATAATAAAGGAAAGACTTAACTTGTTAACTAAAAAAAAACAAAGAAAAACAGCCCAATATATTTGCAATCAATCAGGCTAGCCCCTTAAAAAGATCAAGAGAAAATATTAAATTAAGGACATTACACTATCCTTTACCACAACTACTCAGAATGAAAAGATAGATCCGTAAAAACTAGAGAGTTCCACACTTCCTCTCCAACCAAAGATGTCATAACACCTCAAAAACTTCCCACAGTTTATTTTAGGTTCCTTTTACTTTTCTAACACTTGGAATTTTACCATAAGAAATATCTCCAAAGACCAAACATACACTAAATGTTCTACAATAACACCAAAATGTTCATTTCACTATAACATCATCACAAGACAGTTTACACAGAGATGAGCATCTAATTCAAAGTTATCCTTACACATGGTGCAAATATAAAGAGAAATGGTTGTTTAAGGTTACAAAAGCACCAACCAACAGGTAAGTTATGCATCCAATACCAACACTGCCATAACACCTTGATAAGCATATAGAATGCATAAAAAAATGCAAGGATAGGAAGGAAAATTAAGGTTTGGACACACACCAACACCGTAATGGAACAAAACATGGCTTGATCACAAATGACCCCAAAGCAGGGGGAAGTGCATGAAAATAATAGGCTGAACAAAATACTAGAAAATCCTTCTTGACAATATAATTAAAGTTCTTTCTTAATTTTACTGTGGTATATGAGTGATATGAATAATAAAGCTCAAATAGTTTTGTTTTTAGTTGATTTGATTATGAATATAAAAGTGTGAGATACCAGAATATAGAAAAATTCTAGTTGAGCATTTCTCTAGAACTATACCCAAACAAGCAACTTTACCTCGGAGGCTACTTTGAATTTTTAAACTGTTTGATCTAGAACAATCTTTTCCCTAGTAGAACAATGGACTAAAAATTATACAAATGGTTCACATGAATAAAGACCAGGGAATCAATTCCATCTGATGAGTCTATTTTATTTCTTTTTTCTCTCATAGAAGTAATAGTGCATTTGATTTAATCACGTAGGTAAAAAAAAAAGCTCTTATATTAACTAATCGTAAGAATCTAAAAGGTCCAAAAATGACAAAAAGTAAAGTAGAGCAGCAATGAAACAAAAACTTCAAAAGTGAACTCTAAAAAGTAGAAATCCTTAAAATATACTATCTTCCTATTGTTCACTAAAGCCAAACACCACGAGTAAGACATTAAGACAATTGCATTACCCAATGCACACAGTTGAGAGAAAACACCAAACATCACAGAACACGAGCTATTGGGCAATGCAACAGTCATTGATCGAGTGCCTTGCCATCCATCTCTAGTGATTAGAATCCAGTAGCTAATCAGAATGCTGATGTTTTATCAGTTAGACTTGGTCCATAATCGTGAGCAGAATAACCGCCACTTTTAAGTATTCTTTTCCTCTTTTATCGATGAAACTACAGACTGTTAGCACCTGTTAATCATTTTTAAAATGCACCATAATCATTAATTTATAGCTAACTTCCTACATGCCTAATATCATGATCTCAAATACTACTGCGGTTCCTTTCAAATTATCACTGAATCACACCAATACTGGGCACCAGATTCAAATCGCAGAAGAACCAAAAACGACATACCTTGAATTACACGTGCCCATTCATCCTTGAACAAAAACCCAGACGACCTCAGAAACTGTCTACAGGAGTACAATATCTTCTCCCTCACCTCTACATTCAAATTCTCCAAGTCCTGCGTGGCTATCAACTGAACCTTAGTCCTTCCCCACTCCTTCTTCGGGACTTGCTGCTTAGCAAACTCGACTAACCGCAAAATGGAGGCTCCGGCCCCATCGGGGTCCCCGGCAAAACCCATCAACCCCACCCCAATCTTCATCGAGCTCGACCCAGCCTCATGAAGGAAGGGAGTCCGGCCCTCCCCGAGAAACTCGAAGACGTTGATTTTGGAATACAAGGAACCCGCATTGATAGCAAGGCCGAAGAACGCAGACTTGGGCTCAGCAAATTTGGAAGAGGTGTGGATTTTTTGAGCGGTGGTGAAGAGGTAGAACAAGAAGGGGACGGTGCAGAGAGAGGCGACTAGGATGAGCCATTTGGTCGATTGCCTGTTAGAATCTGGAAGAAGGTTCGGATGCGGGGGAGAAGAATATAGTGAGATCATGCGAGGGTGAAGTTGCGTTCGGTGTGGCGGAATGTAGGCACTAGAAGAAGAAGAAGAATACGACGACCTCGACTGCAGATTTTTCTGCAAATCCATGCCCAGTCGAATCGAAGAATAAAAGCAGTGTTTGGATTTTGAGATGATTTCATTCACATGGTGAGGCTTTCTAGTTGGGTGTGTCTCTGTCAAGGGAAGACGATGTCGCTGCCTCGCTGGGTTCTGGTTTCGGTGGCAGATTCAGATGCTCAGGACTGTCATCATACGAAAATTACAGAAAAATACCCAGATTCCATAATATTCGCATTAAAACTTTTTAAAGAAATTAAAATTAAAACTAAAACTATATTTTAGACTGGAGAATTCTAAATATAAAATGTTCGTAAAAATAGGTAATTTCCGTCATCATATCCAGTTTTATCCTTAAAAAAATACGTAAATGCAAAAAAAGATGTGTAATCATCAATCATTATCAATATGGATATAAAAAATATCCTTTACTTTTTTCTTGTTTTTTTGCCATCAATAAATAGCACTTGTCTAAATCTGTATTTTTTTAAATAACCTTTTGTTATATTATAATTTTATAATAATAGTAATAGCAATTAATCCTTCTAGTATATGCTGGATTTAGCGCCTAAAATATATTTATTTAATATTGTTGACGTTTTAGACTATAAAACTTTCTTACATATTTATACACCATTGACCGAGCGCGAAATATGGGAAGTCCATGGCAGTAGGGTGTAAAGAATTAAACCATTCATATATTTGTAAACATGTAGACAAAGCATAGAAGGCACACTAGCAATTGGAGTGAAAAGACACCTCAAATTTCATTGCCTTTTACCGTCTTTAATTTCTTAGACTACCCATTATTTTTTGTTCATTCACAAAGAGAATATTATGAATTAAATGTGAAGTTTTATTTGACTGGGGAGATTATGAGATTCAATCAATTAAGAAATTGTACTTGCCTATATAGATTCCATTATAGACATGGGATACTTGAAAATGATAAAAGATTGTCAAGGCTATTATGACAATTCTCTCTAAATAATAATAGCAAGATGCTTTGAAACTCTAATAACCATCTTAAGCTCTCATAATCAATCAATTCCCCTTTCTTTACTGGCCGCCCTCATCATAGGAACTCACTCATAGGAGTTGGAAATATGTGTTAAGCTTTTTTTTTTTTTTTTTTTTGAGCTCATCTACAACCTCCACTTTCAAAAGAAGCAGGTAAATCTGAAGTGGGCTTCTGTATCAAAAGAAGAAGAAGTGGGCTTTGGGGTTGGCCCACTTATCTTGGGCAACTTGTTTTTTGAAAAAAAATCTTACCTCCTTGTACCAAAAAAAATACTTCCTTTCCTTTCCCAGTATTTTTATGCAATTTATAACTATTGGTACAATTCGGCTGTTTAGTTTATAAGCAATTTGCTAATTAAAGTTAATACAGATAATAAAAAATAAGCCAGTATCCTATAAGGATAGAAGTTCGATTCTCACTACTATTATTAGGGTTCATTTGATAAGCGATCTCATAAATCCCCTATAATTATTCTCTGATCTTTGGAGTTATACTTTGACCTTGGTGAGGGATTTGTGTCGAAACCATCTGCATTTATTTATACAAAAAGAAAATTATAAGCAATTTGCAGTTTAGAGGTTTCCTATAGGGTAAGATAGAATGTATACACTATAATTTTGATAAAGAATTAATAACAATATAAAGGTCGAAATGAGTAATCATGCTCATTTCACAAATAACAAAAATTAAATATATGAGATCAATTATATATAAGAATAGTGAGATTAATAAATATGTTACACATGCAATATAAGCTAAGTTATTAAGTGAGAAAAGGTTATTAGAGTTATCTATGATAAGAAAGTATCTAATAATTTTAAAAGAAAATTTTATTAAACTGTTATAATATAAGCAATATTATATGGTTGGGAATTGGATCTAAAGGAACAACATAAAGATGGGGTAATTGCGATATGGATATTAAAATAAATATATAATTATATAAGAAAATATAAAATTTGAAATAATAATATTACAAAAAGAATAAGCGTAGCACTTATTTCAACGAAAACCATAAATAATCATTTGATAAAATTCAAGCATGCGTGAAGAAGACTTATAGAAGCATTGTTAAGGAGAGTATATTAAACATTATATAGTTATTTGAAAATGATAAAAAAAAGATTAAAGAGAATATTTAATGATATATAGTATTAACTAATTATATTTAGTAGAACAAGATATTTGTCATTTTATTTTATTATTTATTATAAATGATGGAAACAATATCAGAGATAAACTTTAAAAGTTAATTTTTTTTTGTCAAAGCAATATTCAAATATCATTATAGATAATATAACTTATAATCATAGATTACACGTAATTAATCAAGACTCTTTCACCAAAAAGAGAAATCAAAGCTCAATTCGATATTGGCTTCTTACCTAAGACAATTAGAAGTAATCCCACAATTTTTTGATAATTTTGCCTTTTATGTATGAAGAAGGCCTATCAAAATAGCAAAGAAGAGACTATATTAAACAATATAAAATTTTTTAGAAAAGAGTAACAGAAGATTAAAGAGAATACTTAATGAGGTCATTATATTAAATTTAATGAATAATCTATCTAAATATTTAATTATTAATATAACATAATAACAATATATAACTGATTATGTTTAGGGGAACAAAACCTTTGTTGTTATATTTTTTATTTGTTGCATTTTGTCCAAGCAATATTCAAATATCATTATAGAAAATTTAACTTATCATCATTTGTTAACTTTTTTTTTTGTCAAAGTAATATTCAAATATCATTATGGAAAATTTAACTTATCACATTTGTTAATTTTTTGCCAAGGTAATATTCAAATATCATTATGAATAATTTACCTTATCATCATTTGTTAAT